>OX336883.1:25422866-25747866 GCA_946959425.1 Argyrosomus regius
GTCAACATTCTGACTTTCAGCAGCCACTCAGGGACAATATGATACTTTTGTTTCCACTTACAAGACTTATTATATTATTATGCAACACCACTCCTAGACATGTTGTGTTTTGAAGGATGGGCTTGTACACCTCTTGCTTCCTCTCTTCCTCACTTGCTTGCTCTCCCTGATGCTATTATTATTGCTCCCTGAGCCTGCATGTAGTAAAAACCCAGCTGGAAGTCAAGACAAGCTCCCCAGGGTTTGGTGAAAGTCATTGAGGAGATGACTGACTCAAGTGGAAGTAAACAAGGCAGGGTGAAGGACAGGGAACAACAACGATGTATTACAAATCATAAAGTAAAAGTAGGAAAAAGAGAGAAATAAAGAGAGAGAAAACAAGTAAAGGTTTATCACATTAGTAAAAGTGCAAGCGCGTATTTACAATGAAATTACAAGAAATAATAAATAAACAGTAATAAAGGTGCATATACAACGTGCTACTACCGTACTATGTAAATAATGATGTTGATGAAATGTGAATGTTTTATTTCATCTCCAAAGCTTAATATGTATTCTGCACATGCATAGTGTGTGGTCACCACAAACTTTATACTGAACCCACAGATGCATTAAGCTGCACGGTGTGAGTGTTTAAGCTCTCTGGTTGTTTGTTTGTCTGTTGCCATTAGCAACCTGTTTTGCCCTGAGCTAAAAACCAAAAGGCAATAAACAAACTATGATTTTCCAACCCACCTACTGTGGAAGCTATTCTCCCATGGCCACTATCCTCACAGACAGGACGCAGAGGAATAACACACACACATGAACACTCACAATGCCAAGTCAGTGCTGATTCTAATGAGTAAAAGAGATAGTAATAGTTGAATGTAAAATCACACATGTGGTCAGACAGAAAGACAGTGACAGAAGAGACACACACACAGAACAGTGAAGTGTTTATTTGGATCGCGACCGAATAAAAAAAAAGTTTATGTTGCCAATTAGCATGAATGCTTCTGTAAAACATACTAAAGAATAAGTTGTTTAAATCTGGTGTTATCATATTTCTCAACATGGGGTTATGTTATGTTGACGCTGGAAGAATAAATACACTTCAAGAACAAAAATAGGAGCATAAACCTGTGTTTTATCTTTTTTATTGTTTGTCTTTCTCTTCACACCGAGATAAACCTTTTAATTTATATGGCTTCCTTTTCTCTATGATTGTGTGGCTTCTTTTAACCCTGTGTCATTTTGCAAAGAGACCAGGGATCGTGTGTCATTTTAATGTGACAGGAACATAAAACTAAGTTTTTTTTTGCCAGACCACAGTGCCAACACACACAAATTCAGACAGAGATATCCTGATCCATACAAGCACACACACACACACACACACACACACACACACACACACACACACAAAGGGAGTGCAATTGGTGGGTGATACGGGATCTTGGGTGGGCAGAGGACGATCAGTCTGGGATTTTAGATTCCGATTACTAGGAACAAACGGACCAGAGGCACAAATGCTCCCTAACATGAGCAGCATAACAATGACCTCTCAACATACAGCCTGATGAGTATGTGTGTGTGTGTGTGTGTGTGTGTGTGTGTGTCGGACATCCACAGTGGAGGGAGTTCAGAGGACTCACAGGGTTTATAAGGCAGCAGATGGACCATTTCTACACCATTAAGGTTCAGAGAAGCAATAACCTGGCGAACAATCCCCACATCGAAAATATGGGCCTGTGTGTGTTTGTGTCTATGTGCTTGTGCGGTTACCCACATGTTTAAAACACACGTGTGTAAAATGGGTTATTTCTCCCTTACAATTGCCTTCATCTTTAATCTAAAGAGCAATTTTAAAAGCTTCCAGTGTGCACAATCAAATCACTCCAAAAGAGACTTTCACTTTAGCTTCTTTCTCACATGTGGCCCTTTAACTCATGTAAAATCTATTTTACTATTAGATCTCAAATGGTGAGAAACACTGAGAGTAGAATGCTTGCATACGAGAAAACCCCACGGGACACCTTTAATATGGATTTTCTTTAACCAACATAGAGGGCAGCTGCTGTGAAATAACTAGATGTAGTACTAATAATCCAAATAAATTCAGGTGGGAGGTCTTTGACCTAAAGATGGCAGCTGTAAATTAGTTGCACATCCATAAAAAAGGCCATATGTTGTTTGACATGGAGACATGCAGCGATTGAATGAATAGACGATCTAAATAAACATCAACATCAGAACTGTCGGCTAATGAATTTAGCACGGAATTCAAACCGTCTTGAATTTCTGTATTTATGCATTTAGCTGATTCACAGCTACTGTTGCACTTCACATAGCAAGGAGTCGCATCTGGTTTGTGCTTTAACGGCCCTGAACACAAGGCTCATTAAAAAGCCACACTATTCCAACTGCGTCGCACACTCACACATTGAAATTTACCTAGGTCAAAGAGGAAAATACTGTTAATGTACGTAATGCCACATGCTTTAGAGAAGCAGTTATGCATACAGGCAAATAACCTTCCTAATTATGGCTTTACATCTGGCTAACTGACAGCTTGGCTACATAGGCTGTGTGATGCATGCGTTTAGAGAAATAGAAAGAGGAGGGGGTCGAGACTGTGGTTCTTTTCACTCACGTAGAAGGCCACACACACATATTTTACAGCCCATTTATATTTATCATTGATGGGTGTCAGTTCTATCAATTAGTGTTGACAGTGTGCAGGAGATCACTACTGTCTTTTTTAAAATTCATCAATGTCAGTAATTGGGCATAAATAGCTTACCATTAGCTTGCGCTGCAACCAGACTGCACAAGGCTGGTTTTGCTTGGTAAAATCAGGATAAATACATGAGGAATGAGTGTACTCTCCGTATATGCGAGTGTATTGAGTGTGGCTGTGCATGTGCGTTTTCTGTAATTTTCATTTCATTATGTGCAACTGTAATTCAATCTCCAGTGTCGGCAGCTGCAGGCTGCGACCGCCGCTGAACTCGTGAGGCTGTAGAAAGTGATTGTGTATCCATTTTTTATTCTGTCAAGGGTGGGGTCACCTCGTGGGTTACACGATTTTTTACACTCTGGTACAGTTCAAAAACATTAACATAGGGTCATTGTATTTGAATGACTGCTGGGTATAAAAAGCCAAGTAACACTAATTTTGTCAATCTGGTCTCATGAATTTTGACTGTCAACTGGCTCTGTCCACCCACACACCGAGAGTGTTACAGTCAAAATTCACTTATAAACATGACTGTGTATTGATGGTGCAGGGAACAGTGCAGTTATTTTAAAGTTATTTTGTAAAGAAGTACTGCACTTTAACTTGTACTGTTTACATGTCTCAGTCCCTTTGTGTTTCAAGGTGATCTGAATCTTTTATAAAGACAAGACAAGACATTACGGTCTTCTAAGTTTGCATGAGTTATTATGGCGATGTAAGTGAGTGACCATTGTGAGACGAGGACTGCAGGGCTCAGCCCATATTATAATCTAAGATGGACTTTCTCTGTTCTCTAACTGAGCAATTCAAATTACAGTATCTAAAGTGTCTACGACCTATAACTCCAGGGGAAGTCGATTAAAGCCAGAAGATATCCCCTCTGACAGAGACAGCCAAACCTCATCTAGAGTATTCTGCTGCTGTGACACTTCTGATCCATAAAATTGGAGGCTAAAACATCATCACACATATCAAGTGCAATCTCTGCACGCCTTTAGCTAGTTATTGACTCAATTTAGAAAACAAGAATCAAAACACCAAAAAGTTTTCTGCTTTTCACAGAGAGTGAAATAGAAAACCACACATACACACATACTACTCACAGGTACAAACATTAGCTGGAACCATTGTTCAAAAGACTGAACATGATAACAAATCACAATCATGAAGATGTTTGGGACATTTATGAATGAAGAGTAAACATGATATATGATATCATATACCATTCTCTAATATTTGAACTGAATAATGCCTGTTCATAACCACTAGGAATGATCACCAGCATTATACTTTAGTGTTTTTAATTTACATAACTTAATGTTGAGTTTGTATTTGTCCTGTCTCCTAATAATTGTTTATTGCCCCATCGTGTAACTTTTTTACTAGAAAATAATATATTTTTAAATCATTTTGATGTTACACTGACCTATGATTAGGTGAATAGTGTCTCTGTCATTCCCACTCTGTGCTCCATACGTCTGTGTCTGCACTATGTAAATTAGCTCTAGGAATGACTTCCCAGGTAAAATATGTAAACTGGTTTATATTTTCTGGGGAAAATGTCTTCTGGTTTTTCCTCTGATGTCCTCCGGCTGCTCCATAAGTAATATTAGCTGACTGCTTTGTCTTGTGTTGTTGCACTTGCTTGATGTTTGGCTGTTAGCAAAGTTGTCGACTTGCTAGTTTCTGATCAAAAGTAATATAATCATAACAAATGCACATGTACAACTGTCCATATTATGACAATGGTACTGCAGTATAAAACCGGGGGCCCTAAATCACAAAAATACAATTTTTTATGTAATGTCACTTTAAAGAGCCATCTTAGGATGGGCAATGGAAATTAGCTTAGGTTATAAATGCTGTGGCACTGGTTGATGCTACATACCTGTTCCTATACAAACAAACATTGACAAAACAAACCTGAACTTCCCTTTTAATACATTCAAAGGTAATGCTGTCCTGTCTCACTGAAATCAGTCCAGTAATAGTTTGTCTTCTCCTCCCATCTGAGCTCAGAAGAACTGAATCCAGTCCGGCCAAACAAAGCATGGACACACACACACACACACACACACACACACACACACACACACACACACACGACTTAAAAAGAATTAAGTCCAAACATTTGAAAACATACTGCTGAGGGTGATAGAAGAAGAAAGGCCCCAAAAAAGATGATGAGACAATGAGACACAAGCTGTTTAACACTTGTCTGTCTCACTCTGTGGTATAATTTAACGGGACAATGAAAATTGTTACGCACACACATACACCATCCATTTTTCATAGTTGAGAGCACTAAGCATGATCGGACAGGGAGGCTGAGATGTCACCGCTCCAACTGAAAAACCACGCTGACACCACAAAAGCAGTCTGTATTCAAATCAGCTGGCACTGCCACTGCCTGTCCACAGCGCAGACTTAAAAGGGCTTAGAAGCAGACAGTTTGCAGATACGAAGTATTTTCCAAACATAAAGAAGATTCAGCTGCTTTGATTTTCTACTGAATAAAGCATGTATCCTGTGAGACAGGGATAAAGGCAGGGTTAGCGGAGAACAGTGCATAAACGTATCCAGCAAAAGACACACATACACACCAAAGCACAACTGATCCACAACTTTCAGAGCCTGAAATATGTTACAGTCTTACAGTCAGCTGTAAATATAAAAAGATGGGGATACAGATGCAATACGAAAAGGAGACAGACAGGGCAGGACAAAATGGTTTCATCATGTGATGCCCAGCTTGTACGAAATGATAGAAATAGCAACAAAAGATAGTGTGGAAATATGTCGGAATAATTTCTTCATTCTTCATGAAACACAAATATATTTACTACATCACTGTGGAAGACAGTCTGCCAGAGATACTGACAGGAATGGAGCTTAGTGAAATCAGGTCAATGACTTCATTCACAGTCCCTGACTTTTTTATTCAATAGCCACAACTTTTTATGCCAAAGAAGAAGTTGTAGATAAAACACTGTAGTTATTTGGCCTGTGCTCAGCTGTGAAAAAAGGATGTGATATTATGGGTCTGATATAGCAACAAAGTAATAACAAAGAATTAATGAGTGGAGTGATAATGAATTGTAAACAGTCTATGAAAGCAATGATTAAGTTTGTAGTCTAATAGTGTAATATTGTAAAAGACCAGGCGTAATAGCTGGTCACTGGAATTAATGCTTCACTGCTTCGATTATTCATCTTGCAGGTCGAAACTGAACAAAGGTGAGTTTTGACTTTGCAAGTCTGCCAGAGGACATGGTAACAATCTCTGATAATGCTCCATTACTGATATACTTCAATTAAAGCTGCAGGGTTGCAGTAGATCTCTATTGTAGGCTGTATCATAGGAACTTTGTATTAGATACTGAATGTAATGGGGATCAAAAGGTCAAGATAAGTGTCACATGAAACCTTTTAAAGGACCACCTGTAAAAGATCCAGGGATGCTTTGTTGAGGCAAGTGAATGAGGAGTTGCAATGTGGGATGGGATAAAAGTGTCAGTTATCTTTTCCATTTCCCCTTGAGACATAATGGACCTGCGTTTTGCAGTATTTGTCAGATGGAGAAACCGGAACGAATGAAATGCTTGTCCATTGGTCCAGAGTCAGAGCCTGGTCCATAGTGACACCTACATTTCAGAATTCGACAGAAGTGAAATAAGAACAAAGACTTTCCATTGCCAGAGGGACAAAAATTTATGGAGCAGAAATAAGACTTCTGTTTTGTCATAATTGAGCTGTAATATATGAATCTGCCAACCAGTTTTATAAGGTTTATACCGCTTTTTAAAAAGGACAATTTTAGCTACATTTTGAGGCTTAAATAAAATGTATTTGAACATAATCTGCACATCTGCATCTGCAGACATAGAAGCGACCTGAAAAGTGTCTTATTATCTGTCCTAAGCAAAGCATAAACAAGGCAAACATAATAGGTCAAAGGACAGAACCTTGGGGCACACCACAAAAACAGATGAGGGGGCATTGCCAACAGCAACTAATAACCTCGTATCAGAGAGATAGCAGGAGAGCCACTGCAAGGCTGGCCAGAGAAATTGTGCTTGAATAGCTTGTCAAGCTTGTTTGAAATAAGCAGGGACACAAATAGATAATACAATTTTAAACAGAAATGTAGGTAAGATGTCATGGGAAAGAAACATTTTTAACACATATATAACTAGCCTCTTGTCATAAAGAGCAACAAGACGTTCAAGCCCTGCCTACTTTCTAACCTGCACATACCTGGTCAGTTGTTGCATGGAGTATGTGAACTTGTCATATTTAAAACTATATATTTAAAATATTGATGCCTTAAACTCAACACTGGAGCTTATCAATTAAAATTCACTTTTTCTGGCTTTTAATGGTTGTTGCAGTCGGGTGAAATCGATTGGTGCAGCAGGACTGGATTTTTATTTCAGCAGTAAAACTTTACGCTGTGATTAAATGACACAACAGGAGGGATTTGTTATCACTGCAATTTTCACTGGTTCAAACTTTTTTTTTTTTTAAAGATATTTATTTTGACCTTTTCAAGCTTTATTGAGACAGCTGAAGAGTGACAGGAATGTGGGGAGAGAGAGATGGGGAATGACATGCAGCAAAGGGCCACGGATGCTCTACCAACTGAGCTAACCAACACCCCCACTGGGTCAAACTTTGCTTGCTGTGGCAGCCACCTGTCCATTAATGTCTCAGTCCCATCTCACAAATTTGCTTCAAGCTCCTAATGCTAAGGCCACTCTACTTTTCTACTGCCAGCAGCATCAAAACTACATCTTGAAGCAAACTTTCTGGGGTTGTATTAGTCAGAGGATTGTGTTACTGAGCGATAATTACTTTGTGAAGTCTCAGCCTCCCCATGTTTCGGAAGAAACTTGCAACTGCTTTGATTTGTGCCTCTGACTGGCTTCTTCTCCATGGCAATGGTGGCCAAGGCTCATTGGTATTGTATTGCATGCCATGCTAAACTGATGAACAAAACATGATAATAAACATAAATCCTGTTGAGTATAGTGTTTAAATCTTTAAATGGAAATACAGAAGGTTTGTCTGTAGTTTTCGATAAAGATTACATGAGTGGTTTGATACCATCAATAAAATACCTATTCTTTACTAAGATACTGAAAAAAGCAGCAAGACTGTGATAACTGATTTATGTTACACATAATCCAAATGTATGATTAGACCTCTAGTTTCATGAACATGGCATACCATCAACTGCCCAATCAAGTCACCCACAATATAAGTCTAATTTTACGTTACCACTTGTCACAATGGCACTATTGGGTAACTTCTGGTCATAGCTTATCATAAAGTAAAAGCCTCTTTAATTCACAGAAGTAACTTTATTGGTAACAGACTTATGGGCTGTAGATTTGCACATGCAAGCAAGTGTGTTTGATAAAACATATAGAGAGAAACCAAGCAACACCCTAGATACAAAATATATCCTGTGACAACATGACTAAGAGTAATATAGGAAGTGCAATACAATTTTTCACTCAATTCCCAAAGTGTGAATAATACCTTTCAACCCTATGGCTAATTAACTGAAAAGGAAATGTTCCTACCACCCTATACTATCGAATGGAAGGATCTAGGTAACCCAGCCTCTTTTTTCCCCTGCAGATTTATGTCTGCTTGTTGTCATCTTGCTCTTCAGTTGGTTCTGTTCTTACTTTGCTTTTCCAGTACTCCTTTCTACTCTCTTTTTCTCTTTTCTTTTCTACTCTGTTCTTACTTTTTCTCTGTTTCCTACAACTTTGCCCTTCTCCTCACTGGGCTGTTAAAGATTTCAGCTTTAAAGGCTGAGCTCTCAAGGAGCCAAGGCATCAGTAGTGGGATTATGCTCGAGAGCCAGACATCTTGGAGAAACCCATAGCACTTGAAAAAATGCAGTGTGGTTACCGGAGGTTTTGAAATGATCTATCAATCAGGGTATAGATAGAGCAGGTACTGTGCTGCAAAAGGCTCAGGTGGGTTTATCTGCAGATGGTGCATTACAGTGTGGTTCCATGTTTGATTGGATCTAAAGGTTCTCCCATTGGGGTGATGTGCTTTACCAGCTGACAAGTTTGGCACTGCTAAGTGCTGTGCTGGTTATGAGGCGGGTGATTTAAAGCTGAATATCTTGGCTTGGATTAATTTTTATGTCCACATTAGGCAGTTTTTCTTCTAGGTTGCCTATAGTTGAGGAGCATTGACTCTCAGAATAATGTACCATCAGTCCAACATCTCCAGATTTATGTCAGTATATTATTAGGCACTCATGATGTATTTAGCTCTTTGGTGTTGACTCCATCTGCAAAACCTGAACTCGTAATGAGTTCTCACGGTCAATCCTTCACTCTCTCCTGTCTCCAGCCTCACATTTGATTCCTATAACAATTTGTCTGTCTTCTCTCAACCAATCTGTGACTCTCTCCATGTGACATTTCACAGATGGTCATTTTTCACCAATGGCAAGTCAATCTGGTGTGCAGGTCATGATGCAACACCTTGTTGATTGATGTCGGTCTACATCTGGGGGTGTCACGTTTTCAGCACATTCCTGCTGTGCCTAACACTTGTGTTGCCTGCAGATATGCCAGTGTGGCCCAAATATCCCTCAGATGGAAAGTAATGACTTTGGACGGCCAGGCAGTGCACAGCCACTCATCTCAAGCAAGGTGGCACTCATAACTGGAGAGTCAACCTTTCACAGGACACTTGCATAATCTGAAGAGTAGGGTCTCTGCATTGTAACAGCCTGTTGTGCTACAGCAGATATACAAAAGTTTTATGACGCTCAAGAGGCTTGGTAGTGGCCATTCTGGGGCAACGTTTTTGGAAAAGCTATTTGATTTGTCTTTACAACCACATTTGTTAATTAAAGTTTCAAGAGTCTCTGATAGTTCTTTGGAAAAGATACTGACCCTGAATAACACAGATTGCATGCTGGAGAAGACCTCGACTAGGACTGTTGTATTATTCTGAAATGATGTAAGTAATGAAATGCTAAAATCTGCTCAAAGGAATAAATATACTTTATACTTTACCTTTTTTAAAATAGCCAAACTATCAATAAAATATTTAAAAAATCTCTTTCAACAGCCTTATGTGTATTGAACTGATAAATCAAAATGACATTGTATTGATAGAGAAACATCAAAGATGTTGATTAAATGTGAAAAAAAACAAACATTTAAAATAAAAAAATAAAAAAATATTTCCATTAAAAATAAATACACTAGTATGGTTAGCTTTTATTTGATGTTACAAGGTTATTATATATTTATGTTGCAAAAAACAAAAAACAAAAAAAATATTGTATTATGTATTACTCTCTGCAGATGTTCAAATACTGTTGACTGTTGATTGAATTTCTCCATTTAAAGAGTATGTATACAAAGCAGAAGTTAATTCTTAAAAGCCAGTTTTCATGGCCGAGAGATATTAAATTATCTAGAAAATCACATGTTGATTCCCTAACTAATTATTCTGTCTTCCCAGTCTGTGCACGTTTGTGCAGCTCTAATAAGGATCATTTGTAAGTTCACATAGAGGGCAATTAGCACAATTGAAATGCAGCCCTCATGTCTTCTTTTACAAGTTAAACCAGAAAAGCCGTCTCCTACCTCCTATGCTTAAAATGCATCCTGCTTGATACCCGGCTGCCTGCTTAACAGGGAAAGTACCTCAAGGTCATTGTGGATGTGCTGGCGAATCTCTCCGGAAAGAGCATGAGGTTGAGAAAGACAACAATGTCAGATATAAGATATAGCTCTGTGGCTTTTTAAATCTCTCTGTCCCATAGTAGTTCTGACAGTCACACACAGACATAACTATAAATAAAGAAGCAAAGGTGAGATATTGAATGACTTGGAGTGTCTTGAGAGATATAAGCTTATTTTAAAAGGAGATATGGTGAGCTAAGAAACAAACATTGACCGCACCAACTTTATCTTTGAGTTTGATAGATTTAGGATTAAATTTACCAAAAAACATACATTTTAAACAGCCCAAGAAATCCAAATAAACTATTCCACTGATCCTATTTCACTGTTTTTCCAACAAAGTAATTTGTCACAGAAAGGCGAGGCACTAGATAAGAAGCAGGCCCTGTTCTATGAGGTGATGCTAGCAAGAGAGAAACTCCCCTGGGCTAGATGTTACTCCACTGAACTATTTGTTCTCGGCTCTATAGATGCCTGCCCAGGTAGCACTGCCATTTGTCACTGTCAGCAGCTGGTGCCATACCTCCCTTTATGGCAGGGTTATATGGAAACAACTGCATATTAGGCAGGGTGGGAAAATTAGAAGTGGCTGTCATTACTAGTAACTGGGTTGATTTCTTTAGGGAATAGCCTTTGTTAGCAAGTGGCTTATTTTTTATACTGTGCTCTTGTTGTACATTTGTGCACACTATATACAAATAGAGGATTAGGTGCTCATAAGCAGGAGGCAGATGCCTGTGGCATTATGTCCTATAAGGAGCTGAGGGTGTGATGAAATGCAATAACTGGACTGGTCACTGTATTGGATTTCAATGGACCACAAAAAGCTGGTCATGTTACCTTGTGAGAACACATCAGGTGTTATTAGGTTTGTGAAGCTCTATTAGGTGAATCATATTAGGCTCATATTGCTTCTCTCTTTTCCCTTTAATAGCAAGCTCTGGGTGCTCCCCTGTTTTCACTTCCACAAATGCTGCAGTGTAGCACTGAAATAAAAAGTGCAGATGACTGCAAACCAACCAATCCTTGTAACAGGGAGGCTTCCCTGTTACAAGGAGCAAACAAGGGCCACTCTTTGTACAAATGTACAACTCAACCAGAATAACAAAGAACAAAAAAGCACAAAAATGGGGATGATTCAGTATGTCACTAGTTTGAAAACAGCAAAAAAGTACAAAGCCTTGATTTAAAGAGATAAAAGTAATCAACACAGTCTCCTTGACAGCCAAAAGCTGGCTTCTGGCTAGTACTGTTGCAGTAGGAGCCAACTTATTCCCTCAGAGCAAAGCACAATGTGAGAAACAAGAAAAGGGCTTGGTAATAGTGGAGATCGCTCACTGGTGCCCCAATTATATGGACAAAGCTGTGGCCCCGGGACACAACTTAATGACCATAATAAGGCCTGTCTGTCTGTTCAAAATCAGCTTAGAGTGCATCCACGCTGACCTACAGGATCACTCTAGCCTTAGTTCAATTTAAACAGGCAGCATGAGAAGGAGCAGGGGGTTTTGGAGATGGGTGGGGGAGACAAGTCAGAGACTGTCCGCCGTCCTGACTGTGTTTCCCAGGTGAATGAACCACAACCCCCTGAGCTCTACTCATTCCACCTCATAGCCTTGATGAGGATCAATTTGGACTTGAGCATTTCTTGCGGCTGTGGGTGCTCTTTAATTCAGTATGGCTGAGCGCTCCGTGATTAATGACAGGGACTTAGCTGGGAGGTCGGTCAATAAACGTACTGGTCCAGGAACTTAATACCAGGCTATATGCCAAAGGGGAGAGAGGCTTTCTCCTGGCAGCAGCACCAACCAGATCAGAGGGGGTTAACAGGAGCCAAAAAAGGTAGAAAAAGTTGCACATGTGTGTCCTCGTGGGAAATGAGAACATAAATAAATAACTAGTGACAAAATACCTGGAAGTCATAGTCATGATAGATACACCCAGTTATTGCTTTGATAAAGCCCACCCAGTGGATGTACACATGACTTTTAGGTGTATACTCATTAATCATGTATCATGCAAGCCCCATTATGTTCTGTAAGCTTACTGTGCAGATGATTTAGTGCGTTTGATAGCCCCAAAAGCTGAATACTTCTCAGCCCCATCGGAACATGACAAATGCACCATATAATCCTGTAATCTTCTTATCAACGCAATTACCACAAACCACAAACACACAAACCAATAATGGCAGGAGAGTGCAGGGAATGGATAGGAACTTTCAACAGCAAGGTCACGTGAGCTCTTATATGTTTGGGGCAAATGTTAATAATATTTATTCACCTGATGGCTGAGTAGATATTGCATATATAACATTGTTTATATTTATGGTGTGTGATCGCCTATTTGTCCTCCGGGGCTGGCTGTTACAATACTGACCTCCAGTGTGCGCACAGAAGGACAGAGCAGAGCGCGTTCCGCTCGCTGTCAGTCTGTGCGCTTCGACAGCAATGTGACCTCCTCCAACCAGCCCCCACTGACTTTATCGAATAAATCACGCTCGAAATGCCGAAATGGTCTTTCAGAAGTCAAAACAGGAGATAGATTCATTGAGCAGAGGTACGACGCACCAGTTTGCGCCGACCATAATCTGGACACATTATTATAAGCCCTACTCCAGTAGCAGCAGCAGCAGCCTACATCGATCCTATTAAATATTGGCAAATAAGAGATCGATTATTTAAAAAAAGCACTTTAATGCATTATAGTTTGCTCGCTTGTTTCACTTTTTTCATCTCATCCTTCCCCAATCATCGCTCTCATCTCTTCTCCGCTGCAGACCAGGTCCCTGCCAGTTTTTTTTTTTTCTAATGTAGAAAAAAGAAGAAAAAAGGAAAAGAAGACACGTGGTTGTTACAAACCTCTCGCAGGACACAGCGGGGAGGCGGAGGTGGAGAGATGCGGACGCAGTCGGGATGGGAGAGGACGCGTTGAGGAGGGAGCCCGAACCATGGACATTCTGCTGCTGAGCAGCCTGCATGTTTTTGGATAAATACTTTGCATATTGCGTTTCCTCTCTTTCTCTCCGTCCCTCTGTCTTTTGCCAAATGACTTGCAGACTTGCATGCAGGATGTGGAAGATTGCAGGTGAGAAGAGAAGAAAAATGTCATTTTCTGTAGATTTCTGTAGTGAAATGTGCGCTCAAGTCTTAATGGGGTTTTTCTCCAGATTATTTACGCACATTTTATATTTTTAAAAGTCATACCTTGACAAAAAAAGAAAAAAGAAGAGAGACCCAGAATGGATTTCTTTAATAGCTCCAGCCTGGAGGACAGGATAGAGGCAGAAAATATCTCCTCTAATTCCACCTCTCAGAGCCAGTACACCCAGCTCGCTATCTGGGGTCTGGCAGGACTTGTCAGCTTTTTGATTTTGTTTACAATAGTCGGGAACGTTTTGGTCGTTATCGCCGTTTTAACGAGCAGAGCTCTGAAACCACCCCAGAACCTTTTTCTTGTCTCCCTGGCTAGTGCGGACATACTGGTAGCCACCCTGGTCATGCCCTTTTCTCTGGCAAATGAACTCATGGGCTACTGGTTTTTTGGCAAAATTTGGTGTGACATCTACCTGGCTTTGGACGTTTTGTTCTGCACCTCTTCTATTGTTCACCTGTGCGCTATTAGTTTGGACAGATACTGGTCAGTGACACAGGCGGTAGAGTATAACTTAAAGAGAACACCTAAAAGAGTTAAAGGCATGATTGTGGTGGTGTGGTTGATCTCAGCTGTTATCTCCTTCCCACCACTGATATCAATGGACAGGAGCAGCAATGAAGCCAGTCCCCAGTGTATCCTGAATGACGAAACCTGGTACATTCTCTACTCCAGTATTGGCTCATTCTTTGCCCCCTGTGTCATCATGATCCTAGTCTATATCCGGATCTACCAAGTGGCAAAGACCAGAACCAGAACAATGTCAGAGAAAAAGAGGGATGTGGACTCGCCGCTGGAGAATGGGATGGACAAAGCTGAACCGGGCAAAGGAGGGTCATTAAAGTCCGCCAGAGGTGGAAGTGTGAAAGACCAGGAACGTGAGAACGGGCACTGCCAAGAGCAGGCAGTTGGATCCCCCCTACCGAACGAGCCGAAACATCCACCGGCAGACCACGATGATGACTTCGAGGACAGCAGCTCATCAGACGAGAAACCTAAAAAAAGTTCCAGTTCCTCCAAACATCACCACGATGAGAGGAAAGACAGGAAGTCCAGCAGGAAAAGTAGCTCCGCCTCTAAATACTCCAGCAGAAAGTCACGTGCCAGTTCCAAGTCTATGGAGCTGTTCTCATCTCGCCGCAAACGCAGGAGCACCGTCAATCGGAAGAAAGTCTCCGCCGCTCGGGAGAAGCGATTCACCTTCGTCCTCGCCGTCGTCATGGGCGTTTTTGTCGTGTGCTGGTTCCCGTTCTTCTTTTCCTACAGCCTGTACGGAATCTGCCGGGACCCATGCCAGATCCCAGAGACGCTGTTCAAGTTCTTTTTCTGGATTGGCTACTGTAACAGCTCTCTAAACCCAGTCATCTACACCATCTTCAACCAGGACTTCCGCAGAGCGTTCCAGAAAATCCTCTGTAAGTCATGGAAACGTTCTTTCTGAATGCTCCCTGCATGGATGGGGTTGTAATAGACATTTTACTCGACAGACATAAATTTAAATGGTTCTGAGCTGTAGGATAAAGTGTTGGCCTGGGGGGGCTCTCACATCGTACACTTTCAGGGATTTCACCAGAAATGCAGGGATGTTTAACGGATCAAAGGATTGAACGATGGAGCAGAAAAGGGGTTTAAAATACAAGAGTAAGCTCACTGATAATATCCACAGAGGAAGCTCTTATTTAACATCATCCTGGCTGCTTTTGGACTCTGATGTGGGCTTTGGCTCATTCCCCCTCCTCATTGACTTCTTCTCCCTTCATTTAAGTACAATAAACTTACTCATAACAGTTACTGTGATGCATGCACGCCACAGTGGCTAAACTTGCATGAACTGCACAGGAGGCAAAGGGTTTACAAAGACACCTGATTTATAATGTGACCTCATTCACTGATTATAATGCGAAGGCCTTGACAATCTCCACACAACCGCTGTTTGTGAGGTTAGACAGTGTTATGTATCTTCTCTCTCGGTCTCTTACTCTGTTTTTCTCTACCTTTTTATGACGTCACACTCTCAACGTGAGGACCAATGGGACGAAGGGGCTCCTTGCTTACTGTTTCAGTAGCAAAACCGTTCACTAAAAAACAGACAAACAAACAAACAAAAAAAAAAAGATTCATCCTTAAAAACTACAAAGTCACATTTCTGCTTCAGTGTTCTCTGTGTGGCTCAGAAGTGTCTGAACTGGAAACTGCAGTGTAAACTTTTTATTGGGACGTGTGTTTATTGTGAACGTGGCTTGGACGGTGTCATGTACAGTAGAGTGGCATCATGGGCAATTTCCTCTCGCAGGCAAGTGTTTTCACCCTCCCCTGAGAGAATATATGTAATCCAGCCGTACTGCAGATGGGCACCTACTGAGGCTTTCACTGTGTGTGAGTGTGTGTGTGTGTGTGTGAAAGGAAAAGACAGGACTAAGTATATAACATGTGGAATTGTGTTGTGATAAAGTGAGCCACAGAGTTTACCGCATCTTAACCCAACTGCCAGTTAGTGATTATCTGTGTGTGTGTGTGTGTGTGTGTGTGTGTGTGTGTGTGTGCTCTCTCAAATGGCCTGATTCTTTGTGGTCAAGTGTCTTTTTATTCTCCTCCATCCTATTTTCTGTCACAAGTCTTCTCTCTCCCCTACAGCCACAAAAAGCACTTAGCCGCAGTAAAAAACAAACATCCTATCACTCTGTCGTCATGTCTGCTGCACACGCACACACTTACACACATCATTATTATTATTATACACACAAAGACGTACAAAGACTTATACAGATAGTATTTTCATTCATTTTTATTTTCCATTTCAAGCATTTGTAGCCAGAAGGGCTAATGCTTTTTTTTCTTGTGTAAATAATTGAAGACAGTACAGTACTATTGTGTGGTGCCTCATAGTCACACATATATCAACATGATAGAAAATGTATTGTTTGTATAATGAACAACGCTCTGAAAGATTTTCATGTTACAACAAACCTCTGTCCTTTTCTAAAAGAACAAGTGTTTACTTCTCTGCTTTGAGCACATTCAACAAGATCAAATAAAGAAATGCCATTTGAAAATTCCAAGAGTGCATGACTGCATTCTTCATCACTGTTAATATTTTTACATATGTTTTATTGCTGTGCTACTGTTGTTGTTGTTTGTTTTTTTAATTGTTTATACCGTCACTGGTGTGACTCATGACTAATGATCTTGTTTTAAGTGCAATCATTTTGAGGTAGCCTCTGTGCTAAACTGCTGTTGTTCAGGCTCGAGAGCCACCATCGAAGAATAATCCACTCAAGTACGGATTAACAATGGAAACTATATCAACAATATTCACCTTCTAACTTCTAGATTATGTCTAATAAAGGTCAGGCTTAAAATGAGTGGGAAACCGAAATCGTGTTAATTTCACAATGTCAGATTTAGGTTTATCAAAACTGCAACATTTCATTCATAGATGTTTGTCAGGCTTCAAATTCACAATATAAAACAACAACGTCTTTATAGTATCCTGAACAACAACCAATTGAAACAATTGTACAATGAAAGGAAATACATCAGTAACTCCCAAACAGGGGTACTTGTACCTAATGGGGTACTTCTGCAGTTGGAAGCAGTACAGTACAGCTACTGTAACAGTGTTAATTTTGGCAGCTATTTTGGATTATCTTAGACAAAAATGCTTATGGGTTACATGTTAGGTATTTTTATCCTTAATAGTTTTAGTTAATAAAAAGTCATTACACTTCAACTTTTAGTCTAAATGTTTTCCCTTTTTTTCTCTTCAGCGTTTGGGTGTGTGGTGCATGTATGTGTGTGTGTGAGAGAGAACAGAAAAGAGACATGTCGTTAATGAAGGGGTACTTGTTTTGTTGCTATTCAACAATAAAGAACTCATTTGGAACAATCGGTCTGTTAATTTAGCCTAGATTCTTCTCTCTACTGTACTGTACTGTGGGCGGGGGATAAAAGAAAAGAGAGTGCTCCCGAGTTGCTCCCAGCAGCAGGATCAGCCCCTCGGAGAGTGATGTGCTGCTCAGTCCTCACAATTGTGCTACTATAATGCTACAATGTGTGCAGACTGGCTCTCATAATGGATCGGGTGGATGTGGGTCTTAAAAATCTCCGACGCATCTCCAATCAGGGTTTACTGGGGGGAAATATTGTGCATTTTGCCTGATAGCCCAACAGTTACATAGTTTAGTCCTGTCTCATCAACAAGAACAAACTACGAAAACAAAATGAACACTGACAACTAGACTAAAAAATGATTCTGTAAACAAATCTTTTGTATATTTGTCACTATAACCAGTGTCCTGCTTATAATAGGCTGACTCCACAGGACCAGTCAGATGCAACACTACATGCTGTGATTGAGATTGTATGAAAACTCTGGAAAAAAAGACTTTACTTTGGACTAGGAAAATAGAGACCAAGCCTAAACATCAACAGTCTTATGTCTATGAAAACATATTTAACAGTATCTGCTTTTACCTAATTAATAATGTTTAATAAGATGCATGAACCACAGTGGTTTAGACCACTCACTGTCTTGTGAGCATGAGCTACAGACATGGTTCGCTCAAAAACAACGATGACGGGTGCTAAAGCAGCTATAGTGCAGATACATTAGTTATATCAGAACTGGAACTTTCTTTACTGAAAGAAGAGCAAATAATGGCACTGAAGGCGTTTCTCAATCGGAAAGATGTTTTATTTCTGACTTTGGAAAGAGTTATGTTATATACTGTAGTTCATTGATCTGATTGGTTGAAGTTTGCCTGTGGCAGATGGTGATAGACAGATGGTTCATCCAGTCACCTGCCTATTATTTTTTTTTCGAAAGCACCTAGCCTTTTCCAAACAGTTTCCAATGACGACTTCTCAGATGGATCTGCGTAACAAACCCTCTGGTGAAGTCAGGTTAGCAGCCTGTGATTCTAGTATGAAAATGTTGTGAATATTGTGAATGCAATGACTTATGACAGCGTGCAGAACTTTCTAATAAATGATAACTCGGTCATACCCAAGCAAGAGCTTGATTGATGACTGTGCAGAAAAATGTTTGAACTTGAAAATCTTTTGTAAATGAGGCTCATAAGAGAACGTAGTCATAACATTGCTAAGCTGCTTTCTCGACAGGCTGAACAGACAAAATGAGACTTTGCAGTGTTCACACTAATGGGATCAGAGTCAGAGTCAAAACAAAGTCTTTCGTAGGATCACGATCGAAATGTTTGTTCTCTCTGCCGCACTTCTCTCACACCACACACAAGAAGATGAAAAATATCTTGTATTGTCTGCTCAGTTTGATTTGGTTTACGAAAGATGTGCATTGTCATTTGAATGACATGGTAGAAACTGTTTTATGCTGTTCAAAGCCGTTCCTGGTTCTCCCACTGTCTGAGACCCTGTAGTCATTTATAGGTGTAAACAATATCTTTTCTGCTCGTGCATCATTTAGTATATTCTCCAGAGATGTTATGTACTGGCCACACTGCATTTGTACACTGTGTAGTACCCAGGAGTGCTTTCACAAAGGCTGATGGGTGGTTAGGAACAGACTGTGTGGTTGCATTAAATTAAATCAAATGCCCCAGTTTCATTTTTATTTTCATGCAACTTCTCCACCTGTGTCCTTCTACCAAGCTTCAATAAAACTTACTGGAGAAGTGAAATAACAAAATCAATCTATCCCACTGATATGAAAATTGTTTTTGTGTTCAGTAACCAAGCCTCACTGCACCAGGTATGAGCAGGGGTTAACAGCAGCCTCAGCTTTTACTGATAATGGTGTGTATGTAATTGTGTATGTATGTGTGCTGGGAAACACCACTCACTGGAGACCTTCCAATCCAATAAAAGGTCAGATTTGGGTGAGAGTTTACCAGGAAGTCTGGACCCAGACAAGAAATACACTCCTCCTCTCTCTGTCTGCCTCATGCTTATTTATTTATCCCCTGAAAGCTGACTAGAGTCGCCTTCATGACCAAGCAAAATGAATTTTGTCATTGCTGCCCCTCCCTCATCAAAGTGTTTATGACTTGCTGTGTCAGCAGGTCACCTCCTCACACTGCTGGTAGTTTGCTCCTGTGCTGCAAATCTGAAGCAGAACCCATCAAATGATCCCAAAAAAAGCACCGATGGAGATGGACTCGGCACTGTCTCACCTTATGTCTTCTTTTAACTCAAGTCTTTGAAGATGCTGCTGGCCTCAAGGGACATAAACAAGAACTAAATACGTTTCCTTCATCATCAGCATATATGTTAATGCAAATCGCCTTATTTGTTTAAGATCGTTGTATCATCTGCAAGGCTCTTGCTGAATTGTTCATTCTTGAGTTTGATGATTTTGCTGCAGACCAGAGAAGACCACTCCAACACAAAGACCAAGGATAAAAGGTAAATGTATTCATGAATCAAGCTTCAACAGCATCGTTCCATAAATCCTTTAAGTCCTTAACTGTGTAGCCTTCCACTATGATAATGTCTTCAACTCAGCCTGACCTCCCAAATCCCCCGTCTTCTCTGCCTCCTTCACACATGTCATAGCTCATTTCAGCATGAGTGTATGAGTGCTCAGTGGGCGGGAAGTGGCAAATCAGCACAGGCCAGATTGTAAATTATTTCATCTTTGTACATTATGTTGTGGTTTTAAAGACACATTCCCCTAAACATGAATTTGAATGTGGCAGAGGATCGTTTTCACGTGAACGGACAGTGTATGTTTTTCTAGGGGATCTGAGGTATAAATACGAGGACGAGTTTTATGAATCAATGGAAAATTGATTAACAATGTCACTCTGACCTTCTCTACCTTTTTAAACCCATGTTGCCTCTTCTGCCAATTTTCCCTCACACACTATAAAACACCTTATACAGTTTGAACTTCACCAGCTTTTCTCTGCTCACCACTGCACCTCAGCCCACCTTATCTTGATGCCTTCTACTTGTAACCTCCATCTTCCTCCTCACTTTCGCCTGGCTCAAGTGTTTATCGATCAAAATGTTTAGACACACCAACCAGAGAAAAAAACTTACATACAGTAACTAACCTATTATGAATATACCAACATTAAAAGAATGGTTAGACATTTTTAGAAATATGTTTTCTCATTAATCTTCAGTCTCAGTTGAGAAGAATTCTGTGCATCAAGTATGAAGCTGGAGCCAAGAGGCAATTAGCTTAGCTTAGCAAAAAGATTGAAAATATAAGAAAAAGCTTACTTAGCTCTTTCCATTGTTCCGAAATATTACTACCAACACCTCTAAAGCTCACTAATTAACACATTATATCCTTATCTGGAGAACAAAAGCAGTGTGCAATGACTTTGAGGCCAGGCAAACAGTAAAGGCGCTGCACAAAAGTGCTGGATGGATATGCAAATTGTTGTTTTATACTAATTACAAATAGCATCTCTAAAGTTCAGTGACTCACTGAGACTCTAATCCATCCCTAGTCTTGTATGGATGTATTAACGAGAACTGGACACAGCGTTGGAAGCACAGCTCTGTTTGTTCCTATGGAAGCTGCTCAGTGGTGCATGAAGACAAAAAAAGTTTGATTTCTTGGAATAAAATTACCTAGATTTTCCGCATATACATCTGCTTGGAGCAGCCCATAGAGCAAGTGCACTAGAGACTTCCACTGGCAGAGCCTCTGACTTCTGGTTTAGCTTTCCGCTGTCTTGAATGGAATAAAATGATAGAAGAGTGTGGCTCTTTTCAACTTTCCAAATGTTTTTGGACTGAATGGATCAAATTCTGCTAGATTTAAGTGGAATTGATCTTCTCATCTTATTCTCAGCAACAAAGCAAATAAATACATTTCCAGAAATGTCGAATTGCTTTTCGTGGATGAAACATACAAAAAAAACAAACACACATGCCTGGACCTACACACATACACACAGATAAAAAGGACTTAAGGCAGTCCATCAGTATGAGAGATGTACTACAAAGATGTGACAGTGGATGAAACCACAGACAGCCACCTCTCTCTCTCTCTTGTTGTCTAGCACACAGAGTTCTGGGAAGGACAAAGGGTTCTGTAATGGATTTCATTCAATGTTATGTTCATGCCTTTAAGCAAAGAGTGTGTGGTTAACACCATGCAATTTGACATGCTTTCTATCAGTGTTGCAACAACTAGAGGTGCGGCAGCTGGAAGGTAAATACAAACGAGAAACTGAAGGTGAATATAAGAGTATATATTTGATTAATAAAATACAAAGTCAGAAAAGAATTATAATTACATTTCAGTGGTGCAAAGATAAGTCGGCAGGTAAAGGTATGGAATACAGGTGACGAAGTTGCAGGGAAAAATCAGTTATCTAATCAATCATCGCATCCTATCATTTCTTCAGGGACTCCATCTCTTGCACACCATCTGCCATCAGTCTCACACTCCTCACGCTATCTCAACCTATGTCTTTCACCCTCTTTCTCTCTCTTCCCCTATCAATCTATGCCTTCTCCTCAGTCTGACAGCAGCCATCCATTCTGTGAGCTTCTGCTCTACTTGCACAACAGATCAGGAGTGGCGCACACACACACACACACACACACACACACACACGCTGGAGTAAATACACCCCTAGCTCCCACTGTAGTTTTAGTACATAGGCAAGTGCCTCTTGTCCTTCTAATAATAGTCGCTCTTGATAACGTTTTCTTCTGAATCAGTGTTTGTCCAATTAAATGCTTTAATTCAAGGAAAAGACAAGAAGTCTCTCTGGATTGCATTTTAACAGTAAAGATATTGATGGGTATTTCACAGGGGAATAGCACCTTTTAATTTCTAACAGCACGACCAGATGGTCAACTCTAATTGTTTTTCCTCCCTTTTGTTTTAGCCTCCACAAACTGCTCCTCACTCAAAACCTACAACCAGCCTAACCAAGGGACATAAATAAGACATTCTATTTTATTCTGTGGACATGGACTCTCAAGATATATTTTCTACATTTATACCCAGAAGTTAATGCATTTGACTTCTTTCTGGAAGTAAAAGTGTAGAGGAAAAGTATGGTTGCTCAAACTACATTATGTATGTAAAGAGTGAAAAGGTTGATGGAGATAGTGAATAAGGGGCAATCATTTATTTACAGCTCCAAATTGCATTTTCGTTTCAGAATCTCAAAAGATTGAGTCTGCAGCCATGCTCTGTGAGGCTGTACTTACTGGCACAGTGGTGCTTTTAGCTAATTGTTAACGTCAGCATCGTAACATGGTCACAATGACAATGCTGACTTGCCGATGTTAGCAGGTATGTCTACCTTGGTAGACAATTCAATTCAGTTTTATTTATATAGACATAGAGAGAGAAAAAAAACCTTTCTGTATCAAATTGAATCAATCCATCTACTACTGTAGATGTTGAGACATTTCACTCAAAAAATGTGAACCTCGTGGTGGTGCTACAGGAAAGTTCAGCAGATCACTAAAGTCATTAGGATTCATCATCTGGGAACCATGAATGTCAGTGGACCAATCACCCGACTGACAGACAGATATTGCATTCGTAGAGCCCTGCCATGCTAGAATGTTTCAAAATACATGTGAATTGTTGAAAAATGTATGGTAGCTCAAATATCTCTCCCATTTCACTTTGGACAAAAGCTGTGTACGAAGGCTACACTATTTATCTTTGTCCAAAGACATGAGTTTTATCATTGGCTGCTTATGGCTCTATATTTCATCTCTGTATTGCATTTAGAAATGTCTTTCACATGCTCTCATGTCTGGCTGTCTCCATCTAGCAGCCGTACACCCTCAGGGTCAGAAGATCATTCCCCGCTCCTGTTTTCTATTCTGTCCGATCCATCCATCTCATCCCCTTCTGACACCATTCCTCTCTGTTTGTACAACAAAATGATGGAGAAAATGAAAGATGACTCGAATTTCCTCAAACAAAGCAATCGGAAGAAAGGCTGTCCATTAGAGATGACAACGCTGTTAGACGAATCAAAATATGACTTGATGAGTGGTGAATCCTCCCTTAAGTCATCATTTATTTTACACACATTACGCTTAACAGAATTTAGATTGAGATTTGTCTTGATGTGCCTTTGAAAATGAAGATAGGCAGAATGAGGCGTTGTACCGTAATCTTTTCTGTTGGCTGTCAGTTGGCTCAGCACTACATGGTGGATTAAACACAGTCACACATACACAGAAAGTTCTGGCTTAATGTCAAACTTGAAATCCTGAAACAAATTGTGGTTCTTGCCCAGATCCTTAGTCTCAGAGTTTATTAAAATTATCAAAAGGTTTCTTCAAATTATACCTTGTGCTTCTTGTCAAAAAGGAGACATTTCTCCTTCAATGGCTTACATCCTTTGCCCTTTTCGCATTGTTAAAGAGGATGGATGTGCTGAAAATTCTTTTACCATCTGCTGCTGTGATGAACTCTGAGATCTATGCCTCTATTTGCACCAGAGACTTTCATTTTGATAAGGAAAACAAACACATTTGGTGCAAAATCTGTTGGTATACAATGTAATTTGCAGAGTTGATGCTTAGCAGGTTGTTCTTTGTTATTACAATAATGTCTCTAAATGACCGTGTTAACACAGATTAATTATATTGAGAACACTTATTGCAGTCAATTCACTCCAATGTGTTCATTCAGTGACCCACAATATTGATTGGTTCATCTCCGGGGGGATGTCTCAAACGTTTAATGAAATTTGAATTATGCATTTGGGGCCAATTACTTGAGCAAAACCATGAAAAAAGACAGTGGTCGAAATTACAGGCGTTGCTGCTGGACATAATCAGGACAGTTTGAATTTTCAATTTAAGGTAACCCAGACACACAAGAGGATGGCATGTCTAATAGCGTGTAGTCCCTATTTAAGCCATGTCGCCGTTTGATTTCATCTCATACTGATTACTGCTAATTAAGCATTCATTACATTAGCAAGTAAATTAAGTTAGGTCTGGAAATGACTGGTACAGTTACAGCATATGCATGTAACTTAAATAGTATTTATAAAACAGATCCACTTCCAGTCCTTGATTATGAGTGGCTGAGCTGCTTTCAAAGCCAAGCGTGGGGCATATATGTGTGTGCATGTTTACACACAGTTTACACACATTTTATAAACCAAAGATGTTATATAGTGAATTTTGATGCATGATGCAGACACTTCCTGCAGCATTAAGTAGTAGAGTACTAACCAATGCAAACTTTCTCACCATGCTTTATACAAAACTATACTCATTGCATGATAAGATACCTCAGTGGTCAGTGTACATTTACTCCATTTGAGCTTAGGGTCTATCAAAAACTATCAGAAACTATAATTCTGAGGTCAGCATTATTCTTTCAAACCAATCCATTGTTAAATATAGCAGGAGATCACATTGGGCGAATCATTTCACATACCTGAAACTAAGAAAGAAAGACTGTAGAAAAAATCTACTGCAGCTCATACTGCCACAACCACTTGATCTACTACTTGGGGCCAGGGCTACTCCCTCCCACTTCCCGCACTAATGTTTAAAGCCATTGTAAAATACTCTATAAACACACACCCTGTGACTGCATTACATTAGTATTGCTGTGCCAGACAATATGAGATTTTGTTGTTAATTTTGATTTATTTGGTGGGCGAAGAATGGATGTCCTGTGCACTGGAAAAGGCGGACAGGACAGAGGAGGAATACATCAAAGAAAGATGACACACTGAAATTAATGTGAGAGAAATTGAAGAGCTGGAAAAATCAAGAAACAAAGCCAAGACTGTTATATGGGCAGAAAGATGCATCGCTGTCATTTCTCCATCCACACAAACTACACCAACGATCTGTGGTAAGTTAATGATGTAACTTTAAAAATGATTAAAACCCACCTGTCCAGAGTGAAACACCTCTGCACTAGCAAAGAAATGAACACTACTTCAGCAATTGCACAAGTAATGGCAATATCAAGATAGATGTCACCCCAATCTTTAAGGATGCTTGCCACTTTGTCCATGTGTTGCTTGGCAACCATTCTGTCAACTGTATAATACACATTATTTGTTTATTATTTGTTATCAATAAATTATTCGTATAATTATCTTTTGTTGCTGTGTATTTATTTTATGAAACCTGCCATGTATACGTAGTAACCATTATATAAAAGCAATAAGCCACGTGAGGCTGTGATTTATAGTGATTTTAGAACAGCTAACAGCTCCCCTTAGCTGCTCCAAAGTCATTGTAAACCATGGTCTTTCGGGGGTTATTGCTTAAATAAGTTATAATGTACACTTGAATCAAAGCATTAATTTAACATATCATTTAATATATAAATACCATACTTAAGGGAGCACAAACCCAAACAACTACCTTTACAGCCTTGCTTCAAATTTGACCATCTTTTAATATGATATAATTAAATCAATTTATGCCACCAGTGGGGTCATATCGAAATTGCCTGCCATTTTGTTTGTTCTGTCATCTGTTTAAGGCCGCAATCCTGTTTAGGGTGGTGAGAGGTGGAGATTATCCCGGAGAGGATGTCTTCTAACTGTGCAGTGACAGCGCCTTACACAATAAAATAAAGCTTCATAACAAGGATTTGCAGATAGATATTCCCATTCTAATAACTTGACAAACATTTCTCTGTGCACTATGAGAATGAATTTCACCAGCAGTGATTGGTAAAGATATCTCTAATAGTGGTCAGATTAAAAGTAGGAGGTTAATACACAGATAGATACATTTGTTCCTGCTGTTGCGTGTGACCTTGCCACCCTAACTTACAGTGCCATACAGTATACTGCTCAAATGGATGGTATTCTGCTGGCATGCACCATTATACATATAAAACACCACATTATGTATGCAAAACAGACTGAATGAAAAATACAGTAATGAAATGAATCATGAATATTATGCAGTAAGTAGAATGAATAACAATCGCCTCATTCCAGCTGCCCTTTCCACATAAATGAAGCAAAGCAGAGCCCACAAAGTCCACTGAGGGAGCAGGAGTCGGCAAAGTAGGTGTGACAAAGTTGGAGATCGGAAGGAGTCATTATGATATCAGCCTGAAATGTCACGTTATTCCACCCTGGAGCTTCCAGCAGGGGGAAAGTGCAATGTGAGCACAATTTTCTGCGTCATGATTTTCCTATTAGAATTTGCTAGCCTCGTGAGCACATCAGGAAAGATAGTCATGTGCACAGCCACAAAATGTTCAGCAGGTCAGGGTGCTGTGCACAAAGACCAAAACAATAAATAACATAGAGATGTCCTCACACTGAGATTAAAGCTCCCCAGTGAAATACACTCCACTGGTAACTTTACGATGCGATTTGGCGATCATGATGTCTGTGGTTGTTTCATATTTATACCTCTCATTTCTTTTATATGGTGGAGACGTCGCTAGTAAAGCATATTTCACAAGGGAGCTTTAATTCCAGAACACATATACCTTACTATTGTATTTTACAAGCCTAATTTAGCTCCACGTCCATCAGTTTCATGTTATCTCTCAGTGCCAAACACTGTTCAAACAGATATGAAAACCATATCTATTCTTTTACAGTTGTGTTACTTGTCATCTTAGAGATAAGCACCTGTTGACTCAGATTAAGTTTAATGTATGGAAACAGAGCTAAAGAATCAGAGAGTATTTAAACCTAGTACACCTTATTTATCTCTTTTCATTAGCAATGCTTTCCAGTTTCATCCCTCTTTGTTTTATAGGCTTGGGAGTGTTGCCATATAGCAGTGAGTCATTAAGTGAAGCAATCTGCACTTATTAGCCCGTTAATCTCCCTAATTAATTTGACTCTTGGGTAAACAGCTGTATATAGGCAGTCTCTTGAGGGATAGTCTTGGAGTGGCTGCAAACACACTCACGGGCAATGCACACTCTTACAGAGAGGCATGTCACGTCCACGAGGCTCTTAACTTGCTCAGATTTGGTCATTTTTCCCTAGTTAATGTGCTTCTAAATATGTAAATATTCTACATAGTTAAATTGTTTCCCTTTTGGCTGTTTTTAAGACCGGAAATTTGGACAGGGTGTTTTATTTTGAAAATCGACAGAATTTTTTTTATGCTGTTTCTGTGTCTGACTTCCAGTTCCACTTCGAGTTTCTCTGTGCAGATTGACACCACCGATACAATGGAGACACCAAAGGTGATCACGGAGCTTGCACATCCCTCTGCCCCTGGTTATGAGCCTACAACCGAGGCAGAAAGTGAGAAGCAGCTGTTTGTCACCATGGTGACAATAAGTGTGTTGTAGTGCAACCGCAGCCAGGAGAAGTGGACTGCCTACATGACATGAAGAGACTGGTAACCCAGACCACTTGCTATGACTGAATGTTTCTGCCCGGATGTCAAGAACATCAAGAAAGTCTGCAAGGCCGTGCTGAAAGACTTCCAGAAGAAGTTTGCCGGCAAGCCACTGTTAGAGACTGTAATATTATTTGAGGATCCAGTTGTGGACGCAGCCATCGCCCAGTGTTTGCAGGCTCAAATCAGAAACTTCTCTGCTACGCTTGCAAAGAAAGCCACTTCTGGCAGTTGGTGGATAAAAGCACTCCAGCTGTTTTTGTTTTTGCTGCAGGTTTGCACGGTGCCACCATTTTAGTCGCATTCATCCTAGTTTAATGTTGCACTGATGTCATCAAACTAGTGCTTTCCAGGTGTGAATGTGGAACTGTGTGAATGTAGAAGGTCGTAAAGCAGCACAGTACCTGTTTCTGCACAAGGTTTTCTCTGTGAGCCCCAGTTTTTTTTTTTCCCACAAAAGGGTGTCAAACTTTTGATACTTTTAAACAAATTTTAATTTCTCTCCATAACCTGGACATCTCAAAATAAATGTGCAATCTACATTTTTCTGTTCATGCTATAATGTGTTTGATATTTCATATTTGTATAGAACATTTAAGGTTGTTTTGACAATAAAAAATCTAAATGGCAAAATGTTCATGGTTTTGTATTATTATTATTTTAATTATTGTGATTCTTATTTATTTGTTTTACTGTCATTTTTTTTTTACACTTTAAAGCATACTGATTGATGATTACTATTGAGTACCCTAAAATTAAACTGCTGATTAAAAATATTTTTCATTCATTCAAAATGTCCTAAGAAATGTCTTAAAAGTGTGTGTGTGTGTGTGTGTGTGTGTGTGTGTGTGTCTGTACTCTGTACAAATCTGTAGATAGCTAGACAATGCCTGTCTACGGATGATACAAGAACCAGATGGACAACTTTTCAGCTTGCTAGCACGGCTCTGGGGATGGTAAGTCTGTTGGTTGGTCAGTCCAGACGATTTACTGCTGTAACATTCGATACAGACAGAGTCCTGACTTTTCATCTAACAGTACGTTGGTTTATAATAATATAATAAACATTTGCAAAACTAATGACTCATGAACCTCTGTTAATTAACAACTATAAGCATGCCGGCACACTAAACTAAAGTGGCAAACATTGTTAGCAGTGTCAATGTGAGCATGTTAGCTCGCTGATGTCAGCCATTACCACAAAGCACCACTTTGCCTATAAACAGCCTCAAAGAGCCACTAGCATGGCTTCAAACTCTTTTTTTTCTTCTCTTTTTAGTCTTTTTTAGTGTTTTTCCTAATAGCTCTGGTGTATTTAACTACAACTTACATTCAATTGTTTCCCATAGCTTCCCTGCACAGTTTAAAAGTAAATAACATTAGGTCTGATGAAATGTACATTAAGTAAAACTGGATTGAACTACATTTTTTCACCTCTTCAAAGAGATAAATGGGTGTTCGTCTTCTTCTCAGTCTCTGAGGAAGCCTCAGGTCATTCATTACTCAGGTGTGAGGGGTTAAAAGTCAGGTCTCATTAACAGTGAAGACAGAGAATAACCAGGAATTGACACAGCCACAATTGATTTCCCATACAATCTTACTGCAGGTTGCCTCATGGATGATCTGTTTTATTGACAGCAACGTATTTCTATATATCAATATATGTATGTATGTTTGTGAGTGTGAGAGTGTGTGGGTATAAGATGGTGAGATATTGATTGGCAGGTATTAGTGATGATCCTGAAATTAGAAGTTGGAGAAAGGATAGGATGTAAAAGGGTTAATGAGTTAACCCTTAGCTCCTGTTGTTTGTGATGACATAATTATTGCTTTATTGCCTAAAATTAACTTCTGAAGAATGAATTGGCAATGAGGATTCATGGGCTTAAGAGATAAAAAGAGGAAGAGAAAGTAAAGGAGAGAAAGCAGAAGAAGTGGCAGCTCTAATAAACATGATGAATTGAACTGCTTTGCAAATGTGGATGGTTTCATTAAATTTGCAGTAAACAAGCAGTTTAAATATATCCATCAATCATGCATGGAAGTGAGGATGTGAGTAGAAAAATATGTAAATGGCCATGAAAACACAAGTCCAGACTATCAGATTAGGTGTCAGTGAAGGTAGGTGAAGGTAAAAGGAGGTCAAGTCAATATATTTTCTTCTCTGTAGAGTGTGGAGGATGCATCCTCATGGTAATGGAACATTTCGATGCTTCAGTTGTTCTGCTCAATAGCCCCACTACTGTGACCTTCAGGTGGGTTCACTTATGCCTTGCCCTAGACAGTCTGCGCATGCCTCTGCTCCTGTCCTCTTGACATGTGTAACTCCCCATTTCCTGCCTAATCTCGCACAGAAAATGTATAGCTTAGATTCATTTATGCTTTTTTCCTCACACTGCCAGGGTACAATGCAACTTGGAGAGAGGCAGGAATGAGGGTGAAAAAAAAAAAACGACACAGGTGTAGGTGTTGGTGTGCGTGCATGCGTGCAAATTCAACATAATGAACAAAAGAAGGGGTGCGATGAAGAAATGTGTGTGAAATTGTTCCTGTGAGCATGGAGCTGGCATGCACAGGTTAGTGGGTGAGTCACAAAGTCTTCCGTACTTTACCCCCTCCCTGTTGTTACCACTCTCTAAGGATTATACAAGATAATCCTGCATCTGAAGGTGCCTGTGACGACACAATGGTTCCACAAGATCTTGCCCTGTGCAGCCTTTTGATGGGAAGTGATAGGAAAATCCCACGTCTGCTGAGCCACAGGTGGTACCCAACGATACAGGATCTGCATGGTTTCCAGACTAACGTGGTGTGCAATCCTGCAGTGTGAGGTCCCTTTGGTGCCTCCAAGGAACAAGACAAGGGATAAGAGAATATTAATGGAATCTGGCTGTTTGTCTGAGTGCGTTATTGGTCCATCCATCTAATGTACAGCCTACAACTCGGTGATGGATGCACAGAGACGGCTCACACATGGGAATAAACCTGTGGGAGATTACAGTGATGATTGTATTGGAATATCGGCAGCAGTTTTATTTAAATACAAACACACAAATGATTGTATTTCCTCTATGAATGTACGGTGCTGAGCTACATCGCACATGGAAGTGTAAATCTCCAAGGATATAAAAATAATCTACGGGGCTGAATATGAAATGAATGCACATATCTGATATATCAGATAGCCAGAAGGAAACTATAGTATGTCCATTAGAAGATCTGATTCTGTCGATCAATATTTCCCTGTCAGACGCACTGTCTCGCACCAATACTGAGCCAAGGGGCATTATTTCTATTTGGTGCTTCCACCTTTAAGATAATGTTTTCTCTATCTACAGCGGTGTGCTGTAAGGTGTATAGCCTGACAAATTAAATCATTCAATTGAACGACCTCTGCTGCAAACACAAGAGAGCTGTGCTAGTGGAACTCCGTTTATGGGGAACAGGAAAATGAAAGGGGTTTGGCTGTGAGGAAAGCCAGATAAAGAGAAGAAAAATGTATGAAAACACTAAGGCTGGCAGTGAAGTTCATGGGCGATAAAAGACTTGAGATATTGTTTGAAAGTATAGAAGGAAAGATAAAGTGCTTGTATGTTACTGATGCCTTCAGGATCTTTGTTTAAATTGTTTTTAATCTTTAACCTTGAGGCTTAGAGGGATTCATCTGCTTCACCATTTCAACTCCAAAGATGAGCAGTAACGTGTAAAGTGATATTGGCAGCAATTCAAACTCAATAAAATACAGTAAAGCATGACCTAGATAAAAACAATTTAAAAAATCCACCATGCAATATACAGTACTGCAAGGTTTTACATTTTTTTTCACACAGTTTCTTCAGTCAAGTGGAGAAATTGAAGAGGTAAAACTGGATGGAAAACATTTTTCAAATAAAAAAATAATCAGAATGTGACCACGGACAAGCCAGTCAAAAATTGGTCACAGTCTAGAAATACGGTGAAATGAATGACTGAGCTAAGACCAAAGTGAACATTTATTTGTTTGTGTTTTTCTGTAAATGAAGTCTCTCAGGTTTTCTGTGTGTGTAGGGACAATCATGAATGACCAGGACTTTCTCTGTGTGTACAAGACAATTGCCAGGCCTTTGCTTTCTTGTTTCTGCTTGTTTTAGTGTAAGATTATGATTTGACACACGGTGAGCAACGAATGCAGGTCCAGAGAGGAGTGTTCCTCTATTTGCACTTGGGGAACAATGGTTGCCCTGGAAACAGACAACAAGTGCAGCTCAGAAGGAGGAAATAATGTAACTTCCAAATGCAATAAAGACAACACATATGCAAATAGAAAATGTATTGAAATAGCCTAAATGTATTCACATTGTCATCATCAAAGACAATAAATTACACTAATATATCTGTGCCATTTCCTATAATAACAGTACAGTTTTAAAAGAATATTGAATCAAAATAAGTGGTCAGCTGCAGTACACAGCATATTACATTATGTGTATTATAACTTGATTGTAAAGAAAATATATTTAGATAAAACCAAAAAACATTAGTCAGAAATACAATAATGAAAGTTGATGTGATCAGCATTTTTTCCATTATTAAAATAAATGACTTGTTATATGTGAAAGAGGTTGCTTGTAGTGACAAACCCACAGAAAATGATTCTGCAGTTCCCCTAAGAGTGTTTTAGCCTCTTTCAGCTCATTGTTTTGGTCTTCCAGCTCATAACTTTACTGTTTTGGTTCAGTCTCACAGTTCTCTACGACCTTTTTTTCAGTTGCAGCAGGTGGCCGTTTTCAGGAAAAGAGTTCTGATTAACCCACTCTACACTACATGCACAATACCGAAAGACAGAGCAGCTAGTTAGATAGTAAACATAATGGAGCATTTAGCAGCTAAAGACCCAGATATTTCCCTCAGGAGTTGAAAAAAAAAGAAGGTGAATGCTGGACATTTGTTTAGTGGCCATAAACACAACTCTATGACACTAATGTTCCTTGATGCCTGCTAACTGTTTGCTGTTGACCATATCAACATTATAAGGTGATAATCCCAAATCAAAGTTGTGTTTATGCTAAAATGCATGCTAGAGGCTAGAGGGAGTAGAGGCTAGAGAGTAATTTCTTGCATAGCTACATCAAATTTAAGAAAACAAAATTGCTTTAGATTTTTGATTTTTAGACAAAAATTTTTTAATATATATAATATATTAAAAACATTAAATATCCACTATAAACTACTCTGACATCTTCATCATCTTCTTGCATGTATTGTAGAAACACAATTAGCACTAAGCACTGAAATTATCTCGCTGATCTCTCAATGTGTGATCTCTGCTCAATGTCAGACAAATATAGAACACAGGGATTTCAGTACTATAAGAATTTGTGCATGAGCCCTTCTCTTTCCGTCTTTCATCCTTTCAGTATCGCTTTCATTCGCTCACCTCTCTATCTAACTCTTTGCCTGGCTCTGCCTCCTTTTCTCTCCTGCATCTCTGCAAGGTCAGTTCATCCAATTACTTCCCTTGTTCAGGAGAGGTAAAGTGTCCTTCTCCCTTCTCGAGCACTACAAGTGAGATCAATAACACTCCTGGTCCAAAGTTAGAATGTCTCTGGGCTTATTAGCACTGAGCCACCATCCTGACAACAGCTGACCGGCTATCAATGTACTTTTTTTTTTAAACTTTGGTTTCACTGAGATACAGCATGTAAAGTGTTTCATCCCAAAATGAGCTATCCTCCATTTAAAAAGATAAATTACACCCATGTCTGCATACTGACAACTGATGAAAGTGAAGCACCTTGTGTTACATTTCTGCTGCATTCATTTGAATATCATGAAGAAAATCTGTCAGTACAGTAGAAGCAAAATGATGCAGAAGATAATTAGTTTGTTCACTGAGCTGTCTTTAATGCATTGTGTTATGTTTTATGGAATTGTATGAGAAGGCTACAGCAGATAATATTGTATTCATTGTTACAATAAGTAAATATGAACCCCATAGCCACCTAACTACAAATTATGGTTATTATTATCATAAATGTGATTTTCCTCTCACTACAAAATTGAATAAGAAACAAAGAGATCAGTTTGACAGACTGGATAAATTGAATTTAAACAATAAAAACAGAAGTGGCTTTACGCATCACTACACCACAGCTATTATTGTTGCAAATCCTTTCGAAAAAACTCCCCCTAAAAGTGTCCATTGAATAGCAACAGTGCTTCTGCTTGATATAACTTTACAAAAACAAAGTCATTAGTTCCATTAGGTCTGTATCATTCTGCTTCACTGCACGCTAGTTCGGCTTACACAGAGCCCAATTAAACCACACGCCTGTCATTCAGTTCTGTCTATCTGTCTCTTATAGTTTCTTATCTCAACTTGTACCACAAGATGAATTAATGAATTAGCTGTCATGAAATTCCACTCATAAATTCACAACAATGAATGCATGCAAGATCACTAAGAACAGACAAGCCGGATTTTCATTAAATTGCGAAACACGTGTGGTACATATGTAAGCACGTCGTATGAATAAGTATGCAGCGTACCTACTCATACTTGGTGTGTGTGTTTGTATTTTTCCGATGACGTGTGTTTGACAGAGGTACAGGAAATGAGAAACCATTGATTAAAAAGCTCTGAAGCGAATCCCTGTTATCTTGACTAACAAAACAATTAACCTGCTTTGGATAGAAATCTCTAAAGGATGCTGGCACGCACACGTACACAGACACCCACCCACACACACACACACCACAGCCCCATCCATTCATATTATTTCATATAAACAAATGACACATATGACCAAACCTGCCAGGTGAATAAACAAAGATGGATGCACATGCTACTTTCCACCCATAAACTGGTATTTAAAAAACGAAATAACAACGTGTCTTAAGTATGCAGCATATACGTATTTTCATAAAGTATATGCACCATACATATAGATGTGAGTAAGCTGAGCTGAGAGAGCATCAAGGGAGCAACATTTTATTCGAAGCCTTAATGATTTCAGCACATCAGATCCCAGCAGAGCCAGAAGAGTTCCAAGATAATAACATACTGTGCTGTAAATCAAACCTTTTCCACTAGCAGGACTTTCCTCTAGTGTCACTAAATTGATTTACATATTATTATCCAGAGATGTGTGTATTGGTGAGTGTGGTTGATTTACAAATGAGGTTAAAATGGGGGAGTTGACATTTATTTATTGAGCAACTGTCAAAACGGCTGATAGTCTTTGTAAAGTCAAGATGACTGAACTGTTTGTCATAGAAGCTGTCATAAACAATCAAAGAGGCTTTTACTTTTAAATCCATGATCAGGAGGAGGTACAGGTGTTAAGGACAACAGCTAATACATTCGGTAGCAGTGTGCCAGCTGTGCCAGATTTGGCGGCAGCTGAACAAGCTGTAAACAGCAATGAAATATCACCTCATGAAGTTGCTTTGGCAAATGTTTGAGCAAACAGTTGCCTTGGTATATAACCAATTAACAAGGAGCATTATTTGCATTCAAGTGGAGGCGTGTTTATATCTGAAAAGTCGCTTATAGCTCTGTTTTGGTCTCAATCAACTCCTGAGAAAAATATTTGGGTCTTTACATGCAAAATGCTCCACTATGTTAACCAGCTAGTTGCCTGCTATTTGGTGGTGGGCCAGTACACTAGTGTGCAATGACTTCCACACTTTTTTTTTTTTTTTTTTACTACAAACAGCACTGTGCTGCAACTGGAAATGAAAGTAATGAGAGGGAATCTCAACCCTTTAGAGTTGTTGTAAATCCAAACCAAAATACCACCAAATAAGATTCCCGTTTGGAAGCAGTAGTTGGATTTACCAAATATTTTCCGTCATCGTCACAGAAAAATCGGGAGGCCGTCAGTCATTTTGACAGATTAACCACTGAAGGCAAGCAACTAATACTGATAATGTTTATCAGCCAGCAGCAGTTGATATTACAGGGGCGCTCTATCCCCTATAAGTCCGTTTACTAAAACAGCAAATACATTTTGAGGGATTATGCAATTATTAAAACAATTTAGAAACATACACGCATAATTTTTTGGAGACACAGGAAAGCAAGTGGCAGCAAGGAGGTAGAAATCATTCATTTACTTCTTGTGGTGTTGACATGAAAAGTGTGTATCTTTTCTTCTGTATGTTAATGTGCGAGTTGTTTTTGAAAACTAAATGCTATTAAATAGGCTATATGTGTCATTATCATTAACAAAAAGTTAAAATAATGGGTAATAATAGATTATAACAGAATTTTTAAGACTGTGTGTGTGAAAATGATGGACAACTTGAAAGCTTAATGCAACCTCTGTTTGGATATATAAGCATTTTGCAGCTGTTCACCCTGAAAATACACAAAGTTAGCTAGTGAGCTAGAAACAATAACACAGAAAAAAGATGACAGTTTGTGCTAATTGGATACTAGCTCATGTCATGCTATGGTTAAATATGCCAAGGGCAACAACTGTGGAAGCAAACTCTCTCAAAATCGATCTTTGAATTCACACGACTGTTGTACAAACACATCAGAAGGTGTGGCACTTACAAATCACTTTGGCTGCTGGAGAGCAAGTCCCCTGGCTTTTCTGCAGCATGACCACAGATATTACACTATAGAAATACATCACTGAACCTAGTAGCCTCAGTCAAAAATAATCTTTATTTCACATAGAACATATTATCTACAGTATACTTGCATATGTTTACTGTAGGCCCCTATAAAGCATCACATAAAACAGCTATAGTTGCCAGTTATCCATATAAATGGCTCATTCTGAAGGATCTTATTTCCTCAAAGGATAATGGCACTGATGCATAATGTATAGGGTCATTAAGGAGGGGAACTGAAGAAAACACACATCAGTATTACCAATGTCTGTGGACATGAGTGTATAAGGAACAGAAACTGAGCCCGGAGCGATACACAGCATTGCACAGCAGGCCACTGACCTTCAAAACAACACAACAGTCACCACCTTGTCAACACAGTGTGTATACGACACGTGTGCAAAGTCGCCCTTTAAGCTCATTGTCATCGAGCTGTCCAGCTTTGTCACTGGTGCTGCAGGGAAGCTAGGAACACCATGCAATACCCAGACCTATTAAAACCATCAGACCCGATCAGTCCATAGGGAAAGAGTCTTAGAGGACACACCTAGGAATATATGAGACAATGCACACAAATTGAATGATATGCGATGGTACACTCATCTAGGGGAATCGGTTTTTCATGGACAAGCTGGAGGTTAAAGAAACATTGCATACAAATTGGTATTTTTGTGATTTAGTGCCCCCAGTTTCAGAGTACAATACCACTGTATGGACGGCTGTATATGAGTATTAGTTATGATTATATTACTTATGATAAAAAAACTAGTGAGGTGACAACTTTGTTAACAGCCAAACATTATGCAAGCGTCCAGCTAATATTACTTGATAATGTAATACGACAGAAAGAAGGCCAGCTCGTCATCTGTCTTTCAGCCTTTTATTTCACAAGGCTCTCACCAACAACTAAAGGTCAGTCTCAGATTTACTCTGGCAGGTTCTTGCTTGGTCTCTCTCTCTCTCATTTTCTTTTTTAGGTTCCTCCATTGTCCTTTTCAGTCTTGTCGCCTCTGCCTTTATCTTCATAGAGGCTGCAGAGCCCAGTTACATTGCCTGCTAACCTAGCTTCTGCTCCCCGTCAGCAATCCCCTGTGATCCAGGCCTGAAAACCTCCTCTTCTCTGGGGCGTAAACAGCTGCGTTAACACTAACGCTACCCCAGTACTCTGAGCTCACAGTCTGGCAAACAAACTGAGCTAACATTAGCTACCAGCAGCTATATTTTGCAGCAGTTTACTTAACTGTCCATCAGCAAAAGGTTGTTTGTCACTGCCTTTTAAAAAGACCCATATGAGATTTTTTTTAATTTGACACGCAATTTATAATGTTTTCATAACCTTTATTTATGAATGTAACAAAAACAATTCATATGGCTGTTTCTTAGCTTCTACTACAATGGCTATGGTTTGGTTAGCTATAGGTGCAAAAACAACTTGATAGGGTTATTGTTAGGGTCTATAAAAGGTGAGTGTTAATTGCAGTTAATTAAAAATGTACAGATAAGTCAGGTACACACACATGGGCCCATCAATGGGTTTCAGTACAAATAAACTAATTAAGTATCCTTTCAAATTAATTATTCAAACTAGTCTCAGTAGTAATCAGTTAAGATTTAGGAATAACACAAACTTAATATCCATAACTTACAGTTGATTTGCATTTGAACAGATCCATCAAAGAACTTAATTTCCAATAGCTCTCAAAGAAATGCTATTAATGGACAACAAATCCACAGAAATGGATTCAAGCCTAAGTCCTCATTTAACCCTCTAGGATTTAAAGTAACCACAGAGTTCCCATGCAAAGATATTGACAGTGACATTTGGTAAAATAAAAGAACATTGGCCTTTAATGTCATACAGGGATTTGCAGAATTGAAAACTGAATATTGACGTTTTTGTCTGGTGACAGGGTTTCTATTTTCCCAGTGTCTCAAAGATAAACTCGAACCACAATTTCAAACCACTACAGAGGAAACATTACGTGCTGCTGACAGAAAGATAATGCTATCAAAAAACTGACCTTTTTCACAGCAGCCATTTTGACATGATAGTCGGGTAAACACAGGTGTTGTCAGTGATACTAATTAAGGTTCCATTTAGTGCAGCAGAGCCTTCCCAGTGAACCAACACGTACAACAGCAGCACCGTGCCTCTGTTTGACCTGAATGGAATGGAACCTAAATTGGTATCATTCGTAACACCTGTGTTTACCTACAATTTGATGCCAAAATGTCTGCTCGGACAAAGGCCTATTCGGTTGACATATGAAAGTCTATTACCAGGTGGCAGATTGGTCATATGAGCATGTGATGGACGTCTAACACAACACCAGTGAGAGTGGACACCAGAGGAGGCTGCTGATACTGTAGCAGCCAGAGCTGTCACCAGACGGTTAACCTTCATTTAGCCTTTTGTGAGAGAATTGAAAACTACACAACACACTACATGAGCCTATTTCCCTCATGTCTAACAGGTTACAGAAATTGTGATTGTGGTCTATGGCTGGGTTCTCAGGATGTTGCTTTATGTAATGTAAAATGTAAATCTTAATCTGAAAAGTAACGAGTAGAGTAGCTGTCAAATAAATGTAGAAAAATGTACAATATTTCCCTCTGGAATGTAGTGGAGTGTAAGTTTAAAGTATCATGAGATGGGGAGACAAGTACAAGGACTTCAGATTTGTACTTTGCACAGTAGCAGAGTAAATGTACTTAGTTACATTCTACCAGTGTCACAAAGGTGGAATAAGGAAGAGGAGGGTTGGCAGAGGTCTGCCAAACCACATCCTCTTCACACTCTTCCACCTTCTTTCTCTGTCTACTTCTGCTTGGCATGACTTCCTTTCTGCCTCTCTCTTTCTCTCTCTGCCACTTTAATGTAATCATTCACCGGTGAACTCAGGAAACCCAGACACTTATTGAGTTGCAAGGACAAAGGAAGTTCATGTGCCCACTCACACACAGGCGAGCAGAGCAGGTAAGAAGACATGCAATCTCTGCGTGGTTGACATCATGACCACCTGCTGCTGCTGGATGGGAGACTGATCAAATTTCCCCCTGATTAACTTTCAGCCGACATACTCAACCCCTCCACTCATACAGCCAGTCTATAAACACAATGAGGGAAACACTGTGTGATGTGAGCTATGATTTTTTCCTTTACTCTTCAAATCGTCTCAATGGTCCTTGTGTTCCCTGCTGTGCTATTAGACACTATTACATTACAGCAGATTCCCTGTTTGATCCCTACCTTCAGTCATCAAGGTGCTTTTGGCCTCTGATAATCATTTGGCAATGCTCAGGAGGCACTTTGCAAAATGAAGAGGGAGCTATTCAATCAGTAAATAACGACTGACTGAGATACACCCAACTTTTAAACAGGTACTTTGATTAACTTTGGTTTCTTCACTCACTAAATGCTGTCTAAAACAGAAAAATACACAAGAGCACAATATTATTAAACGACTTTTACTTCCAATAAGTTGTTGGGGAGTAAATCAATTTTATCAATCAATATTTTGGAGACTTGTTGGAGATACTTTCAGTCTTGCCTTTTAAATACAAGTATATAAGAGACCTGATCATCCTCTCTTAAATTTGACCTTCTCAGAAGTTTAGGTTTCTGAAAAAAAGTATTCCCTATCACATATTCATACAGTGAGGTCTAAAAGTAAGAGATCACTAGTCAAGATATTTCCTATCAGACCTGAATATTCCAACCACCATGTTTCACGGTGAGTCTGATACACCACATCATTATCTCTCCTGTTCGTCTCCTCACATACACCCTTCTGTCACTGCCATAAATCTCAAACTAAAAAAGTTTTGTCATTAACTGAGAAATGATGGTATTTCTTAGTTCACCCCAAGTTTTTGGCCTTGTTTCCCTCCCGAGAACAGGTTTAAAAACTCCTACGCATCCTCTGAGATCACTACAAGAGAGCCTACTTTTGACTGGACTTTTGTTGATTGGAGTCTTGAGTCTTTCAGAGAACTAGAGCTTACATGTATTGATCCTGATGGTGTGGTCATTTCTGGACTGCATGATCATGCTTTTGGATACAACTGATCCAACTCCTGCAAAGTGTTTTAGAGAAACCTTGAGACTAGCCATGATTTGATGCTGAGAAATCCCCTTTTTGACTTCTCAGTTCAAGATTTTCAATGTGGTATTAGACTTTTACATATGTACAGATGATACATCTCAAGGGGTTTATCCTGATACACTAAATCTGACATTTGCAGTAAACTCTTTTAATTATAATATACCATATACACTTGGTTTCCCACACTTTATCTTGTTCCTAATCGAATTATTGCTGTTTTTCTTCAATCACCAGAGTTGTTTATTATATTTCGTATTGTGTGTATAGTACCAGCACTTATTGAACTTAATGAAGTATTGTGCTCTGTGCTGCTCTGTGCTGGAGCAGGTCACACCTGTCTTTTTAGATCAAAATTCCTCTTGCAGAGAGAGGATGAGCTGAATTTATCAGTATGCGTGAGCTTACAGTGTATGAAGGTGCCCATTTGGCCATGGCACCAGGTGAGCATGATGATGAATACTGTAATGACCTCTCCCTCCTCAGAATCACATTAAAATTTGTAACACTGCCAACACCGGTCTCCATAGGTTCATCCTCAGGATGACAGGGCAGGTCTGAACTGTAACAGGAAGCTATCTTTTGCATTCATAATGTGACTTCTTCACCTTAAATTTGATGCCTGAATTAAACACTATGCCATGTGTTGACACTGAACACGTTTAATGGCCTTTCTAATCACTGCTGTTAAAATAGTCCAGAGTAAGCTGATTAAGCCGTCCCTGAAAACTAGCTTTTAATTAAAAGAGGCAGCTATTTCTAGGTCTTTACCATTGAGAATAAGGTCTATGCTCTAAAAATGCATCAGTTTGCATGTTGGACCAAAACAGAGAATTATGAGCTTAACAAGACAGATCCCCCTCCAAGCTGTTTCCTTAAAAAGCTGCACGTTTGTTTTTGTCAGTCTTCAAACAATTTGCAATTCAAATCAAGACTTAACAACATCTTGGAATGAATTCAAACACCCTGTAGATTTATTATACACCTGCTTCAGTTTCTGTGTGTCATAAAACTGGTAACCAACATACTTTCTAGTTGTTTGGGTTGTTGCGCACATCCTGCTTTTTTATTCAAAAAGAGCCACAATGTTCTTATTGCCAAAGGTTCTCCAAGATATCCAGTTCAAAATAGAGTGACTCTCAAATACACCATGTCTAGTCGGTGGCTGCAACTCAATCACAAAGAGGCTAGCTTAAAAGAAAAGTTTGAAACACACAGCAGAAAAAAAATGTAATCAGCCTCAAACACCAAGGCTGATTAAGACCTCTTCAGGCCTTTTTTCTCTATTGTGGCAGCATGTTCTGATCCCTTCATTGTCATTGTACAAGTAAACAAATTAGATTTGGATCAGATACATGGGAAAAGAAATATGAGAAAAAAGACACAGAAATTGCAGTGAGGTTGTGTAACCTGAGATAGTGTGCCACTGAAAAGGGCAGAGTGACAGTAGCACAGTAACACTGTGACTATCAATACAAAATAAAACCAGTAGTGCACATAAGCAATAGCAGCAATGACATCCAGTATGAGACTAATTACAATTTAACCGTAAAACGTGGCGCTGCAGTGAGTGCATATGATTGTATGCTATATATATCGTCAATGCACATATTGAAGTAAGAAATAATGCTCTTTATGAGCTTTCAGGCTTGAAGAGGAAACATTAAACTAACAAAGTGTAACATTAAATGCTCACATTGATCCACAGAACCACAGTGTTTACATTCTTACACAGCCTTACTCATAGCTTTCTCACAGTTTTTGACTTTGAGACAGACTTTGTTACATTTGATTCACCTTTTTGCCTGTAGTTTTATGTCAATAAAACACCAGAAAAGTCATCATCTGTAGGAGGACATTTTGTTCTTGGTTCATCCTTTGTACTGTAGTGTAAAATTATCTCAGAGCAAAGTATTTCCAAAGTTAAACAGAACTGCACTTGTGGCAGTGCACACAATTTATCCATAAGCCTACGTTAGGGGTGTGTGCAGTGGTCTATGGTATTATTTGTTATTTTTTTAGGCTTATGTTCATGAATATTCATGACTGGAGAGTTGATGTAAGGTCACTTCTGTTGGGCAATTCTTCTTTTCAAATTATGCCTATTTTTCAAGCACATAGGGATAATTAGTATATGCACTGTTTGTTTTATGAAATATGGACATTTTTATACCTTGAATGATTAAACAACAACAAAAACCTTGTAACCGATTTCAAAGGTCGTTTTACTTTTTGCTTTGTGAACACATTCACACAAGGAAAAAAAACCTGTGTTTAAAAAATAATGAGCTGCTTGTCTCTTCAGATTTCTGAAAAACTGTGCTGTCAAAGACTACATGTGAATGTAGACCAGGTTGTGGCAAAAGGTTCATCTGATCAGCCCTTTGAAATTGATTTCAATAAGAAATGTTAAAAGGGTTTAAACTGCTGTGTTTGCAACATGTGAATAAGTGAGTGGATTTCTCAAGACATAATCAGCATAGTGTATTGTACACTGCATGGGCTATGGACTATCTTGTGTTCCACCTTCATCTGGCCTGAACAGTGCTACACAGTGATCACAGCAGTACCTGATGTCAGGTTCCAGAAAGGCCATTTTCAGTTCTCAGACATGTGCAATTTTCTATAATCAAACAGAAAATGATAAGTGATATTTTGGAGCATAAAATAGGACACTGAGAGTAAAAACTGGACAAAATATTATACAAAATATGAGAAATCTGATGCTTTGTCAGACCTGCTATCTCTACAGATTTGCAATTAATTTCCATCTGGGTGACCGCATTCCTGCGAGTCTTTTCACAGGTCCAATGCTGCAGCACGAAAAAGACTGTTCTGAAAAAAGGACATCACTCAAGCTTGTTCCCACTAATGAAAGGTTCCTCTTGTTAGGAGGAAGGATGGAACCTATACCTACCAGGCAGCTGAGACAAGGCTGAGCTGTGACAGCCTGGACGATACTTAAATGTCCAAAACACACACACACACACACACACACACACACACAGACATAGATGCGTACAGATCCTGTTACGGACCATTACCCAGCCTTAGCTACTGTGAGAGGAGACTGGCAGGTATTGATCCATAACCACAAGTCCAGGCAAATACACAGAGGGGGGAGAGAGCGAGGGAGGGATAGGGAGCACACATTTCATTCTGTCACTTTCTCACCATCGGGTGATGACACATGCTAGAATAATGACTTCTCCATTTCAAAGCACAGTACATTAGGCCGATTTCAGGCTGACTTCAGCCCTCCTGAACAAATGCAGCCCTCTCAGTCATTTGAATGGAGCCAGTGTGTCAGCACAGCAGTGGTACCAGTGCAGCAAAACAACACCTGGTTGTCTGTCAAAAGAGTCGAATTTTGTTTATGTTGTGCTGCAAGGCACTGCAATGTCATCTGGCCAATCAAATGAGTGCAAGCACACATTTCTGACAGATTTCTTTTTTCAGATAAACAATGCATTTCTGACGTTTACTGTTTATAATAGTTGCCAAGGTGATAACATTCCAGAGTTGTAGAATCCCCTCTGTGAGTATTAGAAATCCCTCCACTGAAATGGACAGGCTAACAAGCATGCCATCTTCACGTGGCAACTGGCCAGGTGTGCAGAGGTGAGAAAGTTGGCAGCTCGACTTTTCATTCCTCACGCATTCCCTCCATTTTTATGTGTGCAACGGAGTACACATGAAGGTCCAAAAATGCCTGTATTCCCCCCCCCCCCTGTTTTTGTATTATGATGATGAGTTTGTTGACCTTCCCCTTTGAGTGCAGCCATTTGGTAGGTGCACCAACTTTCAACGTCTAATACATTTATTTGCCTCGTATAAAGCACTTTATAATTGCCTCTGTGCTTTGAATCAGCTGTACAAAAATAAATGAAAACATAAAAGATCATATTGTGAAATGTTGTTTGAACCCCTGTTTTCCTCTAGGTTTACTCATTTGCATATTTGTCTTTGCTTTAATTACTAAAATAGTGGCTTTGTGTCTGCCAAATGTCTCAGTGGATAATGCTCAAAACAATGGTTAGCAAAGTTCTTAATGTGACTGTGACTTAATGTTTTAAAATGTATATTAGACCCTGTTTGGGTACAATAACAGAGCAGGGTATGTGTTAATAATAATCATAATCTTGGTGTAGTGAAGTCATTTATCCACTCAGAAAGCTCTAGATTTTTACGGTAATCTCTTCCCTTGGGTTTTTTTTCCCACTATCTTTTTCTGTGCTTTGATCTACGATGGATAAAAGAAGTCGGGGTCAGACAGTCACACTGCAGAGAGCTAAGTAAGCACTGCACTCATTCCTCCTGAATCCTTCAGATATTCTTGCCTTTTTTATCCTCATCTACTATTTTGGCCCGGCTTCCTATCCCGTCACATCCTGTGCTTTTACTACTCTGTTTTCTTCCCCCTTTGTTTACATCCTCCACTTCTTTCACAATCCCCTTATTCCATTTGAGCACTTGTCACTCCTGTTTAAGAACCATTACTTCATTGTTTGCATCGCTGCTATTTCTGTCACTCTCAGTCCCTTTTGTACTTTCATTTCCATCTTCCTGTTTTTTTTTTTTATTGTGTTGAGGAGATTAAATTTTGCAGCAGGCTCTGTCGTATGGGATGACTGTCTGACTTGGCACTCACTCGTCTACCTCCATTTGGTAACCGTAACAACACCATGGTAACCGTGATGTTATCATAACTGTGTATCAGCTCCCAAGGTAATGGCTGAAAATGTTGGTGTCTATTGTTGAAGGATCAATAGAATGCTGAGAAAACAGTTGAGCGTTTTTCTTAATAAAAGACCTTTAATAACATGGCATTTATCTGTTAATATGTCATGGCCCAATTAATTGACATCCCAGTCAATAGCACTTTGTTTCATAAGCTTGTGTCAGCTGCTTTCTGCTAGAAAAGTTCATTATTTCTCCATCTGGTGCTTTAAATTTTTCACAGAGGGAATCACAGGCGGAGAACCAGCCTTTGAAACTCATAAATTAGACTAAATTATGAGTCAAAGCTTTTAATGGAGTTTCTGAATGTAAAAGTGACAGACTTTGCACTCTCGCGAGCCTTAGAAAGCATAATCGTAACTAATTTTTACAGGGATATACTAATCACCCATCATGCTAAGAGGATAAATAAGGTGCTAATAAATCAAGATGCCTGGATGAGCACGCACATCAATTTCTCACTCAAACCTTCACTCATAAGGGGTGTTTTCATAAATCAAGCCAACCATCCACGCATCCTGGTCCGACCATCGCTTCTCCAGTTTCATGCGTCACACTTCTACTGATCATCGCAACAGGACGATTGCAATATGAAAGACAAGTAGTGCTCCATTATAAAATGTAATGATACTGCTTATGCTTTCAAAATGAACACTTAAGACAAGCTTCTCCACAGGCTTAGATGATAATGTGTGCTAATTACTCTATTAACCCCCCCTATATTTTTCCAAACACAATCTTGCACATTCCCTCGCTGATTGCTCATTGTTCACATGCACATCATGCAGCAATTGGCTAAAGCGAGGCCATAATAGCAAAGATATAGCTATGTCCACGTGTAACCATAGCAACAGGCAGCTGCCAATATGTAATCGAGGAAGCGAGAGAGAAATAAAAAGATAAAAGTGTTTTATCTTGCAGAATTTTCATGGTAAATAAAGTATTTCCAGACACTCCAAATTCAACTCAGTGAGCATAAATTAGAAATCCAGAAGCCTCTAGAGGGTTATCACTTCTCCCTTTCCGTGCTTTACTTTTTGTCTACCACACAAAGAAGGATTTGATTTTGCACCAAAAAAAAAAAAAAAAAAAGATATTAGCAAAGCTGCAGCACCTGTTTGCTTAAAGAAATGTTCAATATTTTTTTCTACTGTTGTTGTTTTTTTACTGGAAACACAATGTAATGCAAGTATAAGCTCTCTTCTTACTGGGGCTCTCTGCCACATACCATAACAGGGTTTTCTCATGGGGTGGTAGGATATGATGAATCATTCAACACTAGTGGTCTGGCGTGTGTGAGTGTGGGTCACACACACACAGAAGATGGAGGGGAAGTGCACCTGTATGAATCACAGATTGAAGCTGCCGGTTGACTGAAAGTGAAGGTTAGTGGCATGTGGAGAGGAGCTTGTTGACAGTGATAGAGAGATAAATATTGACCTGTGTCACTTTCAGTCAGTATTACCTGCTACACACTGGACATTACACCACTGCTGGGATAAAACTGTCAGCTTGATAGCCAGGCAGTGTATAATAACTTCATTATGATGTACAGCAAATATTGGAGGGTAATTAAGGGACTTCCTGGCATGGTTTGGTCAAACCTGTAATTGTTTCTTTGTTTTTGCTACTACATAAACTAAAGAAGCTTTTTTATTTTATTTAGAAGGTTTTGGTATCTCTGCTCCTCACCCTAAAAAAGAAAGAAAAGAAAAGACAAAAGAAAACATCTTGGGATGGCGGTGAACAACAAAATGGCTCGCAGTGAGCTGTCATTTTGGGTGACAGCCAGTCTAGACATGATTTGACTGTGTATGTGCGAAAAGTAGAAAAGAAAGGATGAGTTTTTGTGCACTGCAGGATAAGATTCCTGTAGACAGCTGTTACAATGCAGTGATGAACAAAATGTTGGAGACATGCAGTCTTTTATTAATTATAGTTTTGTTTTTGTATTTTTTGTGTGCTTGCGGGTTATCAAAATGTGACTCCTGCGAAGGGATTATAACTCAATAAAGACAGCCATAAATTCAGACTAAATAAAGACAAAGATATTGCAGATATGTGCGTTTGTCTATCTGTATGTGTGTTTGTCTCATGTCTCTGTCAGTTCATTGTCCTGCGGGCTGAAATGAAATGAGAATGTCAGTGACAATCCCCTTCAGAGTGATGCTGGAGGGACAACGGCATCCTTGCTCACTTCATTTATCAGACCAGCCCTGGTGACGGTAAAGCCCTAGCAACCTAATTAACCGCGATAGCTGTCGGTTGTGTAATCTCCACAGCCTCACAAAGCAAGCATTGTGTTCCAATGGAGATTTACAGGAAGCCAGGGGTAAGAGCCGACACACAGCGGTGGAAACTTCACAGACTGACTAAGTGACTAAGACACAGTCAACCCGCGTCTCAGTTGAAACTCTCCGTACGTGTTCACCCTTGAGGATGCACGGTTGTAACAAAGTCTCTAATGTTTACCGTATTTGTAAGTGTGCATGCTTTTGAGTTTTGTCTTGGAATACATTCTGAAGCATTTATGTTTTTCCAACTTCCCACAGACCAAAACTGTGGGAGTCAGACAAACGAGCAGCTAAATTTAAAGACTCGTCTGATCTCACCTGCAGTTGTGTCTCAGCTCCCAGGAGGCTCTGTCACTGCGGGGGAACAGCTCAGGTAGAAGCGTGCAGCTTACAGGGTGAACTCCAGTGTCAAGACTGAAAGACAAAGCGTGATGTGTTTATGTAATTAAGGATATGAAGTGTTGCCTTGTAGTCAGTAAAGTAATTGCCGAGATGTTGGAAGGTGGCCATGTTGCTAAAGATAGAAAGAGGTAAGAAACATGAGCAGTCTTAAAAAGGTTGTAAACAAGCTAACTGTTTAGCCTGATTACCTACAAATCATAAATGGACTTGTAAAAACACTTTGAGTGGTTGGTAGACCAGGAAAGAGCTGTAAACTGTAAATACAACACTTCACATTCACACACACTATGCGAAGTGCCATCTGCTCATCAGGAGCAATATAGCACTTCTTGTCCAAAGTGTTTACAATACTAAGCTCCCCCATGCGCGTACACACACACACCTGCAGGACAGCCATTTGGTACAATTTGGTTCAGTATCTTGCCCAAGGACACTTGGCATCCCACTCTATCGGCTGAGCCGCAGCCACAGCCCCTCCAAATGTATTTGGAAGTAAAAATGAAAGTAAGACCGATAATGTTGTTCATAATTCATAATGCACAGCAAAACTGTCAGTGGCCTCAACCATTGCAAGTACAGCAGGTCAAAGTCAAACCAGGAAATTAGTCTGTAAATTGTGATAGACGTTAGCAGCAATAATTATTTAACAGTTCACCTTTGTTTTCTCCTCCAACAAAGTTTTACTAACCTTGTTGACAATGTGTATAGTAGTTTCTCTTTGTTGTCCCAGCAATTACTTAATAAATATCATATCATAACCAATATAAATGACTAAAGCTACGAAAATACCATCCAGGCTGGAATAAATATTTTCTTGGAGTATGGAGATATTGGACATAATTCATCATCAGCTAGACTGGAGGGAGATGAAAACAGTTCTAAAGCTCTAATTAATGTTTTATCATATTTATCTAACTACATGACAGAAATATAAAAATGCTAGGTTTGGTACGATTGTGGGACAGAGACCAAAACTTAGTGAGCTTTTGGGGTGTTAAGGGTGAGATGAGCCAGAGGGTAAGTCGATCCACCCCCTGTTTCTAGGCAACTGCGCCTAATTGTTGTCACGTGACCATAAATTCAGGAAGCAGCCATCATTTCTATCTGGCTGTGTTAGAGGGAAGCACATGGAAAAGTGGTAAGTATTAACTTGCATTAAAAACAACAGGTAAAATTACTATTATGTCAAAGCAAAAAATATCAAAACCCAAAATTGCGTATTATATATGTTGGTGATTTGCCAGCATATAAAACTATGTGAATCATTTAGCTAAAGATTAGTTTTTTTTTTTTTTTTTTTTTTCCAAAATAACCAGGCCAAATACCGTAGTGAATCATTGAGCCAGTGGTTTAACTTACCTACTATAAGGCACTGTAGTTAAGTTTAAGCTTCTCAGAACGACAAAATGTATTTCAATATTATACAAATAATATATATTTAGTGCTGTCAAAAATATCGCGTTAAGTTAACCAAAACAATTTTAACGGGTTAATTTTTTTATCGCGAGATTAACGCTCTTTGTGACCTAGTGAACTTGTATTTTTTCATAAGCTGAGGCCACTGCTAGTAACGTTAAATAATGACCACGGGACCAAATACAAAATCACGTAGATGCTGAAATGGACGCTCTAACAAAAATATGAATGAAAAGTTCGTTAGATAAAAGTTATCTGTGTGTATTGTCGGTTTGAACTGAGTTATCATCGTAGCACATCCAGTCTGAAATACCACTTGGGCCAAACTACGTAGTTAAACCCCCCCCCGCCGTCATAACAGGCGACAATGGATGATTTATTTTGTATCACCCTGTTTTGAAGGTTGTTGAGGGGGCTGTTTTTGTGACTAGGTATTTATTTTTTGTCATCTGTTTATTGATAGTGTTCTTTGTTTGAGATTTTGCTTCAGACGTGAATGGCTGTAACACTACATGTTGTTTATAATTGGTTTCAAAAAAAAACATTTGCACAAAGCAAGCCTATCCACTTTTCCATGTTGATAAGAGTATTTCAAAATGATAATTCAAGGGACATTTAGAATAGATAAAAATGTGATTAATTTTTAGTTAACTATGACATTCATGAGATTAATCGTGATTAAATATTTTAATCGATTGACAGCACTAATATATATATATATATATATATAGTATTACACAACTGGTTTGGTTGATCGTGTACAGTGTAGAAAAGCCATCATGCCAAGAACCAACAAGAGAAGAACCAACTGGGGCCCTGAGGACAACCCCTGAAGAGAGGGAGATGGCAGCCATTGATGTCAAGGGTGGAAAATCCATCAGATCTGTGGTAAAAGACAGAAATATTGACAGGTAAACCCTGCAGAGGTACAAAGAGGTGAAGGAAGTAAAAACAGTAGGGAACAGTGGAACAGTGAAAGCAAAGAGGGTCTTCACAGAGGAGATAGAGAAGGAGCTTGCAGACCACATTGAAAAGCTGGCCCACTTCCATGGACTTACTCCAATAATGTGAGGTAGCATTAGAATTGACAGAAAGACAATCTGGGGAAAGAGAAGGGGCTGTAGCATGTGCAGGAAATTACACAATTCAGTAGGTCAACTTATCTTGTGTGGTTAAATATACTATCTTGATAGAATGAATGAGTGATAGAACCTTTAAACATGTTTTACCAATAAAAGATTCATAATATTATCTTAATTTGGTTTAATGTTGTTTAAATTATATTTAAGAAGATAAATAAAACTATTTGGAAAAGCAAAATGTCTTTAATGTCCCCCAACCTTGGGCAAGTTGAGCTACAGGGGCATTTTGCTTCCATCATATTTTCAGAGCTCTTTACCTTGGATGCATTCTTATAATTTTAACTGAAAGGAGACACCCTCATCTTACCTCACTCTCCCCCTATGTTTCCATAGGTGCTCAATACATCCTAGCTCCAGAAGACCAATAAGCATATTTACCAAAATGCTGAACTACTCCTTTAAGTTTCATGTTTAACTACGAGTAAGCAGTGTTAACTTATAAACTTTGCTAAAGCTCATTGGGATTGAATCCTATTATCAGACCTGTGTTAAAGGTAGTTTGGGTATTTTGCGTATATATGCACTGCTGTGGACAGGGTCATACCCATTTTTAAGAATATTTTTAATTTTCAATAATATATGGTTGTACCTCACTGTCAGACAGCCTTTTTCTTTGGCACTAATTGTAGAACTTCCCACACTGAAGTCTAATTGTGCTGCACATTATATTACGCTGATGAGCTTTTTGGGTTAGAAGGTTGCCGGATGAGAAAATCAAACTTTATGTTTCTAAAGATTTTAAAGATGGTGCATGCTTGTGTTTTTCTGGCAGTGCCACTGTAACTCTTAGAGGCTAAATGGAAGTCACTGCCAACACAGTTGGTATGAATAACACTGTGGTAAAATTTCTAAAGGCTAGAAAAAGCTGGCAGAACACCAGGTGACCTATGCCTTCTTCTGGAGAGGAGATTTCCGATTATCAAGTAACACAGCCTAAGGAAATCAAGTCTGCTGGTCCGAGACAGGAAGTCAATGGTGTAATAAAAACAGGTGACGCGCCTGCATTCATGTGGATGCAGAAACTCATACAGAAAGAGATGTGTGCTAATTTAACAGAAAATAACCTGCAAGTGTTGTGTGACAAATAAATATCTTTATTGTAATACAGCTTCTACGTGACTGCTTTAGAGGTCATAGCTTCAGTTAACTCGTCCCTTAAAGACAACTTTATGACCAATACATTTAGCCTGTGCTAGAATAAAAGCTATGGTAAAGTGCTCTGACGATGAGAGTTTCATTCAATCAACAACCCTGGCATTGACCTGTAATTTCACAGAATCTTATTCAATCTGATTTCAAGCAGAAATGTTTTGTATCTCTCTCTCTGAGAGACAATGAACTAGTGTTTTGCAACATTTTAATTTACAGTAAAGGCAAAATGTAATTCTTTCTAATTTTTTCAACGTTTTTAAGTTCCAATGACTCATTCTGAGTGAACTAAACTGCACTCTGTCTGAGTAGTTAATCAAACAAGCTTATGGTCCAAAAGAGGGAGCATTGCCTAAATGACCTGCTATTGCTGTTTATCAAATGGCCCATCCTAAAAAAATATATTGTTGTTTGACACAACAGAAACATAAGATATGCATTAGGTGATTTATATTGAGGCAATGCACTGTACTGCACCAAAGTCAAAATAGAAAATACTGGGTTGTGTTTTTTTCTGAAAAGCGCCCTCAGGCTAAGATAATCATTCATTGTGGAGGAATCGATCTATCAATCAATCAGACTTATTTGTAGAGCACTTTTTATACAGTCAACATGTAAAACAAGGTACTTCACACAATGAAACAATATCCTGCTATCAACACAAGAAGTAATAAATTACTTTGTAATCAATAAAACGCTCAATAAAAACATAAACTGAGGATATACTATCAGAGAAACACCAAAGGCAGGAGCAGGAGGTGATTGGAAAACTAAGAAAATTTCCTGAGCATCCAAGACATTCATAAATCATCCACTCATCCATCTTTTTCTTAACACTTCATTTCCTTAGCTCCTGAGGGAAGATGCTCCTAGGCTAGATGGGATATGGCATCCCCCTAGAGTGTTGGGTCTTCCCTGGGTTCTTCTCCCAGAAAACCTCATATGGGGAGGCATCCTCATCAGATGCTTAAACCGCCTCCAAACCACTAAAGGAGCAGCGGTTCTATTCCAAACTCCTCCTGAGCTCCTTGTCATATCTGTAACAGTAAGCCCAGTCACCCTGAGAAGGAAATTCATTCCACTTCAGATCAGAAATCTCTTTTTTTGGTCACTGCCCAAAGCCCATGACCACAGGCGAGGGTTGCAGCATAGATCAATTGGTAAATTGACCACTTTGCCCTCAGGTTGACATCCCACTTCACCATGATTTCATCTGCCTGTTGACTATTTCAACAATAATAGTTTGAACCAAGTCAATATAGCTTTAAACTACATCGAGAGATCGCCCAAATATTATTTTTAGCCACTGCTAAGCTTGTTGTCACACTGACGCTGGCAGGTTTAATCCCATCGGTTAGTCAGTCCCCTGACTGCAGCTGAATCAGGTGCTTCTCTGTTGGAGGACAACAGACTTCCAAGGGACCTAACCTCCCCCAAAATGTCAATCAAATCGATCTATTTAATTGTGCAAATAAGGCTGCAAATCAATCAGTGAGAGTGCTCCACTCCCTTTTTTCCCATTGGATATCTCAACAACTATTGGATGGGTTGCCATGAGATTTTCTATGCACATCCATGGTGCTGAGAGGGAGAATAAAATGTTGGTGATGCTTTGACTTTTAGTTTATCACCATCATAAGGTCAAAACTTGAATTTGTCCAATTTTGGTTTGTGACAAATGAGCCTCAGCTGTGCTCTGTGCTTAGTGCTAATCATAGACTGTATATAAAGAAAGTTAGCATGATGACAGTAAACATTACACCTGCCAAACACCAGCATGACATGCCATGTGAAGTATGTTAGCATTCAGCTCAAAGCACTGTTTATGCAGTTGTCGGGATACACATTCCTGCCAATTATTTTACACGATGATATGCAGGTGATGGTAAATGCTACAATACACAAAAAAAAAGCGTGGAAGTAAATACTGGATTAAAATACTTTAAAAACAATTTTTCAAATGAATGCATTCAGCCTGTTTGTAAGACCTCAAGGACACAATCACGTAGCGGTGTGAATGCCATGCTGCCTCTTCTGTTCGTGTGGCCTTTTACCGCAGTCTCAATGGTTAAGAGGAGGTTGTGTGGTTCAGATCCTACGTATATGGCAACAAGTGAAGTTGTTCAACATGTCCTCCTGGATCCATACTTATGTCACTGTTATGTCACTTATATTTTACAATCTATAACATTATCTGTGTTTTTGTTGACCTGTTTTATTACACACATCTATTGCATGTCTGTTGGTCCTGGGAGGAACACCATTCCTCTATCGTTGTAGGTAGGATACTGTAAAAACAATAATACTGTCAACCGACCAAAAACCTGTTATCCGTAATAATGGAGTCCAAAATGACTGTAATTAAGTAACAATTTCACAAGAGAATGACAGTTATTCAAATTAATTCTCTCATTACTTCTTATCAAACTGCTGTCTGTGGATAACAAAACTCATCTATACACAACCAAACACTCCATATCCCCCACTTCCTGCATCTTTATTATTATTGTTATATATTTTGTTCTATTAAGATGACTTTTAACATACTTATTTACTGACATTGCTTCTAGAATAACCTTTATTATTTATTACGTTTTCTATTATGATTTTATACCAGTTCTGATTGAACAAACTGTAGGAGCTTACACAAACACATTTCACTATGATTGTAACTCCCAGGTGCTGACTGTAAATCACTCAAGCATCTGAGGGAACACATAAAATATCAATTGCAAAAGATCCTCTGTATCTGAGCCCTTCAATCAATATTCACTCGAAAATCTCCCGCTGTAGATATCTCCATGGACCTTCAGTCACTGTTCATATACACACTGCTATGTGGTGCAAGTGAGGAGGGAAACTGGGAGTGAGAGAAGAAGAAGGGAGGATAGGACAAGAAAGCAGAGGAGTGCCTATGGGTATTCGTGCACACACACATCACACATCCAGACTGCGGATATCAGCTTGCCCATGAATCTATGTGAGTGTGTGTGACCACTCTTAGCTCTGTAGTTAAAATCCCAGGTCCTGCAGAGAGACTTTGACAAATAGCCTGTCTGCTGATTCACTCTGGGGCAGTCAGTCTAATGTTGTAACATTTGACATTTGGCCCGTTTCTAAATCATCGTAATATGACTGAAATATCCCGAGCCTTTAATCATTCACAGCCCTGAGGGAATGAAAAAGTTAGTTGGTAACAGATGGGAAGAAATGATGAGAAATTAAATTTCCTTTCCTATTTGCAACTGCTGCAAAAAGACACAAACATAAATAGGCGTTCTCTTTACGCTCCTGACACATGCACACATCTGCAAAGAGGCGCCCTGTGATCGTTATTGTCTTGTGTCATCACGGCACGACATCATCATGGATGCAGCATGCGGACACTGAATACAAAACATTATTCATACTTGTGAGGGCAGAAGAATCTTTTGAGTCATCCCCCTGTGTATGATATATTTTATTTATAATGTAACACATTGTTCTTAGAGGAAAGAATTGCTGGTGTTGTGAAGAAGCGGAGAGAAGAGGGTTGGATTAAAGGATTGAGTATGCTTCAAACAAACTACTTCACAGGGAAAAAAAGCATTTGATCTGTTGTGAATGGACACACATTTAAAGGCTGGACGAAAAGCCTATAGTCATAAAGACAGGGGAGACAAGATGATGTACAAATGAGGATAACGGCGCACACTTGCTGAACACACAAAAGTCAGAGAAATAGTTGAGTGAAGAAGACAGCTTAAGATAAAGCTCTTTCTACTTTCTCACCTCCACACAACATGATTGTCACTTTTGGACCTTTCCATCCATTCGGACAATGGAAAGACCCAGCTGTCAACTCCATCTTTAGAAAGGTGGAAAGACACTTTTTCTGAAGCATACTGAGACCTTAAGGGTCAAGTTATGCTTATACATAATGAGTTTATTCAACATTGACTATGACACTGAATTTTGTTTCTCCAAAAACATGAATCTGGTTGAACTACCAAAGGCACGGCAGCCCCACAGCCTAAACGCAGTACTATTTGTTGGGCCATCATCAATTAATAAAACAAAGAATTGCTCACATTAATCTTTTTTTTTTTTTTTTTGCTTATTTGTTGGTATACGCTAGTAAAAATCCAATCTAAAGGTCCTTTTGTTGAGTCCTTAAAGGCTGAAAATGAGACTGAAAATAAGTTTCTGTGCTGCTAGATTGCTGTTTATATTCACAACAGTCAGTAATAAGACATTGGCACGCCAGCACACTGTGCACCCAGGACACCACAGAGTTAGTTGCTAAACAAGGTCAGCCTTTAGGTAGTGAGTTAGGTCAGATCACTGATATTCTAGCCAACAATAACAGCTTGAATCGGGTCTTTCTGTCATGTCAGCATCAGCACTCCTCCTCCGCTTCTCCCTGTTCCTTGTCTGTCTATGTGTGTTTGCTTTTCACAGCCAATCATGCCTCAGCTGTCCGCCAACACCCTCACTGCGTCCCATCACTTCATTTGCTCAGGAGAACTTGCCTCTCCAGCTGCTCCTCTTACACTCATTAGCCTTCCTGTACAGTCAGCATTTTTGTTCCATCACTGGTCAGATTGCACAAGTTGTGTAAATATTCCGTCTGTGCTTGTATACCTTGCCTTTGTCTCTGTCTGCTGCAGCTGATTGTCCAACTTTTAGTTCGAATTCTTGTTATATGTGTCACATTTCAGTTCCCAGTAACCAGAAATGTCTGGTTTCTGCCCTTAACCTGCACTTCACCATCCGCCTGCCATCCTGGGTTAAAAATAGATGACTAGAATGAAATTCAGCTGTACTTTGGGACCGGGCACCACCGCCTTAAATCACATAAGTAATTACATGGCTAATGGGGTTTGCACCATTTGTGGTGGAGTAATTTTAGCCTTACACATTATTCATGAAATGGAGAAGCCGAACAAGTGACGAGCATAATGAAAAAGGAATAAGACAAATGACTTTGACTCAAGTTCTTATTAATCATGAAATATTTCAGAGAAAAATAAAATCCCATCACACAAATCAATATTTGGCATCATCGAAGACAATCATACTGCTGACAGAATAATAATCTCTGAGTCTCAGTAAAACAATGCTATTATATTTCACACAGCAAAGCCAACTCTGTGTCAGTCAAATCCAGCAGGTCATGATGCGTCTCGGAAAACGCATCTTACATCTGAATCTGTTATAGCTCAGTTCAGTGGTCCATCGCACTGGGAGAGCAGGGAGGGATTTTCTCTGAGAGGTGCTCAAGCCATTAGCCTACCCAAACAGGTATATCGAAGGACCCTGAAGAGTAAGAACCTTCAAGAGGAGTGGAAAAGCATACCTGTTGCCATGCCAACCACTGAAAAGAAGTCAAGGCTGCATTAGTTTGACTCTGGTGCCATCTTATGGTTGGACTTGACACTAAACATATATGCTGCTGGTAAAACTGAAAGTTTGGACACTTTTCAATAAGAATCACAAAAAACCAGAATTAACTAACACAATCATCATCGTCTAACACAGAAAGCAGACCAGTCCTCAGAGGTAAGATTAGTATTTTAAAAGTGGTTAAGGTTTGGACAAATGATCTTTATAAAAGTTGTTCATGGTTTCTGTTCACTCAAAAGAAATGACATTGCGTGATATGATGACACAAGAAGAGGATGATTGACAGCAGAGGTAGCTGGAGAAGATAAGGTGGCTGCAGAGGGAGCCGATGAAAACGTGTACCTGGTTCCACCTGGTGATGTTGTGCTTGTGTGCATGACTGAATTGTGTGTGTGTGCGTGTGTGTGTGTGTGTGTGTGTGTGTGTGTGTGTGTGTGTGTGTGTGTTCTTGACTGTGTTGTGTGCAAATGGGTTCTGACAGTATAGGTCTTGAGAAAGGCCAGAAACCTGTGGAGAGAGGAAACTGTGTAGCTTCATCCAATCATCAGCCAGTATACTCTGGGCAGAGCTCTGCAGCAGGCCTCCATGTATCTAATCATGCCTCACACACACACGTAAGTATACACACACGACACACACACACACACAGACTCCCATGTTAGCCTGCGAAATGTATGATCTTGTTAAAGTGTGAGATTCTTTGCTTAATGGTCCGGTTAACTGTTGAGAAAACTTCAGCCCTGGGAAAGTGTTGGAAAAATACAAGAAAATGCAGGTGAGAGATGAAGAATAAACCAAAATTTTTATTCCCGTGGTTCATGGTTTAAATATAAATATTATTTGTGTGAAAAACATTTGCAAGCTAAACATGTACTTTTAAAATAGCAAAACAATAAAATAGCATTAGAATATCAGTGACTTGAAACTCTGTATGGCATTAAATTAATGCAGTGTTACATAAAGTATATTCATGAACATTCAGAATAATTTATTATTATGGATAAGGCAAATGGAAGTGAAGTACATATTTAGTGAAAATGACATAATTCTTCAGCAAAACCCTTTTAGGAATTGATTTAATTCTTTTTAAAATGCGTTCTATACTACTTATTACTAAAATATTTTAGGATTTTATTTTATTTTATTAATTTGACCATGGGATTATCAACACAAAATATAATTATGCAAAATTATTATTTTCATTCACAAAATGTAAAACTTTTTCTCTGTTCACAGTGTTAACTCAAATTTGGGGAGAAAAAGAAAAGAATGAGCTGGAAAAAATATTTCTTCAGTTACATATATATAAACAAAAAACAACAACAAGTCAAGCAGGAATTGACACTGTTTGAAACATCTATATAAAAGATCTATTTGTGATTTTGAGTAAAAATATATATATTTACAGCGTATTTTACAATTTATACATTTCTAAAACAAATAAGCATTTTTGATTTTATTTTTTGCTATGAGTTAATTCCCTGAGAAGCATCGTGTATTAGCTGAAACGTTCTAACATATTTTTAGTGATAAAGAGATAAAGGATATATTGGATGTAAAGATTTTCAGTCATTGTGGATTATCAAGAAATAAACCAAAAGCACAGACAGTTTGTCTCCTCTGAACAAAAGGCTTCTTACATTTTCCAGAGAAATTTCATGTTTGGAGTTACTAAGTCACTGACAAAACGGATGCTGCTGTCATCAGAACTGCTCGAAATGTTTTATCAGAAATAAGAGATGCCTTTGATCAGCCCCCTTTGATTTCAGTGTCCTGTCATTTAGCATCTCACTGGTGATCCATACTGCAAACCCCCATTAGGCTGTGATATAGATTAAGGGCATTGTATCTTGCATCAGTGGTAGTGGACGCCTACATGGGCGACTTGGCTCAGGAGGGGGAGGGTCAGATTAGGGTGATCCCAGGATTCACCAAACATGGATCCTTACAACGTACGAGTATGAAGACTATACATAATCATTTTAGTCTGAGAGTCACTGAAAATAGGCCATTTCTTAGATGTGTGTGTGTGTGTGTGTGTGTGTAAGTTGGCTGGTAGGTCAGGAAGTGTAGTAGTGGAAGAAGGGCGGGGCTTCGAGGAACGTTGCGTGACAAGACTGAAGAAAACAGAGTGCAGCCTGGTGTCTCACTAACACTCACACACATGTGCACTCAGACCTCCATCCACACACACACACACACACGCACACACAGACTCTTTACTCTTTTATGTCGCTTCAGGTTAGGTTAGTTGCCCTGCCTTTTCTTCACTCTTTGCCCAACTCTCCTCCCTTCAGTTTCTTCTACTTCACTTCTCTCCTCTTCCATGTCTGCTGCCTTCTCCCTTCTCTAATATTCCAGAAATCTGTCCTTTCTCTCTCCGCTCTGCATGTCAATGTTGGCTGGACTCTTCCTACTCTATAATATTTACAAAAAAGAACGCAAGTAATAAAATAATTTTGTCACAATGTTGCTCTTATATCAGCTACTCCATGAAGGTCATATAAGATGTTTCAAAACAAAAAAGAAGGTAAAAGTAAATCCATTTCTTCCTTTCTGGAATTTTTTTATTATTATTATTTTATTTCACTCATTTATTGTCCAGAGGAAATATATTTCTGTTAGATATTTGACCCTATCATTGATAAATTCTGCAAGAGAAATATTTAATATTAAGTTCACACAAAATTATTGTAGATGTATAAATAATCTAACATTATTAATATTGTGCAAGTCAGAGCATGGATGTTTTACATAAAACAAGTTAACTAGAAGATATTTCTGTCTAAATAATGAGGCAGGAGAGAAAAGGGAAAACGTTTTTCTTTCTTTCTGTTGTTGTTTACAGATTTGTTAGAAAGTTAGTTCTCACTTACGACAAATTTGATTTTTAATTTTCTTATTAAACGAGACATTTAATGCAAGTCAAGCATGTAAAGTAACTGTCACCTACACAACATTACAGTAGGTGCTCTGTTCGTGTTGCATTTTGTTTTTGTATGAACCTCATCATTTGTCAGTACATGATGTAAATAATTTATATTTTGCTATGTTTGTAAATATGTGTATTTATTACAAATGTTTTGTTGTTAAGTTGTTCTGTCTTTCCTTGTCACTGTGATTTGCTTTTGACTTTTATGTTGATTTTTGTTTCATTTGATAAGGTTGAGGTTTAGAGATGAGGTTTAGCTCATAAAGGTCTTTCCATGACACGCAAAAAAAAGATAGGCTTGTTAGCGTGCTACTTTTTCCATGTTTTACTGATTCTTTGTGAAGAGAATAAATAAATAAGAAAAAAGTTTGAGGGTTGCATTAAGACATAAGAAACCACGTAAACAACCTTGATTTCATGCTGCACTGAAACATGTTTCACACTGAGATGATGGCTGTCATACTGCTGGAGGGTCGGCTGGTAATGTTCACATCATGTTCACACTGACACAAATAAAATGAAGTCAAGTCAGATAGAAAGAAAGAAACACATAAACAAATAATAGTACTTGTGCCAAACAAGAAAATGGGAACAATGATGCATGAAATCAGCACACACAGCATCACCACTGACAGTGAGGAAACTTGTATATTCCTTTTTTCTTTTTTGTATGAAACAAAATTCAAGAATAATCATTCCAACGACATTTGCCAAACCAAAACTACACTTAATTTCTTTCATGTATTTTGGCATAATTTCATAAAGGAAAGAAGAAAAGAAAAGAAAAGAAAAGAAAAGAAATAAAACAGCTAATTGTGGGCAGCATTAGGATCGAACTAAAACAATAACTATTTTACACAAGTCATTTGATGATTTGAAGATGTTTAATTTTTCTTAATTCCTTTATTTCAAAAACATGAATGAAAAGAAACCATGTTAGACAAAGAGGGAAAAAAATAATAAGCCAGAGGACGCGACAACAACATAACGCGTGTTTGCTCTTGTGCGGACAACATCACAGCTGTGCTGCGGGGCAGTAAAACAAAATGCAAACAGCCTACGTATCGAAAATTGTTTAAATTCTCTCTAGAATTTATTTATGGAAAAAGTCCGCATGTCTAAAACGCAAACGCACCTATCAGAGATTCACTGAAATATAAAAACGCTTCATTAAGTCCTGACAGAGCTGAATAAACTGAACTCAGGTGTCACAAACCTCCAGTCAACCTTCAAACAACGTGATGTCACTGCTCCATGAATTCACCTGTATGTGACGGGCCCATGTGACGTGTCAGAAATATGAAGCGGACTAGGATTGTCTTTGATAGATGAAGTCATGTGAACTTTAATGGCCTGACAGCCTGCACCGCCACCACAATTCACCCGCGCTCCGGCTAATTGAGAGCTCGAGCGCGTTGCGGGCCTATAGCTCGCGCGCTCGATCCCGTCGTCTCTCTCTCTCTCTCTCTCTCTCTCGCTGTGCACTCGTGCACTCGTGCCCTCTTCCTTCTCACGCGATCGTTTAATGTGTCAGGTGCTCATCTGAGCATGACAGAGAAAGAGAGAGAGAGGTCCACTGGTCCGCGGCTCTTTTATATGTGAAGTAGCTCCAATTATATTAAAACTAATTTAGTACAGTTGTCGAACAAACCGCAGCTCAAATATTACAAACTGCTCGAGGGCCCGAGGGTAAATAAACAAACTGTTGACAGAGGAGAAAAAACTCACATGATTTGTTTGATGGATTTCACTCTATAATATGCTGCGAATTAAATGGGATTCGTTATTGTGGTCAATATGCTGCTAATCTGATTTCTATTGGCCAACATGAGGCCATTCGAGTTTAAATGTGGGAACACAACTCTCTTGTGTGGATTAATTTAAAACCGTAACGTGATAGCACTTTTGGAGGTTAAAAAATAAAACAAAAAAAGCCCGGCATTACATTGACTCCAGTAAGCTGCTGCAAACACCTCATGGAAAATGTCTGTTACCCTGGAGTTGTTTAGATATTTAAAATGCCAGGTAATAAGATACTAGCAGTGATATTTTCCAGCTGTGGTGAGAGAGATGTCAGAGCATTATTGTTCAATTAAGAGAATCAAAAACTGTGGTTATATAATGCTTAAGTACAAAGTTTGCTGCATCTATCGGCTGTCACTCATCGATTTGTTTGTGTTTGGACTTGTGCCAAATACACTCGGATTGAACACTTAACAGTTCAGTAGGAGTTCTCTCTTTTGTTATCTGCCATATGACCAGATTCCTTCTTCCAAAGCCTGGTTGAACACTATGTGAAGGTCTTGGCTCTTTACGCACACGGATATATTTTTGCCATAAGCTTATTACGAGAGGTCAGCAAGTCCCCCCAGCCACGTGTTTTCAACTATGGCAAGAAATTATGAAGAAATATTACACCTCGATTAGAAAGCATTACCGTGTTCCTTTAGAGTGCTACAGGTCCTGCAGGGAAATTCACAAAATTCACTTCAGAGATGCATCATTTAGTTTTAGAAATTTTCAAGGACGAAAAATTCCAAAGAAAAAAACGTGACTCTGATACTCTGAAAAGTAAATTTACGGTAACATTGTTCTTCTATTATTATTGAGTTTATAACCACGTGGCTCTCTTATGGCTTTGTTTATTGTAGGGTAACCTTTCCGAAGGGACTGGGAACTTCTCAGGAAAGCAGGCATGGATTTGAGCACAGGGTCGACCAAGGGGTAAAGGTCCCCGCTTTTCAGCCCTTTTGTACTGGGATGACGAGTGCGTCCTGACAGGGGTTAACGTACCGTAAAGAGGTTAAACAAACGGACATTCCCGTTAGAAATCCTCCAGACACATACGGCCTTGTAAGTGGAGAAATTGGCAGTGATGGTGTCGGGTTTTCACCAGGGATGATGGCTAAATTTAAACTTGACCACCTTTTTATTGACTCTTTTTTTTTGTTAATGAATCCAGCATAGCACTATAATGAGTTCGTAACAGGGTCTTTTGTCGAGAGGAAACACTGTAGGTTTTTAATTTCGACTGTATTTTATGGTTTTGATCCACATTCATTAACTAGAGGATGTTTATGTATTGTATTAATTTATTTTTCATTTAATCAATAAATTAATTTGTATGTAAACAGAGTTTATACGACCACCTTGTTCACAAATATTTGGCAACTGCATCTTCAACTGAGCTTCAGCTCCTGTTGATATAAATATCTGAAATCAGTCTGCAAAATATTTGAATGGATGTCACCTATATTTATAATTAGACCCGTTTGAACTTAAAATGATGATTCAGGTTTTAATTCGATACATTTTCTCAGGATTACCGGAGCATGTAGACATGAATGAATGAATGAATAAATGAATATTAGATCAGTGTCTCTGACAGCTGATAGGTAAAGTGTCAGTTTGTGTTGCAGAATTTTCACATTTGATCAGTTTTGTCAGACAGAGAGAAAAAAAAATACTAATGTTGCACTCTTAGCTGGAGACTCATTGAAGAATTCTGATTTGTTCAACACAGTCAGGTGCAGCAGCCCAGCTTAGTTATAATGAACATTTCCTTCCAATAAAACTCATTCGGACATAATTTAATGTGATTATGCCATTGCCTATTCAATGTAATCCAGTCTGTGTGGAATAAAAACAAGACCTGTGGTCAAAATCTTTGAACTCGAACATTTGACTGGAGATTAAAAAGCTCTGACCCTTCCATTTAGGGATTTTAAAAATAGATGTATTGCACCATGTATAAAACAAACTGTAGTCTTCAAATGAGTGGCCCACTGACACAAATCCATGAAGCAGAATGATCAAGAAACTAGGTTACAGCAGCCTCTGAATACATCTTAATAATGAAAAAGATGCACATGCACGTCATAAACAGAGTAAACAGATTGTCAGTACTTAAATAAAAAGAATCTACAGTATGTTGTTTCCTTGTTTTTTTATGTTTTATGTGCTTTCATTAGTTCAAACACATTTTTCAGGTATGGCAACATGAACAAAGTGTGTCTTAAGAAGGGAAACAAAGTGTGTCTTAAAAAGGGAAACAAAGTGTGTCTTAAGAAGGGAAACAAAGTGTCCAAAGTGTAAAGTTCCTGTTCAGCTTTTGGTTACAAATATGGATTTGCTGACATGAAATCCCATGGCACAGTAAGAGTTAGAACTCAAAGGATTTTTAGAGGGTTTTGAGATCTTTTTTACTCCGAGTTGAAAATCTCTTCAAGAATTCCTTGTTGGAAGGCTTGCGCTGATATGGAGCTAAAAAATGCCTTGCTAAGGTCTGGCATTTGTAGGCTATATGCTGTTGACTTGCACTGAGAGGAAAGAGAACGACAGAGATTATGGGCAATTAAAGCCCACTTTATGCTGGTCTGCTGGCGTCACAAAGTCTGGCCAAGAATGCTCACCTCGGCTAATACTATCAATGAGAACAAACTCTGCAGCATCAACTTATTATGTACAGTGAATTATTAATGCCAGAGCTAGCACGGTCTGGCTTAGCTGGCTTGCCAGATAAGGAAAGCAAGTATGCATTGAGGTTTTGTTGGAATGCTGAATAGTTAAATACTGAAAGATTTTGAAAGATCCTAAACAGTGAAAAGAGATGAAAAAACTTAATTCTTTTACTATTAAACTGGCTCAACTAACACATATTTTTAAAGTGTACAAATTACTTTTCTGTGTGTTTATACACAGATATAGATAATCCATTTTGTTTATTGAAGTTCTGAGTTAGTGACATGACTGCTTTGCACCTTAATGCATGCAGTTAGCTTGCCAGCAGAATATTATCTGAGACTAATAAAAGGTTATAAAATAAAGGCTGCTGTGGCTCTTTACTCACCAGCATGGTGCAAGGTGGTTTCTGCATAAACTGCTTGGATGATGAATAACTACTGGAAATGTATGTGATGTATGAACCAAAGGTGCACTGCACTTTTTTGACCATTAGAGGGCCCCCACAAACCCAAGACAAGTGTTAATAGATAGCAGCTACCAGATCTGTGTGGACTCTCAGTGCTTCGATTTTTTCCATCTTCATTAAAGTTTAGGTGCACTTTATTTCTTCTCTCACTCAGATAAATAAACATAAGCAAGATGTGAATGTATGTGTTCACTGTATGTTTATGCTTATATATAAATATATATATATATGTGTGTGTGTGTGCCTCAAATACAAGTCAGCTGAGGTCACTTTACTTCACTGAGTCACTATGAAGACCTCTTAATGTAAAGAGAGCTGTGAAATGCCCCAGAGGAGATACATGCCTTCCTGTCTCTGCCTGCATGTCTCACTGCCTCCAGTGTAATGAACTAGGTCAAACTGTCTCCACTTTCATTGACTGTAAAGCCCTACTGAGAGCAGTAGACTCCAGAGCCATTAATATCACACTTCAAGGAGTAATGGCTGTTATAAAATGGTGATTAGACCGGGGTAATTTCAAAATTAAAAACAGGAGACTATAGAGGAAATATGACTGTTTAATAATGATAAAATGCCTGCATTGGCAAGAATGTTCTGTAATTTCAAATGAAATACTGTTGATACAAATTCAGATAGAAAATACAGGTATCATCTCTTCCATCTCACTCTTGCAGCTTTTTAAATAGAAAGGTCATGAACTGAACAAAAATCGATTATGGCTGCCAACAAGAGGACTGGAAAATGTTTTATGTCGTGTGAGATTTCCAAAGCATATAACGTGTGTTTTGCACAGTCAATTTGCTCTACAAAAACCGTGCAATTTAGCCTCACTGCCACTTCACAGACGACTTCTGTTTTTTTCATGGATGATAATAACACGAACTGTAACACTGTGCTTCACTGCTTAAAGGCCTGGTTGCACCATGGGCTGGAAAACACTCACTGCAGCCAACTGGAGAAACACGCTCAATTTGATGCAGCTGTCTCCTGGAGCACAAGCCCGTGATGTGATTTTGTGTGGTGAAACTGTATTGCAGAGCTGTGGTGGGATGGAGGGGGCCATGGCTGTGGAGCAGGCCAGCAGGCCATAGGAAGCAAAGGGCATGCCAGACAGGATAAAGATCAGAGAAGGATGAGAGAGAAGAGAAGAGAAAAGTGAGAGAGGGGCCTCTGGGTCTGGACTGTCGGCCCCCAGAGCAGGAGGCACAGGCCGGGGTGCCACATCGTTCAGACGGCCTGGTGTACACAGAGAAACCTGATCTAATGTGGAGTTTTGACGCACGCAAACATCTTCTTTTTTTTTCCTTTAAAGAAACACCACATGCTCACTTACAGGCTTATCTTCATGGAGGTTATTAGCATGATGGAATTGTGGAAATATTTATAATGAGTGACAAACTGTGGTGGAAAGTAACTAAGTCAATTTACTCGTGCTGTATTTAAGCACAATTTTGAGGTACTTGTAGTTGAATATTTCCATTTCATGGTACATTGTACTATTACTCCACTCATCTGAGAGCTATAGCTACAAGTTGAAGATTGAGATTTTAAAATTAATTAATTAAGCTTAGAAATGCTGTATTTGGTGTACCAAACATTTCTGGTTTGTAAACCTTTGTAAAAATGTATTTTATTATTATTTCCATGTCTTCTCAGATGGCTTTATTAAAATAACTGTTTAAGACCACGAGAGGAAAAAAGATCCACTATTTCACAAAAACATGGAAGATTGGAGAAAAGTATTAAAAAGGAATCCAAGCAGAACTTTTGCTTTCTGTTTTCTCCTATTACTGATCTCACAACCACAAGTAAGTAGTTACAAGCAGCCAGCAGTAAAACACTGCTTAAACACTGATGCTCCAGCCCTAATATACTTTAAGTATTTAATTAATTATGGAATATTATATCAGTCGCACGAGCCATTATTGTGTAGAACACTGCTAATAAAATCTTGTGCACATCACAGGACATAATGAATAGATTCATAATAAATCTGAATACCAACATCTGCAGCAGCGCAAAACACCCTGTGAGTAAATATGAAATACTGTCAGAGCAACAGCCTGGATTCAATTTAACTTCTACATTGTATGATTAATTGCTCATTACAAGGAGTAATAAATAAGAATAAATAATAATAATTAATACTTTTGCAGAAAATTAGATTTTTTTCTTTGATGCAATTGTGCTAAGCTACATTGTGATCTTGGGATTATTTGTGAATGACACCCTCAAAGATTTATTTGGCTATATCTCATTAAATGTTTGCATGTGCTTTATATTCCTACTCTGCTTTTTTCACACATTTATTGAGTTTGTTTTAATATGATATTTGTATATTAAAGTGTAGGGAGATAAACCCAGTTAATTGCTCCTATATTTAAGTATAAGGAGGACTAAATTGTTATTAAGTGGATTTATTTTTTCTCCACAATTCATTAAAGTACTTATTAAAGTAGTTGTTAACAATAAATACATTTTTATTTGCATAAGTATCGCAGTTGATTGAGTTGAGGTTAATTGTCAAAATTGCATTAAGTCATTAAATGAGAAGTTACCTCCACGCAACTGTCTGTTGTGCTCGCGGGAGAAAAGTGGATTTATTTTGTCCTCATGGGGAAGACAACAAGACGCAAACAGAATTAAAGGCGCATCAGCCAACATGAAGTATGAAGTCTGTTTGCTGAGCGGAATGGTACAAGACAGGTGCAAGATTCACCTCTCATGTTTCTGTTGTCTGCGCTCTGAGCGTTAGGTTGAAGAGCAATATTACCGCTGATCCTCTGTCAAAGGGTAAGTCTGGCCTTAGGGAGGGAGGGAGGGAGAGAGAGAGAGAGAGAGAGAGAGAGAGAGAGAGAGAGAGATGGAGTTAAAGGTCAGCGTCGCTGACTCCACTGAGGGAAATAAAAAGCTCAAATGTCTTGCCATTTCAGCGAAAAGGGTAAAGACGCCCGTCAGCACTCATTTAAATGTTTCACATGATCTAATAGTGATAAGCTGATCATAATCTGCCCGATGAGGGCTGCAGTCACTTGAAACACATTACTTTTAATCAGTGAACTTGTTTTGTATTTGCACAGTAGGCTTGAAGTACAACCAAGCAGCTGTAAACAGACTTTCATGTAAAAGTTTGACTCTTGGTCAATAAAGCTGGAGCTGCAGCTAGGAAACTTTATTCAAATGACTTGGTTTGGATATTTACGCCTGCAGGACTACTTTTTAAGGAGGTTGTTTGCTGCTTGGGGACGGATTTCCGAGGAACCTAAGGCCTGTGGCTCCAAGTCAAATAGAAATGCCAAGTTCAATAATTATTTTAGAAAAGAAAATCAACATAAAACGTAATAAAAACGTCTGATCCACTGTTGTTTTTGCACTAATAGACGACTAATTTCTGACTACAGTCCCCTGATGTTTTATTAGTGTGTGCTACATAATGTATAAAGCAGAAGAATACCTAGAATAATTAGACTGAGTCAATCGTGCGCTATATGCAGGCCGCTACAACACTGCACTGACAAACAGTCCTATATAAGTCTGCCGATCAGCTCTACGTAAAGAAAAAGAAGACAGTATGTCATTTGATCTAATTAAAGCACGCAGCCTTAGTCAGCTGCAGACAAACAGGCCTATTATCAGGAGTATCTGAGCCATTACGCAAAGTTTTGATAACCTTTGACAGCAGACGCATCTCCAAGACGCAGCGTTTAACGTGCCATTACCAAGCCATGCATGGTTCAGTACGCACATGCGTTCAAAAAAACATAACTCTGAGGTCGACAACATCATGCCACTGCAAGCCACCACTGACATATTATTATATGGGCCTACTGTACACATACCGAAAACTGAAACGTCAGCGTCCTCCAGATCCTGTCAAAGGTTATCCAAACTTTGTATGTTAAAGGTCTCGAAAATGATGAAAACACGAGCAGCCATGGTTTTTTGCTACACTCCTATAATGGTATAAATGAGCACATAGGCTACTTCAGCACACACACTTAAAATTGACAGGCTCCACACTGTCGTTCCCTGCCAGTTAATTGCTGACTGTGAGTGAGCCTTCCTATGTCAGAATGAACCGGGGGGGCTCGACCCCGGGGATGGCTGCTGCTGCCCTGGCGGACCTTTATTTTGATTTGCACTCTAATTGACCCAAATAAAGAGTGCTGTACCGTGGACAGAGGTTTTCTCCTGGCTGCATGGCCTCGAGGGGACGGGCCTGCACGTGAAAAGACACACACATACACACACATATATACACACACACACACCGAGCAGCAGCAGTGGCTGACGCAGAGAGACAGTAATTCTCCTTTCCCTGGAAAACCCCATTTGCCATTGTGCTCGTCCAATCGCTGGATGCCCTCGGCTCGTTAAGCGTTTGACTTGACGTTTCACTGTACTACTGCTTCCGTCTCTCTGTCTCCCTCACCTCCCGCTGGCACCGAGGAGATCCCCGTCCCGTCTACCATGACTCCTGATCAGCGCAAAAGCAGCGACGCTTGAAATGACTGCTTGGACTTTCGGTTGCCGAAACGCACAATCAAGACAAGAACCGCTCGGCTTTGGCGTAAAAGCATCGTGAAATCTGGAAAATATGCAGCAGAAGCTAACGGACAACCACACTCCAACCTCATCGAGGGTGTCGTCGTTTTTTATCGAGAACCTCTTGGGCAAAGGGCGGAATGGGCAGGACTCGATGTCGGACAGCAGTCGTGGAGAAGCTGGCGTGGAGTCGGTCTCACCCGACCGAGTCCTGAGCGCACATCGTGTCGACACGAACGCTCCAGGAGCGCCGGACTGCTCCAGATCCACAGCTCGGTCCCCGTACAGAGACTCGCCGTTGCAGTGGTACCGTGGGGGGACTGCCTTAAATCTGCGAGCTTTGGAAACACCACAGAGTGAGTACACAGTAGTTTTTATACCTCCTGAAAACAGATGATTATATACCAGAAACGCCACCACCATGCAATACATTAATCTGTGGGCGCAATAAAAGACACAGTAGCAGGGCTGTGATAATATTTTACGTACTAGTGGCTCATATTACTTCAAACAAAAATCAACAGTGGAATATCAGAATGATCTCATGACAGCAGTGTCTTCTAAAGTTGTTTCTTTCTCCGGTTCTAGGTCACAGTTATGCAGGTTTTAGTTACAACCAGACATCACTGATTGTTTTCAGGTCGTTTATTTATTTGTGTACATTTAGCACAGTGGCTTTATTAGAATATGGATTTAATATGGAAATCCAGCCTAGAACGTCGCTTCTCGCTACATTAAATAAAACCAACAAAGTCCATGCGAGTCCAGTGGAGTCTATGCTGCCGTAGTCGTGGCTGTTCTCTCCGTTTAAGCACCCTGAGCTCACCGAGCTCCCCAAACTCGTTTAAATGTTTGTAATGCGCGTAACCATTGAAAACATATCTTATAAAACATAGGCACATATTGTAAAACACGGCGTACTACGACTGTTTTCATGTCTGGTCACCATACGCTTAATTCATCCTCTAATCTATAAAACCACAATATTTTATGGCTGCTTGTCATCAAAAGATCTCTATCCCAATTTGAAGATTACGCACATGGATTACGCGCAAATGCGCAGAATAAAACCCCCAAACAGACGCACGTCAATATGACGCTTTTACGCAAATTCCGTGACATTTGGGCCATTCACACGCACCGTCACATCAAAACAAAGTTCCCCTCCCTTCGGTGTACTCAGATTTTAGAATTACAGTATCACATATGATGGAAGCCTCCGGTTACTGCCCACATAATCTTTTTTAACTTGTTGGTATGATTAAGTTATAAACTGCAAATATTTTGTTGGATTTCCTTTGGTAGACTGGTATCTATTCATTACACTCTTATCTGTGTCATAATCCGATTTGACACAATTTCCTCACGTGGATCATGTGTTATGCAATCTATTAAAAGCGCCTCGGCTCTGCCCATGCGCACCCAAACTTTCTGGAAACTGAACTGCAAAAACACTTTAAAGACCACTTTTAAATAATTGAAACCAAGTTCGTATTCTATTTAAGTGAATGAAAACTTCTGATATGTTATCTTTTCCAAAGTGTTTCCTCACTTTGTTCTTGCACCATGTTTTATTCCTTTATTCTAGCTCATTGATTTATCCCGCCACGTTTCAACACACTAAAGTAGAAAGGATGTTTTTTAATTTAGTTTTAGGCCAATGAAGAACGTTTAGATGAAATTCTTTTGTCAAATATTTGCGTTTTTCTCGTAGCTGTTTAAAAGTCAGTCATGTTCTTGTTTTCTCTCCTTTCAGGTCCAAGAGATAATACCAGTACAGACGACCAGTGCTGCTCCATATCGACCAGTGACAGATGCTCCCCCGCCGTCTCTGAGCCGATAACGGAAGGCAGCGACGAAACCGACCGTAAAACAGGTGACAGTAACCTGACAGACGACAACGAGGACGCGCAGAACGGTTTTGACGCGCGTGTGGAGCAAGACGCATCATCAGAGCCGAGCCCCAACCGGAAGAAGAAGACCCGGACCGTGTTCAGCCGCAGTCAGGTGTTTCAGCTCGAGTCCACCTTCGACGTGAAACGGTACCTGAGCAGCACGGAAAGAGCGGGGCTGGCAGCGTCTCTGCACCTGACAGAGACGCAGGTCAAAATCTGGTTCCAGAACCGGAGGAATAAATGGAAAAGACAGCTGGCGGCGGATCTTGAGGCTGCACATATCCCACACTCGACCCAGCGGATTATCAGGGTGCCCATTCTGTATCACGAAGGACCCACACCCACTGCGGGACTGGGTTTCAACCTGAACGGACATCCAGTTTCTCCACCCGTCGCGGGCTTCTCCAGCTCCATCAACTACCCTCTGTCCTCGTTTGCTCACTCAATGAGCATGTTAAGATCGCAGATGACCGGTTTGGTGTAAAGACTGCTGAAGACTAAGACATCAAACTGTTGGTTAATAACATTAATTCATCATGTTAATACTGAATAGTGCAATAACCCACAATGCCGCAGAAAACTGTTGACTGCATCCAAAGAGCCGCAGAGACCGATTATAACACCCATTAATGACTCATTTTATAAATCTGTTCAGAGTCTGCGCTCCTCCGCAGCTCTTCATATCATGTACTGTATGTTTGAATACACACATATTTTTACAAACTTTTATATTTAAAGCCACAAATCTTTCCAACTTTGTCACTTTTTCACATAATAGATAAATAAAAAAAAAATAAGCACAAAATTGTCTGTTTTTCTCTTGTTTATACTCACGTGTCTTCCTTTCTGTCAATTACAAACGTGCATGGTGACACAGAGAAGAGTTAATAAAAGAATGAAGGGGGTTTAAATGTGCTGTGACGACGAGAGAGCAAATCCTGCAGCAGGAACCTGTGTGTCTTTTCGAAAATGACAATATCATTTTAGACTTCCTGATTTAGGCCTCTGTTAAGACTATTCAACTTCTTGTCCTTGGGGTCCATGCCAGATGGGCATCTATACAGTTAGTATATACAGTATATACAAGAATACAAAATTTGCTTTTATTTAAAACCTCCTAAAGTCCTAAAGAATCTATAATGATAAATAAATAAATCAGAGCCCAACATGTGAGAACGCGTTGTAAAAATAGAGTATATAGTATGTTAAGGATTTAAGAAATATATGAATTAAAACGCAAGAAACAGTAAACACATGGGCAGCGAATACGCAAAAAAATAAGATAAAATCAAGAGGTATCTAGGCCCATCATTTCTTTTAAATAGGCCCAAATTGAGCCATCTTTGATTTAGGCATCTGCTATAACACAGTAAATAATGCCATAGAGGAAACGATCTGTTTGTGAATACAAGTTGTATAACTGCGAAAAAGAAACGATTTTTGTTGGTATATTTTTTAATATTTTATGTTTTTACTCGGAGCCTATAGGCTATAAATCGCAGCGCAGCACGCAGAAAAATATTCTAAATGAGAAAACGTGCAAAAATGACACAGATACAGAAACAACGCGAAGACCCTGATAATGTTCAGATTTACTTCCAGGTTGTAAATTAGCTGACAAAGTTTTTTTTTCATGTTTGGGACTCCCAAAATACTCGGCTGATAGCTCAAAGAGAGGGGGTGCAAGCTACGATCAAAGCCACCATCAAATATGAACTCAGTATGGTGTGAATTAACAATGAAATTAAACTATTCTTTATATTCTTGGGGGACCCCTGCAGGGCTCCGGACTACGGGTCTCCCTGCAGCAGATGTATGAGGATGAGTGGGGTGGGGGGTTAAAGGGGGTGAGTGGAGGAGAGGGAGGGCACAACAACACTCTATTGCCCACCCTCTCCTCCTATCCCCTCGCTGTCATTGGACCGTACTGCACGCTCCTCTGGACCAATCAACGTGGACAACGCGCGCCCCATCCGGCGTGTGTGCAGTAACGGTGCAGGCAGAGCATCGCCAGCCCAGCAGTGTCTGCTTAGTGGCTGCTGCTATGGTGCGTAGAGCATCGAGACGTTAGTGGTGAGAATAACGTCCCAGTTTAGACTTAGTCGAGTCGCGGAAGTAAACAAAAAAGGACTAAAGCATTGGAGAATATGAACAAAGTGGACGCACCATGCCGACCCGCCGCCTCTCTCAAATTCACTATTGACAACATCCTCAATCTCAAGACAAGCGGGAGGAACTGTGACAGCTGTCACCCCGCCGGACTGCAGGATGACTCGGCCACGGCGATGCGTAAAGACGGTTTCCAGAGCCACCACGAGGAGCACGTAGCACAGAGGAGGCAGGACCCGGGCAGCAGGCTTAACGAAAGTGGTAAGAGGGTTTTAGTATATTTGTAGCTGTAGGCTGTCTATCGAGACCGTCTGTCATCTGTGTTCACCATTACGCACGACCCTTACCCGACGATCTTACCGTTTTCAGGTCAGTGTAGCAACACGGTTGAAACCAAACCACAGTGGATTAAACCAAGTGTCATTTTGTTCACAGAGTTGATCACAGACTGCAACGGAGCAACGGAATCGGTCATCATCAGCCGCGGAGACCCGAAGAAGTCGACGGATGTGCGCTTCGAGAGCGGGGACAGCAGCTGCGACGACAGCAGCTCCACCACAACGGCCACGGACCCCCACAAAGGAGGCAGCCCTTCAAAAAAGAGCAAAATGATAACGAAAAAGAAGACGCGCACTATTTTTTCCAAGAGACAGATTTTCCAGTTGGAGTCTACCTTCGACATGAAACGCTATCTGAGCAGCGCCGAGCGTGCCTGCCTCGCCAGTTCACTCCAGCTCACGGAGACCCAGGTGAAAATATGGTTTCAGAACCGCAGGAATAAATTGAAACGGCAAATCTCGACCGAAATCGACGGACCTGTTACCGATTTTCCCGAGACTGGAAAGCCTGTGGTGGTGGGGCAGCTCCCGGCCTTGTACAAAGAGAGCAACCTGCTGGGGAGATGCCTGCTGCCCATGCCCCTGCCTGTTGTATACCCGGGCAGTAGCACGCCTTACCTCTGCTTCTCAAACGCCAGCAAGTACTTCAGCCTGTATGACGGGGACGTATGATGGTTTCATTCACTCCCCACGTGAAAGAGACACTTTTTGGTGGTCTGTTGCCAAGTTTAAAGCATTTAAGGTGTTAAGATGGTGGGCCGGACCTGCGGCCTCACTGTTCTGCAAGTACAACGACGACAGAGGAGTAGTTACATATCACTTAAAAATAAGCTGATTCGATATTATTTATTTTTCAGTCAAAGCTGGGTTTGTAGGCCTGACACTAAACCTGCTACAGTAGCCGTTTTTAAGAAAAAAGCAGGCTGAGCTAATGATAGCCTGGGGGAGGCCTAAAACAGTATCAATCCCAACATTGTATTGTTTACATGACATTATTATTATTATTTTTATTATTATCATCAACATCTTCATCATTTCCAGCAGCTTAAGCCACCAAAGAAATTACTATAGCCTAGCTATTTGCATGCATTTTCTGTATCATAATGAATTTTGAATTACTGAAATTATCTATGTATTTAAATGAATGTAATTAACATTTTATTCTATGTTTCACGCATGTCTATTTTTTTTTTTTCCTGAGTATCCTACTATTCTTACTTTATTCCACGTTTGCCTATAGGCTCATTACACCATTTACTGAAACTGTAATTAAAACATCTTCATCAAGAAATATTTTTACAGAATTGATTGAGTATTTTGAATTGAACTTTATTTTTCTGTTTCACACAGGTTTACTATTTCATAAAATTACAGATAATGACGAACACTGTATGTTCAGTCGGTTTTTTTTTAATCCAACCAGTAGTTTGTACTTTCTTAATTTCTCTTTATAGTGCAACATTGATTTTATAAGTTAAATATGAGACAGTTTGTTTAATGAATGCATTGAACAGCTATTTTATCAAATGTTGTAAAATCTTAAATCAAAGCAAAAACATAAACATCTGGTGTCAGTAAAGGCTCTTTGATATTAAATGACAACGCCTGCTAATCCAATAGGCCCCACTTGCTTGCAGGCACTCTTTTTAACCACGTACTGTATTTTAAGTCGGGGGCAAAGCAGTTTGTATAAACTGTATAAAATATGCATAAATTCAGCATCGCTTATTAAATAACTAGCAGTTTGATATTATAAGCAGAAAGAACAAGACCGTATGTCAGTAAGTCAGAGGGGAAAAAATTATCAATGTCAACATCAGAATATATATCTGCCACTGGTCATAGGCAGCATATTCCAGATATAAACTATACATAGATATGAACCTAATTTTGTTCATCCTTTAGAAACTAAAAACATTTGGAAAAAGAACAATCCATTACTTTACATGTAGGTCAATATGACCTACACATTTACTGTGTGCAAGAAGTGGTGTACAGACTGGAGGTGATATTCATACAAACTACCCAACATGAGCAATAGAAGACTAATTGTGTTCCTCACTGACAGACTAAAACATTTTAGAAAAGTAGTTGTCCATGCAGGAAGTGGTGGACAGATGCAGACAGGAGGTGAGGCCCTCCCTTTCGAAGTTTCTGTGCAAGACGGCGTCTAGATGCTCATGCTCTCTCCCTGAACGGAGGCCACTCTGCTCTCGTACCACAGCCGCAGACCAATATACCAGCAGCTTCAGCATAATTTAAAGCGTACACAATGGTAAGCTGTGCTCCCACGCCTGTGAAGCCAAGCCAAGGCTCATTCCTTATGGACTAGCTTCAAGTCAGGCGTATTACCAAAGATTTGGGTTTGTGCTTTGGAAATACACCTCAGACTCCAGAGTGAATTATTGTACTGCACTAATCCCTAAAAAGAAACTGAGTTATTGGCTTTTTGGATTTCCTGTTTCTGTGATAACATGTCTTAGTTGTCACATCATCTCCTTTATAGAATGTAACTCTTTATAATGTGGTCAAGGAGAACGGACCAGAAAAAAAAAAAAAAACAACAAAAGTCAGTAACCAGTAATGACAGCTGGATATAACCAGGAGCATTCACTCCATTTAACTGTAATAAAATTGAAATGCAAAGAAAAAATGTACAAAGAAATGAGTGTCAGTTTCAAAACCTAAATATCTTTTTGTAACTGTTAATATAACCTGCATATTCAGGAGGTAAACTAAGCATCATGGTATACTAAATTATTCAACATGATGAGTTAGTTTAATTCTTCTAATTGAAACCAACATTTTTGAAAAATAGGTGGCAAACCTATTTGTTTTTTCACTGAAATGCTCACAGTTCTAGTGATTGTTTAAGGGGACTCGTAATTCTAGCCTTTAAAATATCTCAAATCAAATTGTGGCAGCCGGAAAAGCTTTACAGTGTAAAGTTGTGATGTTTGGAACCTCATGACCTTCTGAAAACCACACATAATTCGATATTTTATTGATCCGCGCAGGGAATTGTTTTCCCCTCCCGCCCTCCACGTGCTACATACTTTCCCTGACTATAACAACATAAACTGTTAGTTAGCAGAACTAAACTGGATCTAACTTGTGTTGAAAATGAACATACAAGAATTATCAAAGGATGAAAATGCTATTTTTTCCCCCCATTAATGGTAATCAACTTCCTGCATTGACTGAACTGAAAGCCAGTTGACCTTATCAGTGCTGCCCTTTGACCCCAACTGCACTTTGCCACCAGACTTACTCTTCACACATTTATCAGTGTAGAGCTAAAATCATACTGAATAGAAAAGTAAAGCTTAAAAACCATTGGGGTACATATATGAGGTAAACAGGATTTTACATCAAAAACCAGGATGCTATTTGTTCATTATCGATCCACTGCAACAAATAATAAATAAATCTCTAAGGCATCTGCATGCATCATTATGTGTGTGACTCACAGACACCGACTGTACGTGTGTGTGTGTGTGTGTGTGTGTGTGTGTGTGTGTGTGTGTGTGTATGTATTCACTGAAGAAGAGAAGGCCGTTATGTCTAGCAGGCTGTCTCGTGTTTCACCGCTGCTAGAGAGAGTCACACTACTGCTCAGTACCCACAATCCCTGGCGGCTACCCACATGATGGCAGACAAGGCGGAGTGTGGTATATTATTAATGTTTTTGTTGTATTTAATATAGATTAAAAATGAAGATCATACTATCTTGAAGGCTCTTTAAGGCAGAATCCTTGGACTGCAGAGAATAAGGTAAAACTATTTTTTAATATAAAGATTTATTATTATGAATAACAATACTGGGTACATGTCAGACAAAAATGCACTAATTCTCCTCAATGCCTGTTCTAAGGAGTGTTAATTGTTTCAACCACTGTGCTCTTTTCATGTTGTCACTCCATCCTCCTCTCCCATTCTTACTGTGCTTGCCTCCCGCCTCTTGCCTTGTCATAGCTCATCACAGTGGTCTGTGCACTGAAGCCAACTGTGTGATTATGACTGAATGGGAAGGACTGAGGAGGAGAGTGTGTAACAAAAGACACAGAGGGGGGAGGAGAGATCGGTCAGAACCAGTTGATGAGTGTGTGTTTGTGTTGGAAAAACTACGATTACGTTTGTATTCCTACATGGGTCTGTGCTTCTCTATAGCTGAGGTCTGGCTGGTCAGGAGCAAGGAAGTCCTGTTCCTGTTCGCTGGAGAGCTACTCACTCTGTGTGTGTGTGTGTGTACATTACGCCTGTATTAAGCTCCCTTCTGCATGACTAGGTGGGGGCCCTCTCTCAGCTCACTTGTTACTTCAACCTCTGTCGACCTCTCCTAGTCATCTGACAAAGGTCATCGCCCAAGACGATGGGAGAGACCGTCCCCGAACATGAACATGCAACATTAAAGCACAGAAAAGACTGTCACCAAGATTTCACATGGAGGATGTCATATAGACTTAGGCTCTATAGGCCAATGATGTATGGATCTGTATGTGTATTTGTATATACATACATACATACATAAAAAACATTCTCAGTTTTGTGAGGAAAAATGCAAATAAACCACAGCTTTCAGTTCAAAAGTAACTTAACAATGTTGGGCATACTGACAAAAGATGACAAAAAAATGTGTAAGCAGTATTCACGGGTGTGCTCTCCAGTATCAGCCTGTCCAAGGAATCCCCAGGGGTGTCCCGATGCACTGGAGGGCAACCTGAGACCCAAACTACATGACACAGCACATTGTAAAGTAAACAACAAGGCTATTAGTTAGAGGGGGAAACCTGAGACAGGACGTCTGTGTATGTGTCACACTTAAAGACTGTTTGATGGCCTATTGATCTGCTAATTTAGTCAACCCCCCTTCTCCATGATGCAAATTGCTGGAGGAAATTGAAAGATGGGGATGAAATCAGATAATAGTGAGTGATACAGAGACAGAGATAAGAGGTGAGAGAGTGCAGAGATGAAAAGATGAGACCAGAAGAAGATTGGACCACAGCCAAAAATTAATTGCAAAGTTAGCTAAGTGAGAGAGTAAAAATAAATCAATTTAAATGAATGAATTTATAGATTGAGTATGCAATATGAACAGGACCAAAGTTTATTTATTATTTTACAACTCTTCATGTTTTAACCTGTCAACAGAAATGATATGAATTTAAGAATATTTAAAAATCATTTTTGAATCTTTTTTCATGTGTGACAACTTACCAGGTGATCATGATGCTATGAACTTAACTCATCAGCACAGTATGATATAATATATTGAATAGCAGATATATGATAGAATGATAAAAAAGCAAATATTTGCAAGTACATTTTGAGCATGGTATGAATAGATCATAGACATGTAACCATTCAAAATCTGACAAAGTAAATGTAATAAATTTATAGCCTTTTTAGTGAGTCTATCAGGCTGCTAAAGTCAGCATGCTAACATGCTCATAATGACAATGCAAGCATGAAGACATTTAGCAGATATAATGTCTACCATGCTCACCATGGTGCTTGTTAGCATGCCAATATTTGCTGATAATGCATGAAACACAGAGCACAGCTCAGGCTGATGGGAATGTCAGGTTTTTCGAGTATTTGGTCAGACACCAAAGTACAAAATGACATTTTGACCTGATAATGGCACTAGAGGAAATGTCAGGAGATCAACAAAGTTACAACAATTCCTCCTGAGGGGGACATTAATGTCTACTCCAAATTTGATGGCAATCCATCCAGTAGTAAAGAAAGTAAAAACCACAAATGTCAACCTCACAGTGGAGCAAGGAGACAAGGATCACCAGTCATTAGGATTCATCATGTGGGAACCATGAATATCTGTATAATGTCTGTTCCTGTTCCATCTGGTAGAAGTTGAGGTATTTCATTAGATAAGTGAAAACTCTGATCTGACGATGGAGCTAGAGAAGTCAGATCAACAGTAACTACAATGCATCCTCTGAAGAACATGAGTGTTTGTCACAAATTTTAAAGCCATCCAAGTCAGTGGTCAATATGCTCTTGTCCAACCAAAGTGTCATTGGTCGGCTAGTCGCTGGCTTTATGTGCTTCTTTATTATTTTCAGAAGCAGGAAGGGCATAAGCAGACCTGACATATTGTATTTTGATAGGCTATATTGTGTTAGAAATAACACTGATTATGACTAAAAATAATATTCAATATATTTTACTTGGTTCTGTTTAAGTCAACACACCCAACCCAATTTTCACAACTTTGAACTTGCCCAGCCTCATGCAGACTGCTCAACAGTTACTGCACATTTACTGGGCTCCAAAATAATTTGACACAATGTCGAAGAAGCAGCACAAATCCTTACTCCATGTTGGGGCAATGTCAAACTAATGTTGTAAAACTGAGACACAGTCAAGAGAAACGATGTGAATGTTAAGCCTCATTTGAAGCCAACTATAAAAAGAGTATTAGGTTGCCGGTAACTGTACTTTTGGACTGTCAGTACTTTATACTGCATTACTTTTGTTGTATGTTTTTGTTTTGTTACTGCTGTATGTAAATGTACTTGATAGTCATGCCATGAAGGTAACGATCAAGCTAACTGTGCTAACTTTTGCTAACAGAACTGGTCAAACTGTTGGAATTAATTTGCTTGACAACGCTGAGTAACTATGATTAACAGCAGAGAGCATGCAGTGCACTGTGGCTGATTGAGTTAATACAGAGATAACCAGAGAGGACCAATTGATTGGTTATAGAATAGGCAGAATTTTAGTAGAACAAGATTTTCTTTGGTTGACTGTACCCCTACTATATTTATACATCCTACTTCATGATCTCAACATTTTGGATATGCAAGCTTTACATCTACATATACAACACTGCGAGACTAATTATTACTTATTACTACACTTATTACTGAAGGATTTTCATTTTGCATCAGTCCAAACAAACAAACAAAAACCCCAGTTACATCAAATCTATGTAAAATAATCTGAATATGATTATTGTTTTCATTACATCTTTTTCTCTCTCTCTCTCACACACACATAAACCATTTATCAATTAAAGAGCATCGTCTCTCACGCCCTCCCTCACGTCCTGTCCCCTCAGACACACTTGTCAGGATAATGTGCCATTAATCTACCACTGAAAACACATTATTGGCCAATCAATACGTAAGATGGAGGGATAAAGGAAGAGGAAAAAGGAGAAGGAAGGAGGCGAAGGACAGGAGGCAGGGGAGGGATGCTCTAAGTCTGGGGGGAAGCATTTGAGCGAAGGAGCGGGGGGGTGGGTCAACACTTATCCATAACACCAGAGAATGAGCTCCACTATTTGCAGACATGGAATACTCAATGTGGTTTCATACTGACAGTCAATACAGGTCCATTAACAACAGAGACAGTTGTCAGAGTGTCCTAACTTTTTCTACCCGACCCACACCCCCACCCTCTCTGGCATCCTTTAAACCACTTTAAACCTCTCTCTGTCCTCCACAAACCTTTAAATGCTTTAATCCTAATCTTACTCATGTTATCATGACAGCTAAGTGTCTGTTTTATCACTGGACTGAATTAAAGTCTCTGGTGTTACTGTGAGTTTCCGGGTCGTTGGTCCAGAGACACTTAACTGCAGCTTTGCAACATCACATCCTTTAAAAGTGACATTCACACAGAAATATCAGATTTTTGTTGGGTCAACAGCAATGAATGCAATTTTGTGGGTGATGTATCAGTATGGTACACACATGCACACTCACATTTACTGTGTATTCAAAAATGTTTTGTAAATTCACCTTCTTATTGTTGGTGAAATTAAACTGAATACAATAAATTCATGTTTCCATTCCATGAATCAAGATTTACAAACTATGTCTGTCCTACAGCTCTGCTCTGTTTCCTGCCCCTTCACAATATACACACTAAAGCTGTAAGGATTAGTTGACTAACTGTTTTGATTATTATTATTTATTATTATATATTATGTTAAACTGTATAACTTTAGACTGACATTTTTTACTATTTTTGGTCATTATATAGACTAAATGATTCTAAAAAATAAATAAATTTGTTGCAGCCCTAGAACACACACTATTGGACAGATTTTGTGACACTAAACACACTGTATGTGCACACACACAGACACACAAGGATAGCCACATGCAACTTTAACTACAAAAGCTCACCCAACCTTTCTACACACACCTTGACGGTGTTGTACCACACGATGTGGTCATCCAGATCTAAGCAGAGCAGAACATGTACTGTGTTTGTAGTGGAGCTGACCTGCATGCCTCTTTAGTGACATGACACGCAGTAACACCCAGGAGGCCTGACAGACACTGGCCTGCTGCCATTTACAGCTTCAATGGATGCTGCTAAATAAATAGCTGCAGTGAAAACTAGTCCCCAAAACAGCTCGTAACCTGCATGCTTTTGTTCCGATATTAGTGCATGTGATCCAATTAAGGCCTACACAATTTAATATAGTACTCTCCACCAGGACCATCTTGATGGGTAAGAGCTTGGACATGAAAGTGAAAGACAAGATAAGTCTGGACTGGAAAACACCAGGGTATTACAACCCACTCTTCGCCCAAAATGAGTTACTTTTATATTCAGAGGAAAAAACAGAACCACACTGCACTCATTGTAAAATAAAAATGCCAGGGGTGTTGCTAAAATGGTTATCATTAAACAGTGCTACTGTTTATTGAAGGGAGTTTCCCCAAATGTCATAAAAAACACAGTATGAAGGAGGCTTAATAATTACTGTTCACTAGTTTTGCTTTCTAGTACAGATATAACAGCGTGTTAAGTGTTGACTTGAGAGCTACAGCTAGTATTCACCATTTTTGGTGAAAAGTATTCTTAAACTGACTATTTAGCACCAACAACGCATGTACATCTGATTTACAGTATTGCACTATAAGGAAGTAAATATTGCAACCGTTGAACAGTAGCTGTATGGGATGAAATGACATGTAAAAGTGATTAAATGAGGCATTTGTTTTTAATGAGTGAAGAATAATTTACTGCACAGCCACTGCCTGAACTCTATCTGTATAACTGTTCTCAGTTAGATGGACATCTCTTCCAGCAGAACAAGCCAAGACATTCAGCCAACAGCATTGTTGTGACACAGTGGGCTTCCGACCGTGAAGCCTGGAGGATCAGTCTCTGACGTTCTGGCTACTTGTGTTGCTGACCAGGCGGCTAGCTGGTGTGGAGAATTCCATGATAACATAATGCAACAACTAATACCAGCAATAGCCAGAGGTGGTTAATTATGGCTAGATACAAGTGGTAGGTAGTCAGCAGAGCTAATCAAGGAATATTCACCGTTCACTGACCTTTGACTGCAAAAGAAGTAACCATTGCTGAAACGCTAAAAACACAAAAGTTAGCAAGCTAAAACCTGTGAATTTGGAAAACCTAAACTAAAGCTTTCAACCAGGGACAGCTGAGGCTCGGAGGTAGAGCGGGTCGTCCACTAATCAGATGATCGGCAGTTTGATCCCCAGCTCCTCCAGTCTGCATGTTGAAGTGTCCTTGGGCAAGATACTGAACCTCAAATTGCTCCCGAAGGCTGTGCCATTGGTGTGTGAATGTGTATGGATGAGCTCCTGAACTGATGAGCAGTTGGCACCTTCAGTGTATGGGAGAGAACAGAGAGCTGAAGCATACAGCTTTTGCAGTATGTAATGATCAATACATCTACCATTACAGTGGCTGAAAATATTATTTCTTGTGATGTGCATGTGATGTTAGCATTTATCTGAGTGTAGTGTATGCTACAACACTTGGCTAAAATGAAGAGCTGTCCAAGCAAAGCAATATTAGCTGTGTTCAGTAGGTTCCTTAGTAATTTCAATGAGACACTGCATTGGCAGCACAGTACGGACACAGGGTCCCAGACTCTGGTACAAAATACTGGGTAATCCAACAAAAAGTTTAAAATGGCCGAACTTTTGCCAATGCAAATTGTTGGTCAATCAACACATTCCTGGTAGAATATTTTGTAATGTGAACATACTATTTTTGGCATCTAATAAGCCTTCAAATTCACAGATCTGTTACTCAGTATAGATTGAATTTCTGGATGTTATCTTCTGAGCTGTACCTGATGCAATATGCCCCACACCAATGCAGATCGTTGTGTTTGTTTCTTTTTTTAATGGAGAGCTATTTTTGGTCACTTGGCCTTGGATTTTGATATATTATCCAACAGAAGTAGGTCCTGAAATCCTGAGGACAGAGATGTTAGGGTGAATCTCAAGGCCCAGCAAAAATCCAGAGGGTTAAGTCTGCATGCCTACAGTATTCTTGCAACTGAGCACTGTGTCCAATCAGGACTGCTTACAACGCCTACAGTGTATCTATAAAGGATAAGTTCTGCGCTTAAAGGTTTATGAAGCTTTGGTTGGAGGATTCTAAATATGACTAAAAATGGTATTCATGACATGTTACACTGAGACAGAACAACACGTGACATGGTGAAGAAGAGGGTAGATTACTTTAACTATAAACCTGAACACCAAAGGGAAATAAGAGGAGTGGGTGAATATATTTATAAGCTGAGAGTGTACATTTAATGTGCATGAAAAATAATTTATTGAACATGACAAGAACCTGTCAAAGTCTTGTGATGAGATCACAATAAAAAAATCCTGTAAGAACCTACAACAGATATGAGTTCTTAGTTATACAAGTTTGTTTTTTTTTGTCTTTCATTCCAGATATTTTGTGTCACGCTATCACTTTTGTGATAACTCTCTGTTATTTCCCCTCTAAAATACACACAACAAACACACCTCTTAGCCCTGAAGTAAGCAGCTCTCTCGAGGATTGCGCTCCCCTCTGGCCAGTTCAGGAGAGGCTCTAAGTGCTCTGTAATAGCCAGCAATCAGCACAGATGGATAGAAACCAATGTCTCGCCCTCAGGAAAGAAATATAAATAAATAAGATGAATAAATAAAAGCCCTGTGTCCTCACAACCACATACTGCATTGGGCATGTGTTTTATAATGAATATAGATTGAGAGGTTGAAATATTTATGGTCCAGGGGTGGTGTGAGGTGGAGGGGGGGCTAATGGTGTGAAATCGCATCCCAAGTGGACAGAAATGAAAAAGGAAAATTCCTCTTGGTCCGGAAGCTTCCAAGCAAGCTTTGGTGATACCTCCACTGATTCTGTAAAAATACCTTCAACAAAATACCTTTAGGATGATTTTAATTTTATATTTCTGGAGCCACAGACAAAGTCCTTACTAAAATAGAACTGTAGAACCACAACTCTGCATCTATTCTTGTTGCAAACAAAACATCTGCATTTATAATGGCTTCTTCATATTCCTGTGTGATGTCAGAAAACAACCGTGTTCCCATCAGCCTTTACAAAATACCTTAACACTTGATTTCCTCTGCAGTGCCCTATGCACCCCCATTACCTAATTTGCTCGTATGAAGCCTGCACCTAACAGCCATAAACAGTTAAAGCCCTCCATTGGTCAGTGGAGAGGTGTCTGGGGACACGGGCTGACTAAGAACAGCCCAGGGGCCAGATGAGGAATAACTGAGTAGACTGCTGCAGAGAGAGAACATATTGTTCCTGACAAGAACAAACATTAGACTGATAAACAAGTGGCTTGGGGTGAGCAAGCATTTTAGGGAAGCATGAGAGAAGAGAGGAGAGAAAGTATAAGCGGTAAGAGCGAGTCAGAGGAGATGAGCCGAGATGAGCGCCGACTCCAAAAATAGTCACACCGAGGCCTCAGGAGAGCTCTGAGATTCACCGTTTGTCTTTTACATCGTTACCTGGGATCAGCCTCAAGATGTTTCATGTCAGTGTATTTGTATATATAGAGAAGTGTTGTGATGTGATGTTACGTATATGTATAGACATGCTTATACATGTAACCAGAGTAATGTGTACACTTGATGCTTTAATTCAGCCTCGACTGAACTGTGAAATACTAGAAAGCACTGAGGTAACCCTGGTTAACCTTTGGCTCACCAAAGCAACTGAAATTCAATGTTCATCACTACGTTGCACACCAATTAAGCGAACAGAATAGAGATAAACATGAGACCTAAGTTGACATTAACTACTTTTGCCCTACAGCACTGAGATTGTCTATCAATAATAATGTGCATGTCTCATAAAAGCATCTCCCGGCTCTTCTGGCGATGATAAAGAAACGCGTCATCTGAGATCTCTCTTTTCAGAGCTGCACTACTCCCGGCACTTTCGCTACTTAAGAGTCATAAAGCCGGCTTGTTGTCAGACAGAAATATATTACTATCTTGAAGTAAATATTTTGTCCTGCGTTTGATGGGCGGTTTCAAACTTAAGTGTTTTAAAGTGTCGTTTGGGGTTAGAGGCTTAGATGAGTGCTCGAGAATGTTTGAAAGAGGCAACTTCTGGTGGCAGGGGTAATAAAAAGTTGATAGTCTGTTGGGAGGGTTTAATAATGAAACAAGAACATGTGGACTTGCTGGAGTTAAGTACACTTAGGACTGCACTCAGAAGTGTTGTGGAAGAGATACCAAATGACAAGCTGGGATGAAAAGGTGCCATGTAGATGGTTAACAAACCGTAGCTCTGAATGTGGGACGATTCTCTGTGGGTCAAAGAAACAGATTTGTCTTTATGGTAATTGAAAAGATTATATAATCAAACAATTCCCACAGACCTGATTAACAGACTGTGTTACATAGAACAGAGCTGTAATATTTCTACATTCAAGCCTGGAGGTAGTTAATGTGAATGTATTCCATTCATAAACAAGAATTACTACGTGATGGATACTATGATGCTGCAGATTGAACAATAAGCCTAAGTGCATTCCACTCGTGTGTGTATAAACATAGGAATGTGTATGCAAGCGTGTGTGTGTGTGTGCGTGTGTGTGCGTGTGTGTAGCCTCTCTGCCATCAGGAGGTTTTAATAGAGTAGTATATTCCTTTGCATTTTACATGACTCTAGGGCACGTTGCTCTCGCCTGTCTGCTCTGCTCAGATCAGACGCTCAAATTGGAGCACAGAATGGACTGCAGGTCTTCATACTATCCCGCTCCATAGTCTGTGTGTGCCTTTATGTGTGTTTACAGGCATGTGCATGTGTGCATACTTTACATATGGCTCCAATATGAATTCAAACTATTCTGCAACATTTTTAGCATCACACTGTATCTGCAACACACTATCTCAGCAAAGTCTCAGTTCTTGTACATACCGGCATGAACTGTGGCGTGTCAAGCCAGAATTCAAATACACTGACTGGATTCATCCACTTCGCCTTAAAAGCATGCCATGACATTTTTTACTGACAGTCATGGTCCCCAGAGGATGAATAATACTGACTTGATGATGCCCGTGGCTTTTCTTCTAGTGCCATCATGTGGTTTGTATTTGCGGTTGTCTCAACAGCTTTGTATTGGCCGGGTTGCTATTAAATTTAGTACGAATGTTCATGTTCCCCACAGGATGAATCAAAGAAGTGATCCGCTGACTTCTCATCTAATCATGAAGTCAAAATTCACTTTAAAGTACGGCCACACAGAGACACTAGACTTTGACCTTATACCTAGTTTACATGTAGATATATTCACAAACTTTTACAATTTTACCATAACTTCAAATTTTAATTCACGTCACTATCTTAACAGTTCTGTTCAAGAAAAGCTGCCCTAATCGCAGATAAAATGGTGCAACCCAGGCCCTGGTTTCTGTTTCTTTCATTCTCTCTCTGGCAGTGACATACAGTAACCTACCATCCAGTCTGATATGTGTCTTTGTTTTCACAACAGAGGAACAGGTCTCTGAGGCCCTTTCTCACACTTCCCACTCTCCCACGCCCCTGTCGACTTTGGTATTACATACAGCCTTAAGTCTCTGAACTATTCATGATGTTTCCTTAAGAAAAGACAGATTAATCATTTATTACTCCATATTTTAAAGTGGACCTATTGTTTTGTCTGAGACTCCACTAGAGTAGCTTTGTATGATTCACTCTTCGAAACTATGCAGTTTGGGACCTATACAGTAATTTAGCTCGACACATTGCGATATGAGGCATTAAATTTACTGTTTATAAGACCAGAAATGAGACAAGAATTAGGTTGGAAAAATGATAGATGTCGCTGTGTGTTTCTGGGGATCAGGTCTCACTGATTATTGTACAAAAGCACACAACCTTTATAACTTTATTCATTGACTTTGGTTAAACTGGATCATATTTTATGGAGGAAATATTTTCTGGTCTTCCCTCTGATGTGCTCCGGCTGCTCTGCTTCAACCTTCAGTGATTTACAGAGTTTCCTGATGGACAGATGGCTTTACTTGTTGCCAGTGGTTAGTAACTTTAGCCGTGAACTGTAACTAGCCATGCAGCTAACTTAGCAGTCCTTTAGTTAACTCTGTCTGTGTGCCAGGGGAAGATGACTAATCAAAGAACTCTGTAACAAGCAAATGTCGGTTTGTCGTGTAAAAATAAAGAAAAAAACATTAGAGACGATGCAGTCAGAGCAATCTGAAACCTGAGCTTTATGCTCACAGGGATTACTTTGTCATACGTTTACCTCATTATATGAAGTTTTCTCATTATATGAAGCATTGTAAAACCATTTTAAACAAAGAATACCAATCTAATTTCAAACCGGGTTCACATCTTGTAGGTGTAATATTCACCTCTTCTTTGCATAGACACAAACACAGCAAAAGGGGAACTCTTTCCTGTGGGATCACAGTAAATTAGCTTGCAATTGCTTCTCAGAGAAGTAACTGAATAAGCAGAGCAGGCCTAATTGAATATCAGCCATGGCAAACGCGACGCTATACTGAAAATCAATATATCAAAACCATAAACAGACATGCTTGATAATAATTGACCTCAGACCCCATTCCTCATTAATCAAGAGCAAATCTATTATCAAAGCTATCATGAGCAATGAATACTGTACCTAATGCTGCTACCACTGGAACTGGCCTTAATTACTGTAGCATGCAGGCTCGCTGAGCAGTGAGAGAGCCAGAAGAGAGAGCTGACTGACTCTCACGTTTCCACATGAGAGAGCAGACAACTGGACTGTATGACCAGAGAGAGAGAGAGAGAGAGAGAGAGAGAGAGAGAGAGAGAGAGAGAGAGAGAGAGAGAGGGGGGGTTGACAGCAGATGTAAAAGAGACCAGATGGAGGAAAACCAAGAGACAGGGACAGGAAAAACGGATGCTGTGTCAAAAAGAGATACTATTAAGTTGAATACACTCATCAGTCTCTAACTCAGTCTCGTAAGGCACATTATGGTGAAGAAAGTTACTTTAGCTTTTTGTATTTTATAGAAATGCCAGTAGGGATTATGATGTTGCATTGTGTTTGTGAGATGATTTTTAATGGTGAACAAAAACTATGCTATGTGTTTCTTTGTGTGAGCATTTACGCGTGTGCGCCTTTTAACTTAATGCAAATTTAATGAGACTTGCCCTGCTTGAAGAAGAAAAGTGCCGCCAAATCCTCTCATCCCCACTGACAGGGCGAGGAGTGAGTGAGGAACTATTAAACAGAGTAACTGCCAGACAGACAAAGGTGCAATTTAGACTGAGGAAATAAAATCATGAGAGAGAAAAGGATGAATATAGGAGGAGAGGAGATGGGCAGGAAGGCAGGAAGGTTATCATATTATAATTAAGTGCATTTTGGATATTGGTTATTTTAGACATACATACAACTTAATATGGATGAGGGTTGAGTTAAAGGATAAGGCTGGTGATGAAGCTGAACAATTGTTTTAAAATCTAAATCACAATTTGAAACAGATTCTAATTTACAAGTGTCTTGATCTATATATATATGAAATATATATGAAAGTTAAGTTGGTGGCTGTTGATTTTACCAGCTCTAATGTAAATTTACTCAAACAACAAAAACAACGATGCTCTGTGTGATCAGTCAGTAAAAAGTACAAAAGAGTAAAAAAGGAGGTGGGCTGTGTGAGTGACGAGTCATTTTCTACATATACTACAAAGAATGCTTGATGAACGCTCACGCCCATTTAAAAACAGGTAGCTTGGTGAATGTAGACCACAAATAAAGGGCTGTAGCTTAATTTATAATAAATAATTGCAAATTAAACTACATGTGCAATACTGGTCATCAAAATTGCACCTAATATTTTCCTCAATCAGCCCTAGTTCCATTATTTATTTTTCTTATCTTTAACAAAGTTGCATTAAAAGGCCAAAACCAATAATTAATGAATCCTTCTAACTGTTCGTGCAGCCAAAGCTTGTCATGTCTTACTCCTCTGTGCAAACAAACCACATCCTTGCCCTGGGCAACATATGCAATGATTATTGTCAAGAAATCATTTCAGACCCGACATATAGTACCAAATGTGTATAAAACAGAGGGCTCAAAATGGGGGCTCGACGTTTGCTAAAAGTTAATGTCCCAGCTGTTCTAGGAAACTATAGAAAACTATGTATTTGGGAGCTGTTTTTAATATCTATTGTCAGTAGGAACAAAATGACTTAGAGCTAAATGCCACAAAACAGGAAAGTATAATCCTTTTTTGGTTTTAGTCATTTCAAGGAATTTGTTGAGAAGACCACAGAAAAGAACCAGCCATATCCTTCGGGTTCGGTTCGTAAATACCTTGCTTCAAACTGTGATATCAAACAGAACAAGCAAAATTGCTGGTTTGTGTTTCCATTTTGCAGTGAGCGCACTGAGTTTTACCACCTAAAAATATCATGTGTGTTCAGCACTCTCCCCTCTCTCCATCTTCACACTAAATTGAGTGGCTGAACACAACTCAATTCACAGAGTCTATGTGGAGTTATATCTGATAAATATTAGATGGGATACTTTTTATTGCACAGAGCTTGTCGTGTTTGTTGTTTCAGAAGTGTACTGCCTGTACTTACACAGCAAACCAAAGGGTGAAAAATAAACCTTCACACAAAGAAGTAAACCAACAGAAATAGCGCACACGCACCGCAAGAAGAAGAAAAACAAATGCTGCTCCATGTTAAATACTGTGTAGATTTCACCTGCACACAGATCAAAGAGGGGTTTCCTCCTCTTTGGATCTCTAAAAAGCTTTTAAAAATGTTGTGGCATCTTCTTGATTCAATCAATATTGCAAGGGTGTTGTGGGGATAAATAAATAAGTGAATAAAACACATTTCACGTCTGAAATGCTCTTATTGGTACAGAGTTTCCATGTATGCCCTCTGGCCAAGCAGCAGAGGAACATGTGTCCCGTGATAGAATGGGAATGCATTGAGGAGACAAACCCATCCGTTTGTACACAGAATAAAAATGAAAACATACAGTAGATGCTATACTGTTGCTGGAAATGGACTTTTGTTTACTTAACGTTAACTCAACATCTTCAGCTTCTTTCTTTTTTTGGTCACACTTTTCCACTTTGATTCTGAGTCTCTAATCGTCTATCAGGTTACAGGCAGCCTGAGAGTGACTTCATCTGCATCTCCCTGTCTTGTAAAACCTCTCCATCAGATTTATTGTTATGATTTCATAAGGTCTGTGCGTGTGTGCATGACAGTGTGTGTATGTGAGTAAGAGAGAGAGAATAACAGTGAGAGAAAAAGAGTGTCTGTGTGTTGATTTATGATGCTGTATTGGTAATCAATATGGCTCTTTTAAGTCATTTAGATGCAGTGATTGATACTTGGAGTGGTCAGCATATGGGCTGGGAACTCGAGCTGTACGTCTGACCGTTCCCATATGGGTAACTCTATCTGCGCTGAAACCAGTGCATCTATTGTTTGTGCTAAAGTGAATTAGCTGGAAATAAAAAGGAAGAATTAAAAGCCACTTGTCAAAAACTGAAGCTTTTCTAGGTTCTTCTGTAACTTGCATTAAAACATCTGAAAAAGGTGGTTGTCTCTCCTTTGGGATTATTTAGCTCTGAGAGACTATGAAGGACTGCACAGTTTAGTTTAGGGGTGTTTCATGTCTCTCTTTCATGTGCAGGTTGATTTGACAGGAGGGTTAGATGGAGATAAGACCATACAGAGCCCTCTCTTTGGTCGTCTGTCAGCAGACAGAGACAAGACTCCCTCCGACAGACATATTTTACCTCCGGCCAGGCACGGGAAGAAAGGTAGCTATTTTGATTGAGCTTTGATTAAATGTTGTTAACAATGCAGAGAACTGGTTTGGCCTTTTCCTAACTTGGCTGGCACACGGGCCGAGGGGCCACGGACAAAGACTACAAAGAATTCCCGCTTGTCCTTTTAGAAACATAAGATAGGTAAACTCTCAGAGAAGCTGTCAGTGAATTAAACTGTCATGTTGTGGGTTCAGCCTTGTGGTGCTTATTACATTAAAGGTTGGGCAGGCAATAAAAGTCATATCTTTTTCTCCAAATAACAGCAGATCATTTTCTAACTCTGGATTTAAAGAAAATAAATAATACATTAGCATTACAGAGAGTTAAAAAACGCCATGATCTGATGACAGAAACATCGGGGTGTCGCTGCCTAAACTGATATTGTTGGATTCACCGCTTGCACTTTAGTTTTTGGGATGTTGTAATAATGTCTGTTTTGTTTTGTGTTTGTAATTTAGATTTTCTTAGTTTGTGCTGCTGCCTGTGTTGATCTGGACTCTCTTGATGGAGATTGTAAACTTAATTGGAGCTTTCCTGGTTAAATGAAGGCTAAGAAAATAAATACAGTTGATTGAACAGCAGCCATAAATATTAAAATGTATTTTTCAATATTCCTTTTTTTCCTTTTTTTTTTTTGCAGATTGTCCACATGCAAAAATTGCTATTATTTGGCCAGTGGACACTGAGGTAACATTGAGTGTCTTCGTCTAACCAGTGTTAACAGCCTGTGAGGTTGATCCAAACTATTAGAAAGGAATGTTTCATCCGGGGCGATGAAAGACAACAACTACACTCATCTTATCAGCTCCTGGTGATCAGGACGGATACTCAAAACCCTGCATGGGGGATCAGTGCCCCCACGGACAAGGAGCGCACACACACAAATAAAGCCATACATATCTGTAAAAGCCACATTCACACACACTCAACACACACACACACACACACACACAAATGCATATATATTGCTATAATCTCAATAATGACCAAACAACTACTTACAGACGTTGATGACAGTCAAAATAGCCTTGCTGAGAAATAATCCACCCAACAATGACCCTGTTATTTCAACTTTAAAACCCCTGTGAGTTTTGCTGTTTTTTTTTTTCTTCTCGCACAGATTTTCTTTTTCTTTTCTTTCTAGTTATGTTTTTTTGGTTTCCACTTTGGATTTGTAAAGAAATTAATTGTGAAGTTAAACCATTTATTAAAAATTAATGTTTCTGTGACAGTGAGTATACCAATAATGCTGTATCTGGTGTGATAATGTTTCAAAAGGAATATATGTTGTTTGTGTTTACCAGCTTAATATGTTTGTGCTATAGTCTCTATAACTCACTATAAACTACAAAAATGCTTTTAAAATGTGCAGTTACTTTGCATAAAATTGACACAATGATCTCGCAAACTGCCAAATAATTACAAGAGGTCGTCTAAGCTAGAACAGATATATGACAATCAGTTATCAGAATATTAGGCACACTTGTATGTAAAACTACATAGCTTAATTCATTGGAATTCATCATAATTTAGTCCTGCAATACATCGTCCCTTCATGGAGGCTATAATGTTCAGTTTTTGTTGCAACTGTTTGAGAGGCTGTAATTTGTGGTGCAGTTGAATTTTATCATGTTGTACTGTAAAAAAAAAAAATTAAAATCTATCACATTTGTATCAACGAAGATAAGATTTATTGCCGGGCTGATGTATTGAATTGCATTTGTTCTAGCTGTACATCATAAACCAAGTGCATATGTGCAAGTCATTGCTCTCTCCATGGATAAGTGTGTGTCTCTCCTTGGCTACTTAAACTCAATCTAATCAGGTATGGTTAAAAATTAAAATAAATAAATAAAAAACAAAACAAGCAGAAGAAGAAAATCAAAAATAAAAGCACAAAATTGGTGGCTGTTACTATACTAATACTGTGTTAGTTGCATTTTATATCTTATAAAACAGTAGGTTTTATTCCTGTAGCGAAATAATACTAAAAGGCAGTGTAGCGTATCCAGTAAACATGACAACAGTGAGAGCACACAAATATGAATAATGCATCATCTTACATGTTTCACAACTGCTCTACCAGGTGTCTCATTGATTATTTTGGACTGAAACTGTAACAGAAAGCCATCTGAACACAAACAGGCATGCTCACACACACGTATCGGATCTCACAGGCCTGTATTTCATGTCCAGCGCTGCGCTGATTGCAATAGATTTCAGATGAGGATCAACACTTTGAAACTGAGTCTTTGACCTGAGGGTTGAGAAGAAAGGAGGAAAAGAGAGAGTGAAAAGATAGAGGAAAAAAGAGGGGGAGGAAAGATGAATAGCAACGGAGAGGAAAAGAGAAATTGGATAAAAAAAAAAACATACACAGAGACAGTGAAGAACAGTCCAGAGAGAAAAAAAGGCAAAATGGATACAGGTAAACCACCTAAAAGAGTGAGAGTGTCCTGTGAATTTAAATCTGGGCGCTGGTGTGCATGTTATGTCTACATTGTAATGGGAGTCATAATAAATAGCCTCGACGCGTTCGCGACTGCTTGTGTTTTCCTGCGTATGCAATCTAAGAAAGATGTATTCATAACTCGCCATTCATAATCCAATCTGTGACTGATTTAGCCGTCTGCTGCCCAGGAGCCAGGCAGGCGCTACGGGATACCCCATCCAACACTTTGCTTTCCCACACCGGGACAGCGGGACACTGGGATATCCCCGCGGGGCCGGAGCTGGGTCGGAGTGGGCCAATCACCATAGTCTAAACTGACGTGTCTGCTTAACACACACATGCACACACACTCAAGGTAGTGTGCATGACAAGGGCTTGGTGATACTGCATCAGTAAAGATATGTGCTTTGGCCTGTGGTGTAGAATATCATCCCTAAAGGGGCTCGGGAGGTGTGTGTGTGTGTGTGTGTTTGATCTCCTGTACGTATTTCTAAGTTTCTGTGACTATACGAGATTGAGCGTTGCATGTTTTGGCATGTTCACCAGTATGTAACAGAGACGGAAAAAAGCTCTTGCAGATATATTTTACTGCATAGTAATGGTACATTTGAGCAACCTGGAATACATTCACAATCACATAAAGCACACTGAGGAAATACTCACTGGCATTAATCCTCAGGCAGTGAATTGAAATTGCCTTTCCCTCGATGTCTGGATAATAATCATCACCATGATTTTCACCACCGTCTTTCAAATGTTTTTGGCCGTTGCCTCTGGCTCGTTTTTGTTTCTAAAATACCAAACCTCCTTCTAACATTGGTTTCATACAGGGATCACAATCTGAAAACACACCACAGTGATGAATATTTTAAGTAATTGTTCCTCCCGAACCCTATTTGGCCTCTCCATGAGCGCAAGGGAAACTTACTCAACATAACCCAAAACTGTAGCCTGTATATACTCTCTCAAGGCCTTAGGAGTTAACAACCAAAAACCAACAGAAAAACATCCTGGGTCCAGGGGTCATGGTAACTTGGGGGTATTGTTGTTCCCTGGATCTCTCGCCTCTCACCCTCGGTAATGAATATGAGAGGCCTAATAGACCCTGAGTCTGACCTCCAATAAGTGCTCCACGCTTGGAAACATGAAATGCTGTCTTCAAAGTGCTGCCACTTCCTGAATGTTGCCCTTTCATTTAACGTGCAAAGTGTGTGTGCGTGAGTGTTTGTGTGTCGGCATACATGCACACACTTGAAACCAATGCAGCTGAGGTGACTGCCCCCTCGAGCAGTGAGGAGAACCAGGGGATTCCAGACTCACACACATTTCAACAGTCACAATTATTCATAATTGCAGAGTGTGTGTGTGTGTGTGTGTGTGTGTGTGTGTATGGGTGTGTGCGTGCTAGTGAAAGAGAGAGAAAGTTGAGAGAGCCACAAACTGACAAACTCAATAAACGGCTAAAAAGAGTTTGGCAAACTAGCGGGAAAAATAGGGAATGAAAGAGGGTGAAACTGTTTATTTTTTGGGCAAGACTTGGCACAGATGAAGTCAAAGCCTTGACATTGATTCATAGTCAAAGAGCTGAGTGAATAGGTGGCAACAGCCGCTTTTCCTGAAGAAACCAAAATGAAGACATTGTACAATAATCTGTCAACAATCTTTGAAATAACTATTTCCAATCTGACGCACATTAAGGAGCAGAAATAACTCGTACTACATGCTTGCACCTCGTAACCAAAGGCCCAATCAGAAAAAAAAAAGTCTCATCGTGTAACTGATGTATCTTATAAATTATTTCAGTTAAATGTATACTTTCACAGGCTTCCTCACACAGGACACAATCAACTGCAATTAATCTGATCAATGGAATGTTAAACGGCGTACAGGATATGCTGCGGCAAGACTAAGTGCCCTCGAGCCCCATCGAGGATATTCGACGTGATGGAGAAAAACCATGTCCCCATCTCCTCAGGGGGCTAAATCTCTCCCATGTTAGATAAATTAGTCTGGGTTAGTACCTGGACTTCCTATAGTCAACTTGCAACCTTTTGATCTCTAACTACGGCAAAATGGATCCAAGCTGATGAATTTGTACGCCCCGGTTATGATTGATTATGTGGGTGCTTAGGACGGAAAGGCCTGCCAGAGTTTATTTTGAGATTTTTTTTGGCACTAGAATGGAAGTTCTTTCAATATTAGGATTTTAAGAGAAACGGAAGCAGCATTAGAAAACAGAAGATAGAGAAATACTACATAAAGGCATACAAATGCACAGAATCATTGGGGGTGGCTGCTTTGTGTGTCAACAGTATGTGCGACTGTGAGACAACGGTGGTCTTCTGATCTGCTGGACAGAGGGCAGATCTCAAGTTAAATGATGACTCTAATGAATGAGGCTGTAATGATCCTCGTCTGCAGCGGCTGGTTCTCATACAGCACTGCTGAGACAGAGTCAAGCAGGAGGCTATCACACATGCACACAAACATGCGTGCACAAACACAGGATAAAATAGAAACACATGGTGAGTGTGTACACGTGTGCCTGTGTGCGCTGCTGCTGTGTGTAGGAAACACAAAGCAGAGCATAAAATTACTTCACACCCACCACTCACTCTTCTATTGCTTTCTCCTTTCAGACCTTTACACACTAAGCAGCAGGAAGTTGCCTTCTCTGTTTATTTCAATGACAGTTTGACAGGAGCTTTGCCTCCTTGCCAGGCTACAGTGGCACATTTTGCCCAACCACATATACACACAAGGGAGTACAGAGTATTTCTAATACATAATAATGCAATCTAATACACACCACAATAACTATGGCAACCTCTGGCAACTTAAAGTAGAGTTGAACAGAGACAGAGAAAAAAAAAAAACAATATTGCAAGGTTCATTGCAAGTTGGTTGTTCTTGATTGCATTATTGTTTTATAGGCTTATCTAATAAGTTAGTAACTGATCAGCACACTCTCATCTAAATCTGCAAATTCTTTGTCAATGTTAAAATGCAAACTCGTGTAAAGCACTTTCTCACTGAATGCACCACAGATATCAAGTGGGCTGAGACTACAAGCTAGAAAATTAACAGTACCCCGGTGACCGCAGTGGTTTACCAACAACCTGCTGTAGACGTGAAGATTGCCAGTGTGTGATTTCAGTGAGCTCTGTGCCATTCAACTGCAGATTTTTTTTTTTGTTTGTTTGTTTACAATTTGTATTTGTGAAAGTGAATGCATTACTTTTGCTGTAAAGTGTTGAAAATCTCAACTTATCATATGACAATGCATAAACATATTCATATATCAAAAACTGGAAAACAATAGAACAAAGACTGAACAATAGCCTTAAACTGGCTTTACTTTTTTTTCACAGGCAGCCTCTTGTGGTGATGATGTGTCCTCTTCAGAAAAATAAAAGCATGGTCATTTGTTAAAAAGACATAAAGTGTGTTCCCTGTTACTAGAAACCATGGAGGTAGTGTGATGGGTGTTATACCAATAAAACATGAAATAATGTATGAGGTCAGGTTAGTGGATGGCCACATAAAGCATCTGAATAACACCACATACGTAGATGTGTTCACATCAAAACTGGCCTCTTTTAAAGGAATAGTTTGATATTTTGGAAAATACATTTATTTGCTTTCTTGCTGAGAGTTTGGTAACAAGATTGATAACACTGTCATTAGTGTCAAGTACATATAAGACTGCAAGAAGCAAGCGGTTAGCTTAGCTTCACACAAAGGCTGGAAAATAGGGGGGAGACAGTGTGGCTCTCTCCAAAGTTAGCAAAACATGTGCTTACCAGCAACTGTAAATACTAAATATGCTATATATATGCCATGCAACCAAAGTAGACTTCAAGTTACTGCCCCCGGATGAGAAAATGGGCCTATGTCCCAAAATATTGAACTGTTGCTTTAAACATGCCCACATCTTTTCTTGTTTTACTTCACTAAACTTAAACATACATTAGTCCTCTAAAACTTTGCACAACTTTGGAACCTTTTTTCAAATTTATATTAGAAATAATATAGACTTATATTCTAAACACATAATACATAAGAAATTCAACATCGTCAGTGATGATTCTCCTCCAAACCCCAAATCAAGACAATTAAAGAGTCACAAAATTCACAGCACCCTGGTGTGGAAAGTGCTGTCCATTGGCTCATGGCCTAATAAAATATTCATCCCTGATTTGAATAAATATGTGATGGCTCACATCATAAACCAGTGTCCTTATACATCCTAGATTGTGCCTGCTCAGGCATTAGTAAAGCCACATATGATGTGATGAGTGCGGTGTGTCAGCCACATAAATACTGCATTCAAATCAATGTTCCACATGGGACACTGGCTGCACTCTTGACTGAGTTTCTACACTAATGAAACACCATAATTACAAAGTTTGACTGGAAAATTGGAAGTTGCTCAAGCCTTTTTAGATTTTGCTCAACATGCTCTGCTCAGGGCTGATTATTTTTGACTGCATGACATCTGAAAAACTGAATCCATTTATATCAAACATGGTTAAATGACAGCTGTTTCAAAGAAAGGGACGTTTTACTGTGATATTTTGACCTGTCACAAATGTAAACAAAATGAATAATGGCTGAATAAATTCCTTTAGCTGTTTTGTTTTCAGGATCCTGGTACTGTCACTCTGCCATAGAGCAGACATTTTGAAAAGCATAGTTTTTACTGTGAAAAAGGCCTATTAACAGGTAACGCAACAGCTGAATACACAATACAAGTTATGAACAGGTGCAAGCATAAGTTGCAGCAAAAGGATATCACACCTAAAACCAAACCTCGGAAAAATATAACTTCTAGCTCAATTATGTTCAGATGGCACTATGGCACTATATTTAGAAGAGTGGAGTCACAGGGAGGTGGTCGGAGTGGATGGTGGACACACAAAGCACAATGGCTTTGACACCAGAGACCAACATTTGCATATAAAGTGCCTTCATAGCATTTTGGTAACCCATTTTGGATAGTTTCAGTTAAATATTAATAATATGTTGTGTCTTGTGCTTCATATGTGGTCAGTAAAGTTTTTATGATATTTGCAACTTTCCAAACACATTGCCAGTTACTTAACATTTCGTCATTATGTTGATAGAAAACATAATCAGCACTAAGTTTCTTTGAAAACATATTTGCCATTGCATATTAGTTTGATATAAATGTAATATCTAAGTGACAGGGTTGTTACCTAGTCTTCATGTTTATCACAACTACACTCCTATTAATATACTGCAAGTCTTGGCACCCACCTTGAGTTTTTGATTCATCTTCTCACTGCCATTTATAATTCACCACTTAAATATGAACATACTCTTCAAATGACCTCATATGTTTTATACAGTATCAGCGCAGGGAACACCAGTGTTATGCTTGCTCTACTCCACCTTTTCTTGGAGGGTTTTGTTGTATTGCATTGCCTGAAATCAGATTGCTTTGGGATTGGACAGCGAGGTAGTCCTGTTTTTTTAATTGTGTATTTTTTAAATTTAAAATATCAAACACTCTCTGAGAAGCTCCAGCTTCTCAAATGTGAGGATTTGTTGATTTACTTTCTTTTATACAACTGTGAATTAATCTATTTGTGTGTTATATGATATTTTAAGATGTCACTTTGGATTACAGGAAGTAGAGATGATCTTGTGTAACTGTCTGACATATATAGATAAATGGGTGATGTGACCCATGCACACATATAGTAGGAAGAAGGTCACTGTTCGTGTGTGTGTGTGTGTGTGTGTGTGTGTATGTGTGTTCATGTTGGACTAGGTGTTGTAGAATTAGAGCTGGACTTATGGTGTCAGGGTATCAAAGGCCAGTTGTCTCCACAGACGCTGTTTGCCATTTCACTTTATAGCCCTTTTGACTCAGAATTGTGAGGGCAAAAGTTAATGGATCATTCTGTATGTGGATCTGTGGGTGTGTGAACCCTTGTATTAGTTAACCTCACCACAGTGTGTGCATCCTCATAGACAAAAAAAAGTGGATAAAAGAGCAGCAAAATAACTGCAAAGGCTAACTCTGTTTGGAACTTTTAATACTTTTCATACCAAGACAATGATAAAATATTAACACAGAGAACAACCAGAGAAGTCCAGGTAAATGTGAGTCTGTATGCAGCTAGTGGAGAGTGGAAAAGTGTGTGTTCCTGTGAAGCCTGTGTGTATGTGTGTGTGTCTTGTGGTCCTCGGCTCGTCACATTAACAGAGTGCTGGTATGACTTACTCCCTGAATAAACTCTCTAAATAAAAAATAAATACAATCTGATCTACTTTCGATGACTACACCTTTTCATCCTTCTGTCTTCGAGCCCTTCCCCCAGCAGTGTTACCATGGAGATGACCAAATGCATATCATATGCATGCATGAGTTTGTGTGGCTTATGCGCTCAGGTCTGGGCAGCAGGCAGAGGGGGAGAGCAGGGAGCGACACAGAAATGTGTTCTACTTAAAATGCTAATTTTACATATTTAATGCCACGGAGCAATTTCTATTGGGAGATGAGCGTAGAAGCAGTGAAGCGAAAGGAGAAGGGGGAGAGCACTTATCGCATACACTCAACTGTCCAACAGGAGGAGGGGGCAACGATGGAAGCACAAATTCCCTTCTCCCCACTTAACTCATTTATTCATCTGTTTGTACCCTCTCCCTGTCCTTCCTGCCCTCATCTCTCGTTTGGTCTCTCAGTGTCCCGAGCCTCCTTATATAATTGTCCTGAGAGTGATGATACAAGAGATTCACTGACAGTGGTCCAAACTATTTCATTTCAGTCAGACAATATCAGCCAGAGAGATTGCTTGATCTGTTGCCAAAAACACTTGTAACATGGCATAGCATAGAACAGTCATTTGTACTTAAAAATCTCCATTACGAGCAGTATTAAATCATGTATTTACAACTTTTGCAAATGTGTGTTTGTGTTATCGTTTGAGGGAAAACATTCATAAAAATCAAGCAAAAGACAGATCAAACTTGTCATAAAGTCAAAGATAGAACATACATCTGTATTGCGCATAAACATGGCAGAACATACGTATATATCTATACCAGATCTACATCATTTTTGACTATTAGTTCAATGTCGGAGTGTTCTCTTGAGGTCTCTTCCTGTTGTGCTCCCTGACCCGAGCTAGCATGCAGCCATCAGTAGTTTCATGGCTGATTACAGCTGTTCCTGGATTACTCCCGTGTTGTTTTTGGGGCTAAAGGTAAAACCAGATTAACTCGACTTTGGATCTGTGAACTCAGCTGGAAGGCCAGAGGGCTGGTTCTCATGGAGAGAGGAAGGACACACATATCCATGGGGCAAGAGTGTACACACACTCCAACACACACAGACGCACAAATACCAAGATATCAAATTAGCAAACGGTATTCTAAACAATCTTACTGCTTGATAGAAAATTAGATATAGCAAATGTTTTAACCCATCTTAAAGATAAACTGTCCATGCCATCTGATAAAAACACAATTTGTGTTTTGATTTTGTTACATTTTGGTTAATGGATTCACCTGCACATTGCATTCACAGTAAACGACCAATCACAGTAATTCTCATGCAAGTTTCTGATTAAGTATTATCATTAAATGACACTAAAACTGAATAGCTGAAGATTTCTAGTTTATTCTTGTGCAAAGCCTTTTATTCTAACAACAAACCTAAGCAGTTATTAAGATTTAAAGGTGCCTTGTGGGATCCTCTCTATACCAGCTGATCAGTTGCTGTTTAAATATTTGTTGAATCATCAGCAAATGTACCACATTTAACTTTTATGGACATTTGCAGGTCATTTTGAGATCAATCTAAAAATGGCTATGATGGTATCAACTCATCAATCCTCTATGTTAAACTTCCACTCCACTGGCCTGTCTCAGCTGCAGCATTTTCTGTTCAGTGGCTATCTCTTGCTCTTCCTATGTCCTATGTCTTTATGACTCTCCCTCTCTGACCCTCTCTCTATACCAGCCCAGAGGCCATCAGCAAAGCTCTCTCAGTATGTACAGTACAGTATGTTTCATAAAGAGTCTTAACTCCCGAACCCTGAGGCCTCCTGCGTCACACTGACAGGTTGCCTCTGCTGTGGAGCTCAGTGGAGCCAGTGAGTCCTGGGTCTCTCTGGCTGATGATGCCCATGGCTGGATGGAGCTATTGACAGTCCCCGACACTGACAGCAAGGCAATCTGCCACCAGAGTGCCTGGTCTCACTGTCTGTGTGTGTGCATTTGTGTGTGAGATTGTGTGTGTGTGTGTGTGTGTGTGTGCACATTTAACTCAAGTCAATTGACTTCCAGTTTCCAAAGCTTTCTGAGTGAAGATGTGGAGTTATTTTAACCCCAAAGCCCCCTCTCTTGGATCTAGACTCTCATAAAGGGGTGGTCTGCCTGGGCTAAGGGCCCGCTTGGATTATCATTCTAGGAACCCATAATGATGGGTCAGGGGAAAAGGCAGGCATCATAAGTCCCCAGTGAATTATTTTTCCTTGCTGATAATTACAAATACTACATATAATTGGCAAAAATGAATTTTTCCCCTCTCTGCTGGAGGCTGACCTAACCCCGATCCCGGTAACCTACTGTCTGCCTTTGTAGCAGCACTGTCAGAACTTTTGTGTACAACATGGCCTTTCGGTCATAGTAGACTTGAGTAAGCGTGCCATCTTGCCAGTCACAGATGTCCTTAACCACTATTTTAGTCACAGGAAAGACAAATAACATAAGATGAAGCTGACAGGTTAACCTTTTCAATTATCTCATAGCCATGAGGAAAAGCAATGCACGCTGTTAATGCAATGTGACACAGAGACAATTGAAATATCATTCTGCTCATATCCTGGGGCCTACACACACTACATTTCCATGAGATAGAGCACAAAAATGCCCAAACAAAACAGCTGGAATTCTATTCCTGTGCATGTTTGTAAAGTTCAACTCGCCGTTGTCAGTAGAGTCTCTGTGTCGTACGCCTCAATAAAACAATCAGCCATAAAGAACACACACACAAATCTCAGTGAGTGGCCTACTAGACACACACAGTTTCCCCAATCCTCCCACAGGCACCAGTCCAGCCCATGAGGTCATCGCCTGCCGAGACCCAGGATTATAACTCCAAAGGGACCCTTGGAAGCATGTGGTTATACGTTCTGACAGCCCTGCAGCCTGATTAAGCCCCCTGTTTGCTAACGCTAATGCTAAGCTAATATTAGCTTTGTTGTCAGCTGAAAGGTGCCTTTTTCAATAGCCCTGCCAGGCTAAGCTATGGTAGGCTAAGCTAAAGCTATGCTAATTTCTCCCAGTGCACCTCTGTACATCCAGTCCAAATGACTTAACTCAGTGTGAGAGAATCATCATCACGCAATAAGCTCAATGCAGTGAGCTAACAGAGGATCACTTTGGTCTAATACAAGATTAAGGAGGGTCATATGCAGAGGATTTGGGTTTAACTAGTTTGAGTGGAACAAGACTGAAAAGAGTGAAGGGACACAGGCTTAATGTTGCTGCTTTCCTTAGGATAAAACTTGCTTAACCGACTGAATGAGCTGAATTGTTTTAATTGAATTGTTTTAGCACATGTAGCATTGATCTTCAATCAAAACTCTTTTACCAGACTATAATAATTGCAACAGTCAAGGAAAATATTGTTTTTGCTGTAGTCCAATCCAAAAGCCCATAAATCAAAACATGCTTTGCCAACTTATTACTTCAGCCGAAGTTTTGTAATCCCAGTCCCATTTGTTTGTTGCAAATCTAAAGGTGCAGCTCAAGAAATAATTCAAAACACATTGCATGGTGAGGCATTTTTGTGTATTCCTCATTGACAGCACTTAAATGATTTAAAAATCTGGTACATTAATGCCACAATAGTGCATCATTACATGCACAGTATTTTAATTCAAGTCTAAATCCTTGTGTAGATTTCTAAATATTTTGGCAACAGTTTTCAGACTTTGCTTTCATTCCTGGTCAGCATGTTGCACTTTCACTCTAATAGTAATGTTTGCCATATTTACATGATAAAAGTTCTCAGTCCTCAGTAGGTGTTTGGCATATTTTTTTATCTACTAAAAGTGGCATACCAATTCACTGAGTTGAGTTTACCAAAAGACTGTTACTGGCAACATTTTTGGGTAGCATTGCTTTGAGACTGGTTTTGTACAGATACCATTTGTCTCCTTCTCACTTTTAATACACACTGCCCTTCAGAGCTCTGAGTACTTGGTGGCTTTAACATCAATTAAAATCCCAGCGCCACTTGCTGAGCTGCACTGTGCGCTGTCACATTGTGTTGTGTGATCTCACGGTGTGATGAGCTGTGACGAAAAGCTACATAGTGTTTCTCTGCAACACACATTGACAGACACACAGGAGAAAAACTCTTTCTTGCTGTATGTAAACCGGCAAACATGTCTTGAACATACGGGCATTATATCAATTGTTCTTGTATACACACGGATTTCGAGCAATTCATGCAAAGAATTCCCAGATAATAAGCTTTGGCTGAGAATCAAAAAGAAAATGTCATTAAATACGATGAGAGAAGAGAGAGAGACAGAGTTGTTTGAGAGAAATCAACCATCATCATCTCCATCCATATTAGTTCTCCACTTCATTCTCCCTGTCCTAACACATCGCCCAGTAAACAGGCTGAGGCCAACGGCTGAACTCAACGCCACCACATGTTATCCCAGAGTGTCTGCTCACGCCTCCCTGGGTCTAATCAGCTCTGACAAACCAAATATCTCTGGAGAGTTTACACCACTTGGTTTGACTTGTCGGTTGACTTTTAACTACACAGCAGATTGCATGGCTTTGAGGTCAGTTGCTTTTATGGCAGTCACGTTATATCCGAGGGAATCATAATCATGTTGTTGTGTAAATTAGGTGAAAAAAAACCTTGAAAATTAGAAAATATTGGTTTGACAAATATCCATTCATCCACATACACACTGCTAGGTTTAGAAAAGAAGTTATACAGTATCAAATGATTTTAACCCAATTTTGTTGATACTGATACTAATGACAACAAAATCTTCAATCATCTAGTCAAAACATAAGAAGTCATTCAGCATCATCATCATCACCATGGTTATCTGTGTGTGTTCAGTGATGCTGACTGCGTACTCCAACGTACGCTTGCATGACAGCTAAAGTAGCTCTGTCTAACGGGACTCATGTTCACTGCCATTTGCCTTCAGGGCTTTTCCTCATTCTCGCTCTTCCTCAGTGACTTTTAAAGTGTTCTTCTGTTTTTTTTGTTTCTCCTTGAGGAAACATGACCAACAAAGCTTGGCTTGAGAGAGAGTAAGGCCACTGATCTTAGTGTCTGTTTAGTGAGTTATAAGGGCTCTGCCAAAGTCTTCCGCCAGTTTACACGTCATTCAGTAACATGCAGGTTGAAGTGAGGGCGAGTGAAGATGGCATTTAAATGTTGCCTATTTCAGACAATATTTTCTCCTTTTATAAAATGCAACGTGAGACTGCAGATTGGAGATTTTTCTTTTTTAAAAAATGCATCTTTTAGTCCCACTTCCATGTTCTGATAAAGTCCTAACAGCTCCCCATATCACATATACTGAAAACCATTTTCCCACAGTGACAAAGAGCTGTGATTGACAACATTAGGTGCTACTGAAGATTCAAGATTAACGATTCAAGAGATTTATTGTCATATGCACAGTAAATACACACGGTTTATACAGTATGGTTGTATAGCCACTAGTGTCAATTAAGAAGCACATTCTCTCAGGTATTACTGATGTTCTTGTCTGTGTGCACGTCTTACAGTACTTATGTGACTTTCCTCCCATATTTCATCCTCCTCATGCTGATCAAGTAAAGATGTTTTCACATTGGCTGCATTCATGTTAGATGAATGAGCTGTTCTTTAATAATTTAATGAAATTGTTCTTTCATTTATGGTGGCTACATAGCTGCATACTGGTCTCAGTTTCAAGTGCTTTCATTCTACATTTTTCTACTTCCCCACTGAGCTTACTACTGTTCAGTAGACATGTGTATAATAAAAATATTGCATGGTCTACTTCTCAACATTGCATAATGTTCCCACTATTGAGGGAGAGACACAGGCTTGAGCTGCAGCAGGAAGAGAAGGAACATCAGAGGCCTCAGGGTAACATCCACCTAATTGAATTGCATTTTACTTCACTACTTCCCACAAAAACTAAAAGGATTGGAGGTTGAGGAAAAGATGGGAGAGATATAAAAAAAAAACAGTTTTACCTGAATGGTGCAAAGGCCATTTCAAAGCACTCTCTGTAAAGACAGATACAAAACCATTTTTTTAATTCTGTACACTGTGTAGTCTATTATATTGTATCTATAACTGACAACAAAGTAAAATATATATTTACTGCAAATCCTGACATTTATTTTGAATAACATTTCAACTCCAACACTTGACTTTATCACCCCAGTTTAAGATCAGTCAGACAGTGAATCAGACATATCCAAAACATGCCTTAGGTGAATCTTCTGACTGCCCATCCACGAGGGAATTTTAGATGCCTGTAAGGATTCTAAAATAAGATAATCCCATTAGCTGAGCAACCCAGTAATTTTACCTTTGACTGATACTGACTACTATTAAAAATACAGCTTTCCGTGAGTTTGCTTCCTCCGGTTTTATATTTGTTTCAGTGCCCACATGGCTTTAGGACATTTCACTGAGAAAAAAACAGCTAGAATAAATTTGGAACACTATGTGTCATTTGCATTTCTGTGCAAATGTACGCTGGCACACAGTGTACATTTGCATTAATGTGCTGTGTGTCTGTTTCTTTAACCTACCATCCTAAGAGCAGTTACATGCCAGACTGTCTGCTACAGGTGTAAAGGGCCCATTTCAGAATTGCGGGTACATTTCAAGTTTAGACAAAATAAGAAAAAATTTTTTTTTTTCATTCCCATAGAGAATACTTTAACACTTCCAGCATTTGCCAAGCTTAAACTTGTAAGATTTAAAATATTTAATCTGAAAATCGTACTAACAGTAAAATCAGTCAACTCTTACATTTTAAAACCATGTCTTTCCTATGAGAACTTTTGTCTTTAAATCCACTAATTCAACTTTAAGTTTTCTAAGATAAAGACTCTTTTTCAGGAGTAAAAACATTGACACATTTAATTGGAAAGTTGCCAGTTCGGTTTGCATTTTCTCTAAATATAGCTCCAAAAATGAATGAAATGCTTTGAAATTTCATGTAGTGAGAATGTTAGTTATGACACAGCTTCTGGTTAATTTGTCAACAATAAAACATATTTCATTATAGCTTTTTTGAAACAAAACTTGGTGAAACAGAGTTGACGGTGATGTGAACAGAGTTGACATGAATAACAGAGATGACAAACCATGCATAAAAGGCCAAAAACAGTAACATTAAAAGTTTTTAAATGTAGAAATATTTCATAGAACATCTGAAAATCTATAAATTCATCAATTTGAGCAATAACAACACAATAAAATAACAACTGTCACCCTCCTCACTCCCTCGAAAAATTATTCACTGGCGATTTCAGCCCGTATTTCTTTGTCTATTTCAACATGGCGCCCTGTCACTTGGGTTGGTTGTGAGATGATTCTGACAACATCATCAAAGGCATACCACAAAGTATCCTCACGGTTTGGCCAGTAGAAGCGATTTTTCCCCACTTGTGAATGCATGTGACTTTTGCATGTGTCTCATTGACCTCAACAATGGTCACATACTATCATGTTGACAGGTACTAATAATCAACAAACTACACTTCTCACTTGATCTATAACTTTGCCGACTGGACTGTAATTATACACTCATTGACCTATGCAGTCACCTAACCATTCACAAATCTAACCTGGATGTCTGTGGTTCAGGGTCTGGTTCAGGACTTGGTGGTGTTCTCTGCCTTCTTGCTCTGCACCTCTGCTGAGCCTCTCTCCAATACCTCCGCTTATGCCTCTGCTCCCTTTCACTCAGATTAGCCACTGTGCTGGTTAACCCTGCATTTCTCTTTTTCTTCCATCTCTCCCTGTCTTTTTCCAAATTTGCTGCCCTCCTTTCAGGGTCAGCATTTCGCAGTGCCCTGTATTGCCGTTGCCTTTCTGCTGCCGACACCTTCATCTTCACCTACCTAGAAAATAATAACATTTTCTTGACCTGGAAAGCGATATCAGAAATCTTGCCTTTACAATAAAATTACCCAGAACCCACAATAAATGTGTAAACTAAAGCAAAATGCTTAGAAGTGATTGGGAACATCTGACTCTGTTACTCACTGTCAACTCTGTTATCATTAAAATTTTGACACATGTAACAGAGTTGACGATAACAGAGTTGACATTTTCCACCATTTTGTGCTTTAACTCCACGTGCTAGCTTAAAACCAGATACCACATGTCATGAATAAAACCATAATTTTATGAATTTTCATCATATAATTGTTTAAAAAAATGATGGACAGACTCACTAGAATATCATAGTAACAGATTAGACATATAATTAATCTACTGTTGGTGTATTCTCAACATTTTGTACAAATTAATGAGAGAGAAAGTTTAACATACCATAGTTCCCTCCAAATCTTTTCTGCAAGAGGAAGTGACATCACTGGCTGCAGGTCACATGTTTTTATTTGAATGCTGTAGGGTTTTTTATGTGGAGATAACAGAGTTGACCGGATCATAGGGACAGATAAAAAATATATATTTTAAATGTTGAAATCCCATGTATTACAGAAAATAAATACTCTGTGCAACTGATTGTATAAGTATTTATAGAATTAGCACAAAAAAACTGCAAATTATACTGAAGTATTTCATGTTAATTCAATATGAACGTGTCAATAATTGGGGGGGTGGGAATCATTTAATGAATATTTTACATAAATTGTGCCTAAAATACACACCAAACATTATTATTGGTGAATATTCAATATAATTAGCAATATTATTTAAAACAGATCCAGTGAAGACTTTTTTAGGGGGAAATAACCAAAGGTTTTTCTGGGAGACGCTAAATGTACCCGCAATTCTGAAATGACCCAAAGGTAAGCGTATTTGTCCCTTTCCACGCATCACTTGTAGGGACAAATCCACAAAGAATTACACGTTACTCAACCCTGCAGCTCTACACATCTTTTTAGCCACTTTTAGTTGTTTTGGTTGTATGGCCCACAGATTCTGTTCAACTCCATTTCCGGTAACAACATAGCAACATGCTACTGTTTTCAGCTAAAAAGCCCTGATAACACGTATGTGCTATTTGCCCAGTACCAAACAGCACACAAATGCAATTTCCAACTTAATAGTGACCAATGTGTAACATCTGTTGAACTAAAAAGTCACTTATTTTTCTCAAGTTTGTGAAAACCAAAGCAAAGTTAAAGAGGGGCTGAATATCCGACTTGAATTTGTCAGACGTATTGTTCTGTGTTTGCTGGATGTGTTGGTTGAAACATTAGATATAACTTTATAAAGGCAATAATGTTAGGGCTGTGTTTACATCTTGGCTAATGTTATGTGGACCACTAATGTAAAAGCTCTACAGAGAAAGCTTCAGTAACATATCAGTTGCTGACTGTAGGCTAAACCATCCTTGTAAGATTTACCAGCTCATTCAGTTGTAAAGTACAGTTCATATAGTCGTGTAAAACTCCTGTATCATTCAGATCCCCTGTTTAGAAGTGAATTTTAGCAAAAATGAAAAAAGATTATAGTGACAGTACAAACTATATTTGATGTTGTTTAATGCAAGTCATATAACAGGAAATATGTCAGAAAATGGCAGCATCATTTGTGATGGCACTGCTGGGTGTGTCTATTGTCAATGGTAGGCAGATGGAAGTCTGTCTCACCACAGTGTTCAAGCACTCATTAAAACAATGACCAACATCACAGGAGTAGTGTGTGTGTGCAACTCAGTCTGACTCAGTGAGTGTGGCATTTAAGAATAATAAATATGCTCAGAGTGGTTGAGCCTCAGTGTGTTCATTCTTGTGCACATACATATAGTTAAACAATAATGGACCAATACACACATATTGTCCTTGTTTTTTAGATGACTTACTCATCGTATCCAGATGCCTCAGTAACTTTATTTCAAATGGCACGAATACCCAATGAGACACTGTTAAGTGTTCATATTTTTCAAAATAAAGAAATCTATTCTTTTCCCTGCTGTACTGAGAAACTTACTGAATCGTGACTTCATAAACACATATCAGATGGTGAATTTTGTGAGGGTTTACAGCCCTTCTAATCTCTGTAAGCCTAGGCTTATATTATATATGCAATACTGTCTCCATGAACAGCGACAGTGTCTATATAAAGTCATAAAACCAGTTCACCAGCATCATAGATTCCCATGTTGTTTGCTATCTGTCTGTGAGAAGGTGCAGACAGACATTGCCCTAGGAAATCGATGTAATCACACACAAATGGTGCATAGCTGTGTCCAATTTCACACACTTTGTTGCTGCTTACGGCTACCCCGCTCTGACCTCTAACCCCTTGAGCAACCAGACACTGGTTGTTGTGGGACAATGCTATGGCAGCAACACTCCAACCAAATCAAAAGCAGATACTGCCCCTTAACAAATCATGAGCAATGAAATTCAAGTTTATGAGAAAGACATATGAGCTATTTACATTGAAAACAACCTTGCCATTTTAAGAACGGATTACACGGTACTGGTATGGTGACAAGGAATCTAGATTGTTCTATCTCATACATTGAGTGGTTTCAAATTGTCTGACTGAAAAAAAATCCAATAAAAACTCAATCTCAAACTTTAAGAATAGGGTGTGAAAGCAGACAAAGGAAAAGGTCCTTAATTCTCTCCTTGTACTCATTTAAAGCTCTGCTCAAAAAAAAAAAAAACTGAAGGTTTTTTTTCACAACAAATAAAAGGAAAGCAGAACGAGGGGTAAACAAACTCAGCACTGGTGAAACTGTCACTTGTTAAAAAGAGCTTAAGCTGGCAAATTAGTTTTGGGGTCAGACCGTGACTCTGTTCTATTGTCTGCCGTGACAGTAGTTCGTTATGCCTCTGCAGAGAAAATCAAATAAAACAATAGCAGCGTAACAGGAAAGATCAGTCGATGTTTTAGTAAATCCTCGTGATGGCAAGGAGTCGTGGATGGGTAGCCATGAGTGTTTAGTAAAGGAAGTGACTCAAAGAGATGTCCAACTGTGTGCTGCTGACACAAGGTATTAGTTATCACACTTAGTTAGACGGTTAAAAAAAACACCTAACAAAAAAGGAGGTTTCAACTTCAAGGAGAAAATTAAGTGTCCATGGCCTTGGACATTTTAGTTCATATTGGTTCAAGGTTTTCCTAAAACCATCATTGCTATAAATGGTTTGGTCTTGCTAATCTTATCTTTAATGTCATGTCAGGATACACCAAAAGCCAGAAGTGGAAAAAGCACAAAGAAGCATATTATGCAATACTGGTAGATTTAGTCAATGACAACTAATCATTTACTTTTAGTGAATGGCGAGTAATCACTTCCTGATCAATTAGTGAACTAGTTTTTACTGTGTAGACATTTATTGTAAACTGAGGAGTTGCCAGTTGCAGAATAAAATCTTAACTGTTTCAAAATTTGGCATAACTCATATTCACAGTACTGTTGTGGCTTCTGGGCTAAATAGGAACATCTGTTAAATTCTTAAATCGAGCTAAACCGCAAGACTGCATTTGCCCTTTCCTGTGTCCACACACACACACACCTCATTCAGTTGCTCATGTACCCCTTAACCTACTGCCCCCCCCCCCCACACACACATACACACACACACACACATACACACAGTCTACTGTTTCTCTGCCCTCCCGGTGTGCAAGTCCAGTGGCAGGCCCGAGTCTGTAGTCTGTAATTGCTGCCTCTGTGGCATGGACAGACAGGCGGACTAGGGATTGGAGATGACACGCACCCATTATTAGAGGACCAAGTGCTGTTTTTGCAATTACAGAGGGTTTGGCTGAGCACACTGAATCAGACTCTGGGATTCTCTATTCAGGAGCCATTTCAACTCCAACTGGCTGCACAGCTTCTGTTGGCCCCAGCCAAATAGTGCTGGGCTGGGCCTCTTTTGAGCCTGAAAATCAGTGATGGTAATGTTTGGAAAGGATAAATTAATCAGGTCTTCACTTTCTTCAAATGTCTGATTTAAGTCTTACAATCCAAAATATATTTCTTTTTCCTTTGCAGAAGCAGCACTCAGGTGGCCAAGGCAGGCAGGATAAACAAAGTGGTGAAAAAGGCTTCCTGGCTGTTGTAGGGCTTGATGTGGACAGCCTGGAAGCAGAGCAGAAAGGAAGAAGAGGGCTAAGCTGAACACCTTCACCATCTATCACATCTTTTTAACCTCTTCCACTCTGGACAGATGTCAGGGTCTGTGGCCAACATTGCAATCTTTCAGAGGAGGTGGCAGACTAAAGATAGAGTGGAGATACTAGTATAATATGAAACTAGAATACTTAAGGCATCTTTTGGCATTGGTATGTCATGCTAGCTTGGAGGGAAGTAAATAAGGCTAAATTTAGTGATGTAAAAACTTGAATGGCCATTTTCAAAGTCGCCCCTTGATGTCTAACCTCAATATGTCTCAATGAAAATGGTTTATATGGGTACCCACAATTCTTCCATTTACAAAAAAAACAACTTCAGGCTAGTCCCATGCAGTTTTGGCAAAAACCATGGAAATTTTGGCATCCAGTATAAATGTGTTTTTGTCTGGTGATGATTCATAAATAGTTACACTTTGTACCAAATCTGGTATGATGGTATCAGTTCAGAAATGGTTGCACGAACTTATGAGATATAATAGAGCATGGGAATGAGCAGCATATAATAATGACATTCAAATCATAATGTACTGAAGGCCTTATACACTCTTATATACAAACTTTCAATATTTGAATAGGTTCCTTAACAAAACACAATATTTATTATGAATTCATGACTAAAATAAAGATCTGTCCTCCAAAAAAAGACAAAAATATGTTTATTATAGGGAGGGGTGAGTGGAAAAGGTTAAGGTTAATTGTTACACATTTTGGGAAATACACTTATTTGCTTTCTTGCCGAGAGTTAGATGAGAAGATCAATACCACTCTGAAAACTGACCTCTATATATGAAGCTACAGTTGGGAGATGGTTAGCTTAGCACACTTATTGGCAACAGGGGGGAAACAGCTAGCCTGTCTCTGTCCAAAGGTTGAAAAAAAAAACAATCCGCCTACAAACACCTATAAAGTCCACTAAGTTCACTTTAGCTCCCAAACTGTGTTAAGGCAGCAATTTGTGGTTTCATGGGGTTATGTGCCAGACTACTTGTTGGCCGGGAGAAGCGACTTCATGGAGTCACTGCTTACCTTACAGTGATGACAAGATCTCAAGTTTTTGCTGCTCCAGGCCAAGAAATGGTCTCCTTACAGTTTTTATGCTAAGCTATGCTAACTGTCTCATGGTTTTACCTTCATATTTTTTACAGATTGCTTGTGTGGTAGTATGCACATATCCACTGTACTTTACAGCACTTTTCAGCACTTTTCTCTTTCTATTTCAGGGCATGGTCTTGTATTCTGACTTCACTAAATGGTTGACAAAAGTCAGGATTGCAAGCGTTTTGTCTAAGTACGCTTCAAAATTATAAAAATGTCTTCAAGGCGTGACAAAAGGCATTCAAGCCAATGTGTGGGACAGAATATAAATCAGTAAAACAATAACTGAACAATCTGCACAGATTCTGTGCAGCTGTGTATTCTCAGGTAGAGGAGTTCCCAGGAAGTCTAGACATACATATTAGTTCTGCCCAGCAGGTCAGTCAGAGAGGGGGCCTGACTCGGAGCCAGCCAGCCGCTCAGGCATGAGCAGAGTTTGAACCTAGCTGAGTCTATACAGCCGGTGCTCGGGCTGAGGTTGTGGTTGTGGTTGTTGTGCCGGCAGCCAGTGGCTGCTACGTACCTGCGATCTCCATGATGATAATGCAACATGGCAGCCCCGAGGGCAGAGCCCATACAGCTTTCTCAGCCCTCTCTGAGTAATTGGTGACCTCTGAACCTGCCCTTCGTATAAAAGGGAGGAAGGGGAGGGGGGAGGGGAGACAAGGGGAGGAGGGGGAGACAGGACAAGGGATAGTCAACAGAGACACTGAAAAAGGGGAGACAGGGTCATGAAGAGGAAAGGAAGACAGAGGGCAGAAGAAAGAAAAATCAAGGAGACGCAAGCTGGGAGGAAAAGGTTAATCTCTTTTACTGTGGATAGTCTGAAAGTTCAACAGAGACAGAAAAGTCTACAGCCCAGTTGTGTCCATCACACTTTGGGGGCAAATGGGGAGACCCTTCACCTCCACTTTTTCCTCTAACTACATATTCTGTCAGCCCATTTCAAACTAACCCTAAACTAATTCTTTCTCCGAAGGAATACAGTCTATCTGTTCACAGCCAACTACAGTCAGATACATTCTGGAGGAAGCGTACTCGCTACCTGGACTATGTCATACAGTGGTGGTCGGGATGGATGCTGGGCATACATAACACATGCCTTTGACACCAATGACAGGAATAGATGTCCTGCCCCTCACATGTGTTTTGGCTACTAAAACACTTGTTAAGGTTAGGAAGAGATTGTGGTTTTGGGTAACTAACCACTAAAAAGTAAACATGTCTGCTCTTGTGCTTTAAGTCAGCATTGAACTTGAGTTTTTAACCCAAACCACAAACTTTCCCTGACCTTAAATAAGTCCTTGGAATCATCTAATGCTGCAATCACGGCACATTGGAATTAGCCCAATTCTTAATTATGGCAAATTCAGATTTTCCTGGAAGGTTAAATGTAATCAATTTTGCACTTAATAATACACAAGTACCTGAAAAAGTAAACAATTTGATTCCTTACATCAGCCAAAGTCTGCATTCAAAGTAATTGAACCTAAATTGAATAGATATCATGTTAAACTGTCAATGCACAATATTTTTAATCCTCACACAACTAGTTCTGCAATACAACCGTCTTGATTGGTCCAGTGATATTGACACTCACAAATTATAAACATGAGCATCTGATGATGTGTAACTACAATAAACCTATTCATGAAAATGTAAATGGTGCGTCATTATGTTGATAAAAAATTAAGGGGGCATTAGGTTTCTGTCAAAAAAGTAAAAAGTGGGTATTGAATGGGAAGCAGAAACATTGCATTGTTTGGTAAGAAAAAACAAACAGCCAATGATATATGGGGACCACTGCATTGATACAGGCTGTCATTTCAAAACACTGACTTGCTCTTAAATGCAGCAATTACCACAGCACCATAGATTTCAATATGCAGTACAACTGTATGATACTGAGATGCTCTTTGTGCTTAGAGCTTTACAAAGCTATCTATTCTTTACCCAAGATCCTCTATGTTCCCTGACTCTATCTTTATCTTTGGACATCTTACATATTAGTCTGTTCCACTGCATTCATCGCTCCGGCCCTGTCTGTGTGGGTTTTTCTATGCAGTATGAATCCATTTGTCTCCACTGACGGAAAATAATTGCAAAGCAAACAAATCATCTCTGCCACATTGAACAGGCCTCTACTCCTGGGGCATAGCAGCTAGATAGCTGCAGGAATGAAAGACAAACTAACACAGAGAGGAACAGAGAGAGAGAAAGATGGAGGAAGTTCAGAGCAAAGTGGTTTGGCATTTGCATTATATGCGCAGAGTGTTAAAACGCGTTATGTTAGAGAAACTGATGCAGTCAGATTGAAAGTGACTACTTTGGGGAGGCCAGAGAGAGAGAGAGAGAGAGAGAGAGAGAGAGAGAGAGAGAGAGAGAGACCTCAGTCTGCCAGATGGAAACTCACTCCAGGAACATAAGGAGGAGACATCTGGGAACACACTGCTTTGGAAAGAAGATAATTATAGCATGATTCAGAAATGGCCTTTTCAAAAAGAAAGCATATGAATGCATCATAACTGTTCACGTTGTTCTGACTATAATATTAGCAACAGGGTTCATTGATGAGGCAATATACAGTAAATGTCCTGGAAACAGAAATGGTGCTGAACTTTTAGGAGAAAATATATCAAGCCGTCTTTATGTTAAAGCCCCCATTTTGTAAATTTTTGACCATATAATAACAGATTTTAAATTATATTGATGCTACACTGACCTGTAATCAGGTGAATAGTGTCTCTGTCATTCCCACTCTGCCCTGTACGCCTGTTTCTGCACTATGTCACTTTGTGCTCCATGAGAAGTACATAACGCCTTATGGCACTAAGTCACACACCACCAACTATTTCACTTTCACTGCTCTGCCTCAACACTTTGTAATTTACAGTGTCCTGATAGACAGTAAAGTAAACTGCTGCAAACTATAGCTGCCGCTAACATTAGCTCAGTTTATTAGCTGGACTGCCCAAACTGTGTGCTCAGGCGTTTGTGTCCCCAAGAAGAGGACATTTTCAGGCCCAAAGCACAAGGGGATGGTGACGGGGAACAGAGCAGCAGCAAAAAATGGAGTTGGGCAAGCAAGCAACGTAACCTGGCTCAGCAGCTTCTATGGACATAATGGCAGAGGCAAACAGACCTGAAGAGGGCGTTGACAGAAGTAGCTAAGAAGAGAAAAGGAGAGTGACCAAGCAAGAGGCTGCAGTTGCTGGTGAGAGCTTTGTGAAATAAAAGGCTGAAAGATAGATGTTGAGCTGGGCTTCTTGCTGTTGGACTTACATAATATTAGCTGGCTGCTTGTTAGCTTGTTGCACTTGCTTGATGTTTTGCTGTGTTATGAATGTGGTCAACTCACTAGTTTTTGATCGTAGTTTGATCAAAGTAATATAATTGTAACAAATGCACGTGCACAGCTGTCCATATTTACGACAGTGGTGTTGCACTCTGAAACTGTAGGTTTAAGTAGCTTTAAGTTTAACTGTAGGTGCTAAATCGCAAAAATCCCATTTTCTACATAATATAACTTTGAATTTTATTGATTGTGTTATTGAGATGGCATGTGTATGGAGATACTAGAGAGAGACCACTCCATTCTTACTGTAGATTGGGCTTGTTTATTATTATTTATGTAGATATAACCACTTAAAAAAGTCAGCTAATCTTCTTTATAAGAATTCTGACAGTGACCTGGCAACACCCATGAACTTTGGCCAGATTTTGATTTCAATGTCATTATTTAATCCTGATTGACACAGGAATTATGTGACGCATTTATCTGCCACATCAACTTAGCTCCACCCACTTCGATTTAGTAAAGAAGACACAGGCAAAAACACAAATATAGACATCTCTCAAGCGAAATAACTGTTAAAACATGGGCAGAAGGTTGTGTGTTAATGTCAGAGTCCCATCATCCACTGTAAGAAATTGACTGAAAAAATGGTTTTCAGGCCCTTTAAAAAGGGTCCAATGTGTAAGATTTAAGGGGCTTTATTTACAGAATATGTCAGAAAGAGACAATAACATGCATAACTATGTTTGTATTAGTGTATAATCACCTGAAAATAAGAATTGGTATGTTTCTGTTACCTTAGAATGATTCTAGTGTGAGTGATTAGTGTTGATGAACAATGTGTTTGCTGATAATCATTGTGTCATGTTTATGGGATACCTTGCTCTGAAGGTTTTTATAAGGTGAACAGGTAGTAACACACATCCACAACTCCATGTGTGTATCCAGACTTTCAATTCCTACACAAAACAATGTCTAAAGTTAAGTTTTTAATCAAGTGATATCAGAAGATATACAGTATAGTATTGCCACTCTAAATGCTTCCAGCTTTCCAAAGCCTTGAGGCTCAAAAAGCCTTTTCAACACAGAGGCACTTATGCTACTGCTGCAGACCCAAACTTAATGTAGGCTTTCAGAGGAACATCATCATTACCATGGTTTAAGTATGAAATAGTTAACCCACATCTATGGTTTACATCAAGCTTTGTGGGATGTATTAGGAACATTAGGGCTTCCAACATGACACTTCTATTAACACTAATGAAATATCTAACAGTTATTGGTGCAGCCCACATTATTTGTGCTGGATTCAATTTAGTTCACTGACATGGTCACATAATGAGGATGTTTCTCCACCTACTGCAGACTTACATTAAGCTCATCATCATCATAAAACCTGCTATGGGGCATATATGTCCAGTCTACAGGGTCAATAACTACTTTAGCTTTCTTGTTAACTGCATGAATTGCATAATATAGACTACACTATGCAGACTCCATATAGCGCAGCTAATTATGAGATAGATTATGGATATGAATCGTGCTCTGGCTTAGTACACTTCCATACATTAGTCCAGGCACAGGTCACAATGCTTTAGAAACAGAGAGCAGATGGACTGTGAGGTTAGGAGAGGTCGCACGCAATCCAGCCCCCAGCAGATATTATTGATAGACTGCTGTGCATCCTCTGCTCCAGCTGTGACAATTGGGTAAGCTGGAGGATGCAGGTGGTACAGACGGATTATGCTAGACAGACCTAAATAAACAGACGCTACAGACTATAGATGGATGGATACATGGATTAATTTTATGTCTGTGATTATCATGTTATTTGTAGTCGTGGTGCATATGACCATGCAAAGTTCCTTATTTGTAGGCCAGATATTTTGATCTTAAATTTGATTTTAAAATGTATCAGCCTCAGGAAGTTGCTGCTGATTGGTTGATCCATCCAAGTTTATAATAATAGTATTTGAAAATCTGACATTTGACAATCTCCTAAATTATTACTAGTAAAGTGACATATTTACTCATTTACCTCTAACAGCGTCCAACCATACAAACAATTTTGATTATATCTGGCCAGGTTTGGGAACATCAGTCTGAAAATGTGTGACCACCATAACAGAATGGAAGTAAATGGAATTTCAACCATGGTCCACTGTTGTTTTCATAGGGAGTACTTTTCACAGGAAAAGATTGATTCTGTGTAAATCATTGCCACCTGTTTAGCTTGATCTTATGTAAGGTTAATGCTTATTTCTGAAGTGAATCACGCTTTTCCATTTACCTTATATGCCCTTAAACTTAAGGCACATTTTTTTAACAGTTATACAACGCTAACATTTTTGTAACATTGAAACAAGGCTACTATTTTTGTGGCGCATGATTTCTGTGAGAACATGTTGTCCTGCTGCGAGGTTTACTGTCATAAAATCAACCCTAGACCTTTCCTCACAGCACACACAGGTGTAACTAATAACACTAATAATGGCTGTAAACCATTTAGCTGTGTAAGTTACACAGTCCAGGTATTCTGCATGCTGACTTAGTGGTGCACCTAAATGGAACTGAGGCCTCGTTAACATTATTAGATACACCTGAGCTTTTACTACTATGACAAGACAAAATGACTGCTGTGAGAAATTTAAAGATTAGAAAGTTAACTAGAACGTATATATGACATGAGGCTGTTCACGAGGCCACAATACAAATACCAATTATTATATGTATTCACACATATATACTACTACATATGTTTGTAAGATGCTTGCCATCCATAAAATTTCACAAAAAATCACTTAGTTGAATTGGTAACTCGGTGTATAGTGTACTGGACTTGCAAGGGTCCAGGGGTGACATTGCTTTCTCCTCAGCTGCCTCTGTGGTCTGCAGGAGGCCCTGAGTCCTGCTTGTTTACATGCTAGCGACGCAGAATATTCAGGGACTGATGTGGAAGGTAGCTGGTCAGAGAGAGAAGAAGCCACTGCTCTTAATTCAGTAGTATTAAGTAGCCTACCTTGGTGTTGACTGCTGTAAGGTGACGTATGCTGCAGTTGTATCTGTGAAGCAGAAAACTAGCATGGAGCGTTGGGGTTTTCTCACACAAAAACTATAAATTCAATAACTTTCTCTATTGTCAGTCCATCTTGTCCCGTAAGAATGTCCGGTGTGTAGACTAGCTACTAACATATTGAATTAATTTCAACTTTTTGTTTGCCTTTCAGCAAAACAATTCCATAATGAACTTTTAGGAACTGTAATCACAACGAAACAAACGCACCTGTGACACTGTGAGCGCGCAAGGATACAAGCACGCACCTGGGCAGTAGCCCTATATGTAATATAAAAAAGTGTTCTTCCGCAAGATAACTTAGAGCATATACGAATAAAAACGAGGTTAGCAGCAACAGTCTCACCAAGACAGAAAACAGTTATGACTTCGGCCTTTCACTTGAAACTAAGGTTTTGTGATTGTAAAATCAATCATTTAAACCAGTGTCTAAAAAATTGTATGAAGTAAGAGATTAATTCATTAATCAATTAAAACTTCAATTACCTTCTATCACTAATTAGCCTGGCTATACACATTACTGACTTTAATGAATTTGGCATACAGTCATTACATAAATCTCTGGCGCCCTCTGGTGATCAAAGGTTACAATATAAAAGGGTTAGAGCTGAAAGCTAGGCGTATTTAAAACTAAAATATATTACTTCATTTCTAAATTCAAAAATGGAAGGAGATATGCCACACATATTTAATTTTTTTTTCATATTTGTGAAAACAAAGCAAGTATTTCTACCGTTCACAATTGACACACTATTGCTGCAAGTTTAAATGAGATGCTGTTGCAGGTCCAAAACATTTTGACTGAAGCACTGAAGCTTTGTATAAAGTATAAAATGTGGCTGAAACACACAGAGAAATCACCTGCGGAATGTAAAAATAAAAAAATAAAAAATCTGCATAAAATTTTGTACCCAACTCAATTTTTTAAAATGTGCACAATGACATTTTATGCAGCTGCCATCACATGTGAAATTATAATCTGTAATCACAATATTCAAATAAGTGCATATTATTATTTTTGATTGTAAAAAATCTTCAAAAATTGGACCATTGGGGCATCCATAACTCATTTACCTTGCACTAGTTATTTTTTTACTTAAAACAAGTGCAGCTGCAAAGCACTATTGGTCGAAAGTCCACTTATAGGCCAGAATTAAATTTGTAGGAAAAAGCCTATTCACATCCTTCCAGGAAGCAATGAAATCTATTTAGGTACAGCTGATTTCAGGGTCACAGCTCCTGCCACATAGTTGCCTCTGACAGCACTTGGTGGGACTGGATGTAGGAGCATCCATCACCAGTCTCCCAGTGGTATGTTGGGATCTTTATTGTCATGTAATGTGTCTAGACATTTCGCAGCAGCCAGTGTGGAGGTGAGATGCCAGACTGGGAGAAGTAGTTCCACCACCATGGTTTCTCCTGCCGCTCTATCCCTCCCTCACCTACGTCTGGCTCGCTGTAGCGCTCAAACTGATTGTAGGGGTCGAATCGATCCCATGTGTCGACTGTGGGGAAAAGGTGGTCGTCAATATCTGGCTCCACGGGAACCTGGATGCAGGACAAGGGAAAGAGTGAAGATGAAGAGAAGAGATAATGAATGACCATCTCGAAAAGAAGCTCGGGCTTTGCACAATCTGCCTTTTCATTTAAGGCTATTAAGGAATGGAACAAGCCCTTGCTGTAACTGTTGGCAGGGGGAGCAGAGCTAAGTTGGAATGATTATTTATACAGTACCACTCAAAGGTTTGAACTCATCTTTGTCATTCAGTGGTTCATGGAATTATTTGGGAAAGAAAACAAAGTGTATATAAAGCAAAATGTTTTATATAATAAATGATTCAAAGTAACCACCTTTTCCTTTAATAACAGCATTGATCACTCTTGGTTTTCTCTCAGTCAGCTTCACGTGGTAGTCACCTGAATGGTTTTTCAAATAATGTGTACCTTGTCAAAAGTTAGAATTTGTTTGCCTTCCTAATGTGTTTGAGACTATCAGTTGTGTTGTGATGTAGTGATGACATATAATAAATAGCCCTATTTGAGTAACGTAATAATCCACATTATAGAAAGAAAGAACTAAAAGAAATGACAGCCAATCATTACTTTAAGACATGAAGGTCAGTCAAGTCAGTAAACGGATGGTATCTGCATGTGTTCCCACCATGAAGTATGAAGGAGGAGGTGTGATATTGTGGAAATGCTTTGCTGATGACAATGTGAGCAATTATTCCAAATTCAAGGTATAGTAAAGCAGCATGACTACCATAGTATTCTGCACTGACATGCCATCCTATCTGGTTTCATGCTTAGGGAACCATCATTTGTTTTTCATCATGACAATGACCCAACACACACTTCCATGCTATGTAAGGGGTATTTGACCAAGAAGGCAAGTGATGGAGTGCTACATCAGATGACCTGGCCTCCAAATCATCCGACCCAATCCGAATTTCGTTTGGGATGAGTTGGACCACAGAGTGAAGGAAAAGCAGCAAACAAGTGCTCAACATATGGGAACTCCTTCAAGACTGTTGTAAAATCATTCCAGGTGACTATTTCACGAAGCTGCCAAGAGTGTGCAAAGCTGTTATCAAAGCAAAAGGTGTCTACTTTGAAGAATCTAAAATAGAGACCATATCAAAATATGGTTTCTATTTTAGGTTCTTTGTTTACAATTTTTTGTTTATTACATAATTCCAAATACTGTATGTTGTTTTATAGTTCTGGTGCCTTCAGTGTTAATCTACATGACAGAAAATAATAATAATTTTTTAAAAAATGCAGTAGCTGAGTCTGGCATAACACTTCTCTTATTCTTGTATCAGATTGTAATTTTTCTTGTACATGGTCCCTCACAAACAAAATAAAAGTAAGATTAAAAAAGGACATTTGAGCATTGGTTGAACAGGATAATGAAGACAAAAATCCAACCTTCTCCAAGATAAAGTCGACACGTCCAGCCTTGTTCATGTTGTGAGGCAAATGAACCCTCTTACTGACCCTGGAGAAACCCTTGGCTGTGGCTGTCAGGATGTGAGTACCAGGGTTTAGCAGCCGCCAGTAGTCTCCATCTTCAGCTGGAGGACGGGGAAGAGAGGGGAAAGTAGAACAGGATAATACACAGCTCCACGGTGATCTCCACATAATACAGTCAACATGTCAAGGAGGGGGTCAAATAAATGAAAGAAAGGAGGTAGTGAAAGAAGATTACAGTATTGGGGAACAAGTGTGAGAAACAAAAGGGGAAAATGTACGCATAAACAAGTCTACAGCCACTCCTTGCTCAGCCTTGCAAGGCTGAACCTGGCCACAGTGGTGCTTTAGAACTAAATATTATAAAATATGCCTCACAGGTACAAAATTAGACCAACTTCCTGAAGGCTACAATAAACAGCAGCAAAATCAAAGTTATACAAACTGGAAAATATGTAGTATTGTGTTTACCTGTGGTGACATCTTTCCTAATCCCCCTCACAGAGACACTTGCTCCTTTTATCCCATTTCCATTAGTATCTTTAACTACTCCCTTTATCCCTCGATGTACCTGTTCAGGGACAGGGAACACAAAAGAACGCCATATTATTTCCTTGGTCGCCCAGTACCATTGGCACTAGGCAGCTACAAACGATACATGTCTGCATAGTTCACATGCTTATGGACACATATTTTTATCTCTGCCAAAGAGGTTATGTTTTAGGGGCCATTTGGATTATGGAAAACTACTGGCCTGATTTGAAATTTTAGTATGGGTGTAGCATGAACCACCTTTGTTAACATTGCAAGATAGGTCAATTGTAAAACAGACAGAGAAGACTGGTGTTGATGGAGGATCTTTGAGTGCCCTTCTAGGTAATGAAGTTCAACTATTTCACACTTGTCAATTATTCATCCTTCCATTATCAGTTGAAATAAATAATGCGCTGTAAAATTTAAGCAAACTGGTAATTTCTTTCTCAGGTTAGGAAGACTTTCTAACACTTACAGACTCCATGAAACTGAGCAGAGCTTCCTTATTCCTCTTCCATTCTGGGTAAAGCTCAGCCTCTGAGGGGAATTTGTCACAGCCGAGCTCCACAGTGATCTCCAGACAATTAGTGTGCAAGTAGTTGAAGTCTGACATACCTGCAACAGAAACATACATAATGGGTCCCTCAGAAGCAATCTGAAGGGCAGAAAGAAATGTTCTCTCAGTAGTTTGAGAAGTGTTCTTACCACCAGCAAAACTGTACCACAATGCGCCATTGATGATGCCCCTAGTTCGGTAAAAGGAGGCTCCACACCTCTCTGTGTCATTGTTTGACATTGTTTCATGGGCATCTGCATAGGTACGAGCCAGCTGCTTAAAGGCCTGAGCGTGGACAAATTATTATGGTAAGTGTATGGCGACGGAGGGAATATGGCAATCCAGCTGTCAGTCTCCCTTCCTACCTGCTCATCGGGAGTGGGTGAGAACATCCTCTCTTCATGCAGATCTCTAGAGTAGTCGAAGGGATAGGAGATCACCAGCTCCCCACCGTGGAGGCTGGCAGACTGAACGAAGGGCAGTGACCTGATCCACTTCATCACTGCATAGGTCTCTGGTGCCACCTACAGCCCAAAGGTAGAATTGGATTGCTTTGGGATTGGGACTCAAATATTGTATCTAATAAAGGAAAATCTCCACAAATGTGAGCAATAAAAAATAACCTTCTACCTTGCCAAACCAGTAGGCATCTGGGATTGGGATGTGATCAATGCGGTAGTGCCTGCTGCGGCGGTTCCGGTAAAAAACAGAGGTCAGGTCCGGAAAATTGCGGTTGAGGTCAATATTCTGGGCATTAGTCCGTCCATTGGTCCACCCATTTAACAAGTGACCCTGAAACATTTAGGTTCAAACAGCTAGGAGTTTTAAAAAGTGTGACATTATTTAGATTGATGACAACAATGATGATACGATTACAATGTGTGGGCATTAGTAGGAGCAGTGATTATGTGAAAAATTATTGATTATGTGAAACTGATTATTATGGGAGGAATTATTTATGAATATTAGTCATAAGTACAAGAAGGAACATGTTAGACTATCTTTGTTAATTCTGTCGTTAACATGTAGACAAGACCATATATCCGTCATGAGAAAAGCAAATGGTATTACAAGAGGAAGCCATTATTCTTAATATTAGAGGTGAGCAGCAAATGCATTTAATCTATCCATCCAAACAAACAAAAAATTGAAGATTGGATTATGCAAATTCTTGCAAATACTTGCATATTATAAATATATGTATATGCTGCCATATCCAGTGCAAAGATGGGAGCGGTTTGCAGTTTGAATTTACTCTTTGATACAGTGGGTATACTTGAAAAAGTATAAAAATGAAAAACATTATAATACATGCAATATACATATGAGAAATAATTCAAAGTAGTTTGGCCAACATGATGTGATGATTATAATAAAAGGTACAATATGCTGCACACTTTCATTAATGTTTCAACCATGTATATATATAGTCAATCACTAGGATCAGAGCCATGCATATAAAAATGTCTCTCTTGTTGAGCATAGCTGTGTATGGTATTACACACTACATTTTAGATGGCACATTACATACATGGATAATGATGACCTGCATGACATACACATGATCAGTCTACAGCATATATGCTTGCAGTGCATGTTAGAGGCACGTGACACGGCCTGAGACATTAGTGGATAAATACACAATATTTTGACCAAAGCTGTGTCAGCATTCTTACACTGAGCATTAAAAGGTTCAAGAGATGCCGATGTTAAAGTCTGCATATGCTAAACATGCAAGTGAAGTGATGATTAGTGTTGAATTATCTAGTTAGTAGAAACAAGGGTGACAGGTAGAAGGTGGAAGGCTTGAGTACTCAAATTACTTACATCAATCTTAGCAACCGAACCAGGATTGAGACATAAGAGTAGTTAAATTTACAATCAGCTTCCAAAATTACTGATTTATTCCTGCTTGTCTTCTTGAGTAAATCACTGCCTATCCTAAAACCACAATCCTTTAGAAAACAAAATGCGTTCTACATACTGTAATTTTAAAAGGTTAGAGCCTCTATGGTCACAAAACATGCATTTATGGTATTGTCATAATGTTGCTCCATGGTGTCCCTTTGCAGAACCCACAAACAACAATGTAAAAACCTCTGCATTAACAATGCTCAAACATCCTCAGCAGATCCTCAGAGTACCTCATGCCTCCTCCTACCTCCTCCAAAGTTGGACAGATTGAACAGACAGCGGATTGAGAACGGATAATGGCGGTTTGTCTTTTTTCTGTTAACAATATTTACTTCCTGGTTGCTGAGCTCCGGATCATTGCGATCCTCTACCTCTGAGGCAGCTAGCTCATAGCCATCTGGATTCATGGAGGCCAGAATATGGATGCGGGTGGTGTTGATAAGCGTCTGAATTCGCTGGTTCCCCAGAATGTACTCTGAACACAGGTACTGGGCCAGGTAGATGAGCAACTGGCGACCCAGCACCTCATTGCCGTGCATGTTGCCCACCAGCTTGATCTCTGGCTCCACTGCAGTTTACAGACAGAAGCAAAAAGCTGCATTAATGGAGTCTTTGATCACTTTTGGGCAGTAGAACAAGCTGTAACCACAATATTTACACATTCTCTTTTTAGAAATGTGGCAAACATTGCCTATTTGCGCATCCAGCAGTAGGCTGGGCTAACACTGCTCTGGAGCAGGACCACCAAGCCAGGATTGTGCCAGTATGAAAACTGTCATAGCGTAGCCCGGGCTAGGCTATCTGCAGTGTGAAAAACTCCTATGTTTTACTATGTGTAATATAAAAGGTGTCACTAGTAGTGACCAACCTATAGAGAATTATCACCTGACTGCAGTTCCTCTCAACTCTACAGAGGTTTACAGTGTCATTGTTATGTTTTCACTTTACATGCAACTTTATTGCTTTGGTTCACTCTTAACACTCTTATTGGTCTTGTTTCCAGTAGTCAGCTATTTTCAGCATAAAAAGCACTGATAAAGCCACTGTACACCACACTAGCCTAGCACCAAAGGTAGCGACTAGCTAATATAATAATGTTGGACGTTGGACTACCATCTGCCTGGTCTCCATAAGGAACAACAACAGAAGCAACTGCTAACTATTGTAATTTGCCATATCAACATTAGATGGTGATATTATGTTGATGGTGTGTTTACAGCTTGTGTCCACTGCCGCTAAGTTGCCAAAAATATGTTAATACACATCTTAAGATGGGCAGTAGTAATTCTAGATAACCATAGGGTTGAGGAAGAAAAAAGAACTCGGTGAACCAGAAAAACGTAATTAGAAGGCTACACATACCACATGATTGACATCATACAACTTAATTTACGTTGCTCTTCTTTACTCACATAGTTCGTGCTGCCCTGGGTTGTCTGTGAACTCAATAGCCAGTAGATCCCTGCCTTCTGTGCTGCGTCCGATGCTGTAGACATTAGAGATATGTGAGCACTTGGCTGCTGTTCTCTTCAGTAAACTGTACATCTGGGCGTTGGAGGTGTAGGTGAACTGGATGATGGTGCTGGGTTCTTCAGGAGAAAGGCTGGACATTGCTAGCTCCTGTCTGGCTGGAGGAGGGATATAGGGAGTGGGGGGAAGGATGCTTTGTTGGTTTTACAGAGCATTAGGTATGCATTGGTCCAAACAATACAATACATCAGTTTGACATATACCTTTTAGCCCTACCAGGGGGTCAAAGCAGCCTTCTTGGTCGCTGGCAAAGAAGCGGTCACAATCTAGAAAGTAGGGCCAGGCCATTTCTATGGCCTCAAAGGAATGGATACAGTCCTTCCTCAGTGCCTCGCATGTGCTGCGGCAGGGTTTGATCATCTTGTCATCCTTGCAGGGTGAGGCGAGTACCGAGCAGCCTACAAGACGTATCTCAGGGGAGCACTCCCCATTCAGCAGGCCACGGATGACACTCAGGAGGAGGTACTCTGCTCCTGACTCTGCTTCCAAACGACTCCGGTGGCCAAGGATGTTGGGGAATATGGTTCTGGAGTGGCAGCATTTGGTTAGTTGTTAGACATGAACATTAACAACCAGCTGCAAAGAGCTTATAAAGAAAATTGGAATCAAAAGCATAACAGCGCTTAAAATGGTGAAGTTTTTATCTGGCACTCGACCACATTAGCACCAACCTCTATGACCCACCTGGAGTATTCCATATCATTACAGTAGCCCAGGTTCAGCTCTGTACAGGTAGCTGTGGGAAAGAAACAGCAGAGAAAGCTGGTAACATTTGGAAAGGAATGTGTTACTTAATTTATAGATTAGTAAACAAAATAAAGCTTTTCTTTGGTTATTGTTAGTTTACTGCTCGACGCAGGACAATTTTTGGACTCAACATAAATAAATGTTTTATGGCTCATGCTGAAAGATCTGTATCTTACACGTCTTTAAGGGAGGTCAAGAAACACTATGATCTATTAAAAAACACTGCACCTGGCTGGAGGAGCACCTGGTGTTTAAAAATCTTAAAGTAAAGCTCCATAAATCCTCCCCTGCGGATTAGAATGCTGCAGCTCCCTTTTCTCTCAGAAAATGGCTATCTGGAAAAGAGGCCTGTTGTATCTTGCAGTGGCACTTGGTATTTCCAATAATTTGGTTTTCCAGCCTTGAAGGTCAGGTCATGGCATGAGAACTCATCTAACAGCACACAGTCCACTTTCCATTTGATTTTACACAGCTCTGACCACTGGAAAAAATCCAGAAAATTGATCCTTAAAATCCATCATATATACAGTAGAGCATATTCACAAGGAGAAATAATTAGCCACCTACGTTTTTCTTCAACCACAGTGTTGCTGCAACTTTCTGTTAGAGAACAAAAGGCAAACGGCAAACATGAGGGAGCATGGAAATATTAGTGGGTCACAAATAAAACGCTAGGAGGCGACATCTTCAAAAGCAAGAGACAAGCTAAAGCAGAGACTCTGCTTTATTGCTGTTTATGAGAAGGCTGATGTGGTTACAAAAAACAGCAGGTGACAGTGTGTCTACAACATGAAGTCCTGCTCAAATATGCACGACAACGACACTTTATGGGTTCACTGCAGACTTTATAAGCAAAGAAGCTGCGAGGGACTGTTTAATAAAGTATTTAAGAAACAAAATTGCCTCTAGCATTGTATCATTAAGGTACAGCATTTAAATCAGAGAATATACTCTATTAATATTTAAATTTGGGATGCTTGTGGTGCGGTCACAGCTCTGCTTTTCAGCTCTATCAGCTGTTTTTAATTAGGACCGTCGGAAGTATCCATTTTTAGTCTTAAATCGTCAATATTACTTGTTGAAATGAGCATTTAAGTTCTGTTACGCATCTCGCATCAGCCAAAGTGCACTGTCCCTTTGATTACGTACACAACGCACATTTCTATGAACCATTTGTTTGAAGTTGACCTTACCTAGCTCGTCTTCTGGATGACATGTCTGCTGCGGGGCGCACCAACAACTTTTCGTCAGGGAAAGAAACAGCACCCAAAGTCCTAAATGCATGTTGGAGTGCAGTAAGCCGCTTGACAACGGCGGTGTGTGATGTGGCAGTGTGTGTGTTTGAAGCTGCAACTTTTCTGTCCTCTAGTCTGGATGATAATTACCACCCACAACACGGAAACCTCCTTCCTTTGTCTGCGCGGAGCATCCCTGACCCAAAAAAGTGCTGCGCGCCAGGACTATGGCTCACTGCTGTGCGTTACGAGCGAGCGCCGATCATATTTCACTGTGTGTGTGTGTGTGTGTGTGTGTGTGTGTGTGTGTGTGTGTGTGTGGTGTGTGTGTGTGTAGGAGCATGAGGAAGAAACGTGGCTTGTGTGGGGGTGGGAGTGAGTGAGGGAAGTTCATGCCTGTTTTGTTTGACATAATAAGGCTGCTGAGTGTATTCACATTGCAAGAACAGATCTCTGCATCATTAGTGTGTGAGACCTCGTCAACCTTCATGTCCCCCCTGTTTTATTCTTGTATCTATTATTAGACCATCACAGGAATTTATAATGTGTATGTAGCAGTGGTACCCAACATAGGGGTCAGGACCACGCAGAGGGTCCCATGATAAATATGAGGGGTCACCAGATGATTAAAGGAATAAGGGGGGAAAAAAACGTTATTGGGAATTGTCTTGAGATTGTCTTTCTTCTTCTTGTGAAATGTTTGATATTTTTAACTCTTCAGGTTCCCTTTAGATAAAAAAAAAGAAGTAAAAATCTCAATCTTGAATGAATAAATCACAAATCAGATCTGAAAAAGTCAGGAACCACAACATGACCGACAGTGAATGGAATGATTGACTCGTATGATGGACTCATTGTGTCTGTGGCAGTGGAGTTTATTCTCTAATCTGTGTTTTTGCTGTGATATAACATCTTCAAACATCCTCACACCTATTTTTACACTCTCTGTCTTCAGCATGTGACTCACTAACACAAACTTTAATACTGGCTTCAAAACAGTCACCAGAATGAACATTTTTCCATTTTTTTTTCATTTTGAAGATGACTTCCAAAGAAAGTTTAGTTCACCGTACATTTACATTGATGATAATAATAAACTTAGTGTTGTGCGTTTCATGTGGTGTATCCTTGGCAATGCCTCAGCAGGCAAACTGACAAGCCCTGTGGAAACAGCAGTCTGTAGACTCTGAAAAGACCTTTGGCACACATCAGAGGCCGGTGTGGTCTCAGTGAGTGCCCATAGTGTCCTTCACAGACCTCCCAGTGGACAACACTGTGTCTTAAAGACTCCTGTGGTCCACCCCATGTGTTAAAGACAGTGTCCTTGACCAAGACACTTCCATCTGCGGGGCTGCCCCTGACGAGAAGGGATCCAGGCGTTGAGCCAAATATTTGCACATCATGCTCAGGTTATTCTGGCAATACAGTTGTCATCTGTGGTGTCGAGCGTGCTGCTGGTGCTGTGGACGGACAACGAGTACTGATCCTTTCTCAGAACCCGGCTGATAATGCTAACCAGGACTTTCCTGTACTGCTGCCGCAACAGACAGTAGACAAATGGGTCGCTGGAGGTCTTGGCATAGGAGAGACATTTGGCGGCAATACCCCAGTACCGGGGGATGTGCACAGAGGGCAGCAACTCCACCAACCTGCAGGCGGCATGAAGCAGAAGAAGTCAACTCACTCATCTGTCATGGACGAATCAACAATAAATACTTTAGTATCTCATAATTATGAGTTAGACCTGTTATCTTGTGAGATACTAATTCTGTGATAGGATTATGGAAGAAAACACTTGAGTAGAAACTTAATGATGTAATTGACTGTATATTAACAATCTTTATTGGCTGTCCTATAATATATTTGAATTGAATCCATTAGCTGATTACTTTATTAATGTAATTGTGATTAGCTAACAAACACATGAATATAAAGAATTGCACTTGCAATTATATAGAAGAAATAAATGTCCCCTCATTAAAATGTATGAAATCTATGAAATTTTGTATTGGATCACTCCTTTTGTGAAATAAAATTTAAATTATATAGTGATGTGGTCAGGATATTGTGTCTAGTCTCTGTGCTTTAGATGTGTCAGATGCACACAAAGGACATAATCAATATAAACCCATTATTATATCACACATCAGACACACAGGAAATGTTACACAGTTTGGGGCCATTATGTTAAAAGCATCTGAGACAGTCTTATAGTAAATTAATCATAAAAAGCTTGTGAGGCAGTAAGCCACAGAGCAGTGTTACCTTGTTATAACATAGGGTGAAAAGCAGAGGATGAAGGAGCCGATGAAGATGCAAATTTTTTTCGTGGCGCGCTGCTTCCTCTTCTTCTGTTCAGCCAGACATCTTTCCTTCACACTGACAGACAGACACAGAGACATTAACCCATGGCTGACAGGACAGCTACTATATTAACGATCTAAATTATATGCATCACAAAATAAGTCAAGACTTTGCTCCATTGAAACAAGACAAACTGCTGGTGGAAACATCTGGAAACCTCTGCTGAGGTTTGCAAGAAATTCTCAAAGATTTATCTCCAGTATATTTTACCTGGGGTGAATATCAACCAGCAGAAGCAGAGTCTGCACTGTAATGACATCTATCCTCTTGCAGTGAGACCTGGCCACTCTCAAAACTTTCAGGTAGGCAAAGCACAGGACAAGGAGGCAGAGCGCAAAGCTGCTGCAGTGGAAAAGCACCGTAAAGGTCGCATAGGCGGCGAGCTGCGACCTCTCCCCCCTGTCCAGATGAACGGTACATGAGGCGTACGTGTGGCTGTAACCTCCCCAGTCCATCAGAAGCTGGGTCAGAGAGAAGGTGAGAGATTGCAGCCAGGAGTACGCCACGATCACAAGAGCGTCCCTGTAGCGCATCTTGCTGGAGTAACTTAGGGGAAACACCACCGCTATCCACCTGTCCATGCTCAGCGCAGCCATGCTCAGCATCGCATTAGTGGTGAGAAAAGTCTCAGCGAAACTGACAACTTGACAAAACAAATCCCCGAAGGGCTTTGCGCTTTTGGCCACACCGAAAAACGTGGCGGGTATGTTGACGACAGTGAGGAGGACGTTGGAGAAGGAGAGGTTTAGGATGAAGATGCCCGGCACGTGGGATCTTAAGTCGGCGCTCTGGGTGAAACATAGCAGCACTGACAAGTTTGTCAAAAGCGACACAACAGCTATCACCACAATGGACACTTCCAGTAGGAACTCCGGTATGCTCATCTCTCGAGCCTCGGCGTTAGCAGCAGCTGTGGGGAGGATGCTGTGGAGAGTCCGCCATGCTCTCTGCTCGAGCCCCCCAACAGATGTGACGGATTTTCACACGCGTTTGGAAGCACGAGACACGTGGGGGAGAGCTGTCCAGTGCTGAAACATCCAAACAACACTTCCTGTCAGTGTCAGTCAGTGGCACGAGCTACTTTTAATTAAACTCATTACAAATGTCCCATTAAATTAATGTCGGTGCTCTTTTCATTTCTCCAGTAATTACCCTCCTGTAGTCCAAAGTGAAAAGCTGTGGAAATGAGGACTCCAGGTTTCCAAGTGCTCTGTGTTTACTCTCGATCATGCGCACTATCCTGCGCCTCCTCTCTCGCTGGCAATACCGTGCGCTCTGCACGTGCAGTCGGTTGCTGGCTCATGTGACGCTGAACAATATTCATGCAAGCAGGAGTTAATATCAGAAGATGGGAATGTCTCGGTGTTTGCGCACACATTCCACTTTTCACCCCCGAAAATTATGTTTTTAGATAAAAGCTCTGAGTGATGACTGTGGAAATATGTCTATGTGGCACTGCTTTTTATTTATGAAATATTACTAATATGTGGAGTGAGTATGTGTGTGTGTGTGTGTGTGTGTGTGTGTGTGTGTGTGTGTGTGTGCGTGCACGCTACTATTTGTATCCTCTCCTGACATACAAATACAGTCTATATATATATGTGTATATATATATATACAATCCTGCGTTGTAAAATTACATATAAACCTTGACTTGAACCTTGACTTCTCTTAAACACCTTCCAGTTGAACAACATGAGCACATAGCTCCAGTTAAGCTGTGACCACAGTGACAGATTTAGTCCACCCCACCCACCCACCCATCCAAATAAAAACATCAGGTGATGCACATGAACACACACACACACAGAATAACTCATCTCCATAGCAACACCAAATCTCATGGGGCTTTATAACTCTTTGAACTTCATCTTCTTCAGCGTTGATTTGTCTTGATCTCCGCTCAAACGTCTGGAAGAAAGTATCACACTTCTTGAAAATATCAGACACTGTGCTTGGCATAATCTACATCACACATGCAGGTTGAAGAGAGGAGGGAGCAAGGGAATTATGAGAGGAACCCGAGGCTAGAAAGAAAATTAAGGGGGTGGAAGGACATGTGCAGGATGGATGGTTGGGAAAGTGGATGATGCCTGCACTCGCCTTTCAAGAACATCTTACAGGCAGCTATAGTCTATTTGAGATGTTGGGTTTTAATGTTTAGTATTGTCAAAGACAAGGTATCAAAAGGAGAATTATTTTGCTTCATAAACGAATACATTGTTTTTCATTGTGACATTCAAGTTTCATGCCACATGGTCATGCTCCCAAGCTGTAATTGGACATTTGATTGTTTTATACTTTGACATGAAAAATGTGCTTCCATCTCAATCAGGAAATACTCCTCCGCACCCTTATCATGGAAACTAATGAAAACACATTGCATATTGGCAACAGTGAAATGCAATACACCTCTATCATTTGTTTTCTGTGTTCTGATTTTATTATGCATGGAAAAATCTGTGTTAGTTAATTCAGTTATTAAAGATCCAGGTGGTGTGTAAGATCTCAGGAACTCTATTTACAGAATATTGCATAACTATATTTTCATTAATGTACAATCATTTGATAATTGTTTTGTTTTTGTTCACTTAGAATGAGTTGTTTATATCTACAGATGCCACTGGGTCCTCTTTCAAAATGTCCGGCATATGGCAGCGCCATGTTTCTACGGTAGCCCAGAACAGACAAACCAGACACTGGTTTGAGCGTTTTTCATGCATTTCGCAACCACCCTATTTTTTCCACACACTTGGAACAGGAGCGTGAGTGGAGTGGGTTGCAATCTGCAACTACACCACTAGATGCCACTAAATCCTACACACTGATCCCTAAAGAATAAAAATCATCATCATCAATCATCCTTTTTTTAATGTTTTGTCTGTTGCAAGAGTAAATACTTAGATAAAAAAGACATGCATTTAACACAACAAGTCCTCTAAATTATGTAGAAGTCATTGAAAAAAAAAAAGTTTAGTGAAGTGACAACACTATGGTTAAGGTTTGGTTGGGTTTAGGCAAAAAATGACTTAGTTATGTTCAAGGAATGATCGTTATTTGCGTAAAAATTGATTACTTTGATAAAGTTATGTTTTTTTTTTGTCATTACATAGAGTTATTGTTTTTATTTAAGGATTTTAAATCTTCTACAGTTATCACCTCTGCGAGCATGCAAGCATGAGTGTGCTAGTGTATGTGTGTGTGGGCAGCTTTTCCGTACACAGTATATTTGTTGGTCTACAGGCTTTATGGTGTGGGCTGCGTTGCTGTTCTTCTCAGCAGCTCCCCAGATGTTGTTTATCCATGCTGTCCCCAATGGCTCCATTTATATTCAATCATTAACAGATTCTGAGAAGATGGCATTTACAGTATATGCAGTAATGCGCCTAATATGCTGCCCTTTTCTTTTTTTGTCATCCCTCTATCCTTAGTGAAAGCACTGTGCCTGAGCGTGTTAACTTAATGGGTCTTTTGCCGTGAAGGAAAAAACCCTTTGTTGCTAAGAAGAAGAGAGAGAGAGAAAGAGGGAGAAAATGAGGAACAGAGGGGAATGAGAAATCACCCCTCCGCCAGAAGGAACCCTCTTAGTGATCACGTGTTTTCACTGGGTTCCCAGAGCTGGAAAGGCTGTTATGCAAGCAACAGAATGCTGATGGCAGAAGCACTTAAGAAGTGCCGTTAGCAGGCGAGGGGTCCATCCGACTTCGCCCTAAGCCACTGCCCCTGGCTCTATGACTCTGTGTATATGCTGCAAATGTGTGCCATTACATAACATGACCATTCCCACAACACAATATGGAGCTCACTCATCACCTTAACTTCACTTCTGTTCCTTCCCCCCTGAGCTAGAAAATGACTAACTGTCTGTCCACCGGCCCATGCATCCATCAATCCCTCATTTTGCACGCAAGTCAACTCTCAGTCATTCTGAGGGTTGGTTCCCTGCAGAAGAAGGCGTTCACATTGGTATACATCGACAGTCTTTGTCCCTGTGTGCTGTTCCTTAGTACTACAAAAGGCTCATAGTGACTGAAAGAAGAGAATCACACTTTTTTGGCTGCAGTGACCCTGATCTGTCTGCTCTCTCCACTTCACTTCTACCCCTGAAAGACCTGAGAAATAAAGTATTTTGTCAAGGTGATGGTAGCATGCCCCTGCAGAGTAATATCTGCCTAGGGATGATGGTGATGAAAACAGAATAAGGGCTGTGATAAAAGATGGGAAATGAGAAGAAGATGTGAGGAAGAGACAAAATGCAAACAAATGTCATGGATGACACGGGTGGGTGTTTCTGGAGCGTGGGAGTCTGGGTGTATAAATAGGCCTTATAGCCCTGTGAGCTACAGAGCAAATGCTCCGCGCACAAACGCTAACTCACACAGACACTCACATGTCCAGACACACACATAGACTCACTTTCATCCATTCTCTGTCACTCTCTATCTCCCTCCCACTCCCTCTCCCCGCCTCGCTCTCTCTCCCGCTTCATCTCACGCTCAGTCACGTGCCAACAGTGTTGGAGTATGATTGTGAGCGAGTGTGCGATGCTATGAAGGTCAGAGACACTTTTTCACACGCTTGATGACAACATGAAGAATATATGTCAAACTTTAGTCAGCTAAGAAGTGGTGATAATGATCGACACACATGCTGTCACATAGATCAGGTCAAATCTGTGAGCAATATTTCAGCATTTTACCATGAACTCCACAATATAAAAAGTTCATAAATGTCACTAATATCAACAGTATTCATTTATCGTTGCCATTCATGCTCATCTTTTGTTTTTTAGTATATTACGTAAGTATTTTTATAATGTATTTTATTGGACAACATCAATCCCCAATGTTGTTTTAAGTACTGTGGCTCAGTGTTAATGTTTTATCAGCTGAATGGAATTATTTTTATTAGTTCAAATACACATGTAGACCATCTGTAGTTGCAGTTGGCTGGCTTTTGCCACTAATCTGCTTTGTATTATGTCTTCTCTGCAATTAGATATTTTTGAATATGTTTTCCAAGAATTTGTTATATTATTCAGTTAAGTTTTTGGATGCACGCTGCTGCTTTGGGGAGATGAGCTCCTCTGACTATCACAAGATCACGAGTCCACATGATTCAAAGTATGATGACAGACTGAGATTAAGTGAAAATACAGATTTCAAATGGGAAGAAGGCTCAGCAACGTCTCTACTGCCTGCATAAACATGACAATGTTTTATTTCTCTTTTACTGAAAATATTATGAATCTTTCTTTTTCATGTATTTGTTGCTTTGCATGCCTTTGTCGTAAGCAACTAATTGCAAGGTGTTATTAACCTTAACAATAAAAATCTATTGGGAATAAAGATCCTTTACACATCTTAATAGTGAATGAGTCCTCAGAAAATCATATGAGACTAATAATGACCCCTCTATGAGTACTTAAAGCTAAGGCTGTCAGGATTGTTTTTTAGATTACCTCTATGTAAAACAAACAGAAGGAAGTTTTGTTTTATCACACAAGATTTGAGCTGTGGGCAGCCACAGTACAAGAAATTGTCCCTGTGTATATATCCTTTTAGCACTTGACATGCATTGGTGGTGTTGGATAATAATGGCCAGCCTCAGATCCTTGTGTATTTCTAATGGTTCTAATGTCAGATTGTTCGTGTGTACAGACTTGTTTGCCTCAAGTATTTACAGTAAAATTGAATTAAACTAGTCTTGTTTGAAACCACCACTGCGATCTGGCTGTTTTGGACCAAACTCTTAACATGAAATCCCGTGATAGTGAAACTCAGCAACCAACTATTCTCCTACCACTGGTGGGAAAAAGATAGGTCGAAAACAGTGTACATGCAACTATTTTCTTGTAGTGAACAGTCCTTTGGGCCTATGTTGGATTCTTATTCTTACAACCTGGTGTGGAGCTTCTTGTTTTTAGATATGACAATTCTGGCACCCACTCAGGTCATTAGAGAGCATGTGGTTCTCTACTTTGCGGTTATCCAAGATTACAGTTCCTGCTTTCTTTGGCTGACTTGTTGTTTATTTTCCAAAAATGTGTGTCCCAGACGTCTCCTTTTCTACTTTTAAAATGTCAAAAAGAAACTTCTGGATCCCAAAAAAGCTGCATTACATACAGAATGTCCACCTGGTACTGCGAGGCATCGCCATCTGTGATGGTGGTGAAACTACAGCAAAGACTGGGTGAACAAATAGATACCCCTCTCCTGTCAAAAAAACAAACCAACAAAAAGCTGAAAGCAAGCCTTTTCCAGCTACAGTAAAATGTTGGTTTGCATTCGTGTGCCAACTTCACCCACAGCATATTGGGCACAGCAGGCATTATTCTCATTAAGAGAAACTTAGCCAGCTATACAGCTAGAATACAAGGCAATTAGTCTCTTTCTTCAAACACTAAATAAACTACACAGGCAGGAGGGTGATTCAACCCACACAATGAGCTTAACCAACACACACACTTCCAATAATATTGCCAATGCGAGCACACACACACAGACATGCAGAGGTCACAAGATGAGGAAATGCAGCTGAATTATTAAAAATCCCAAGAAATGCCTGCAACCCGGATTTTTTATAAAGAAATAGAGACACAGAGAGAGAGGTTGAGGAGTAGAAAGCATGAGTCAGCAGTCTGCCAGAAAGAGGGAGTTGAGAGACAGAGGAAGGGCTCACAGGATTTAGCTATCATTGTCAAAAGAATTTCTGGGCTCACTTTACCGTGTGGCTAAGTGTGTGCATGTGTGTCTATGTGTGTGTGTTTGTCTCATTTCCTCAGTAGGGTGTATATGAGGCCATCCAAATCTGAGGAATTTGTGTAAAACCACAGCAAAGCAATGGCATTTGTCTCTGTTTTGTAAGAGTTTTGTTCAACAGTTTTCCTCAGAGCGTGACAGAAATACCTCAGAGGAATAGTTTTGTAATTTTTGGGAAATACACATTGTTTTCAGCTGGGAAGACTGATACTGCTCACATATTTGTGCGCTGAGTATTACAGCATATACAGACAATTAGCATAGTCTAGCATGGAAGCAGGGGGAAACCAGACTTTCTCCAAAGAAACAAAAATATACCTACTAACAAGCACAATGTAATGTAAAAATGATAAATTACAAGACTTCAGAAAGTAAATAAATAGTTATAGTGCATAATTTCTTGTCAAATCACAACTAAAAACTATTTTGTGTTAAACAAATTATATAAATGGTATTCATTAGTCAGCTTCATACTTTGAAGAGAGCCAGGCTAGCTGTTTCCCCTTGCTTTTAGTCTTTAAATTAAGCTAAGCTAAGTACTTTTTTTCTGGTCACTTGGGTCAGCAGTGACAAGCTGTAAACACAACACTGAGTTGATATGCCAATCAGTTAACAAACTTTTTTACACACCTGGCAGTTACGGAACAACTTGGGTAACAACATTTGAAGTCATGTTTCTGTCCACCTAATTAATTTAGGTCCAATATAGTGACTCTCCTTTTAGCTCTGTTTTTGCCCTCCACCAACTACAGGGGGAAATATCTGTCCCTTTAGCTGCTAGATAGTTCATTATGTTCACCAGCTTGTCGGCTCATCTTTGTTTATCTGCTGCTTGGTGCTGTGTGGGTAGCAGAAGAAAAGTGAACGGTGAAGTTGTGGGCCAGAAAACCAAAACAATTAGCTGAAAGTTGCTATAAAGCTCTTTCGAGCTGAGGGGAACCACAGAATCAGGTGGTAATTCTCTAGGTTCATCACTACTTTTGCACACAAGTAATGTCATGTGATCTAACAGAGAAATATTGATTATAGCTCCATAAAATAAAACAGTATAAATGCAAGGCTAACAGCAGCTAGTCTTGCAAAGAATCAGCCCTGCCTCTTGCCTATGGTTTGTTTTAAAGTGTGAATTATATTAAAAATAACTTTAACAAAATGAACCAGAGTGGATTGGTGAAGTTGACCTGGCAGCTTGGATGTCTAATGTTACAACTCCTTTTTGTTCAGTGCCTGGGAGCTCAGAGAAGATTTACTGCAATATTAAACAACTCCCTTACCAGAGGATTTAACGTCAACCATATTCACACACAGAAATAAGAAATGAGAGCTCTTAGAGGGAAAAGAGCACAGTGTCCTCAGCACAGTCTGCTCTCACTGAATTTATGTTGTACCTTTAGCACTCCAGGGCTTGAGACCAAGGAAAGAGTCAGCGGAGAATATGAAGTGTGAACAAGAAATACAAATAGACAAGGCATGGATGTAAGGAACTAAAAGAAGACAAAGAAAGATGAGGCAGTCAGTGAGAGCTGAGGCTAGAAAAGGTGTGAAAAATATCTCTCAGCACCTATGTTGGCACTTGTGGGCATGTACTGTACTGCAAAAGTGAAAAAACGTAAGCGTCAAACACTATTTTTTGCTTTTTCTCCTCTCAATTTCACCCCCTATTTTATATAATCACCCAGATAAGGCTGTTTGAACTGAAAGGACAAAGAGCAAGAGAGAGACAAAACAAGGGAGGAGTCATCCACTGTCTCACTTCAGTCCAACAACAACACAAAATTTGACAAAATGACTGTGGATGGATCGAGTACTTGGAGAAAAACACTTGAATCATATACAGATCATACTTTGTGCAGCGTTGCACTCTACAGTATCTATTTTATCACATTGGTGGAGGAGTATAATGGTGGAGGAGTGTAATCATAGTGTGGATTCCAGGCAAAATACTCCACACAACAACACATGGATCTACTTAGCTTTTTCCAAGACTAATTGTCCAGTTGTGGAGCCTTAGTGTGGCAGAGATGTTGCCTTTAGCTGTATTATACTGTATGCTAAAGTAGTGTGGGAGACTGTGTGTGTGTGTGTGTGTGTGGTGTAACAGTTAATTACTTTCTCTCAAAATTTTCAAAAGTTCTCTTCTCTTCTCTTCTCTTCTCTTCTCTTCTCTTCTCTTCTCTTCTCTTCTCTTCTCTTCTCTTCTCACATTAGTTTTGGTCAGTAATGCGCTGAATCATACAGTGAGAGTTGAGAAGTTGGACAGATGGAAGTAGTTAGGGCCTGTACTACTGTAATGCGCTGTTTAACAACTTTTTTTTTTTTTTTTTTAATTGAGTCCAATCTGTCTATAGCTCTGCTGCTACACCAGATGCCCCAGTCTGCAGTCTGTTCGTCCAAAGATCCTCCAGCTCATAACTTTACTGTAAGCGTAGTCTCTTGAGCTTACTAGAGATTCAAGTGAAGCCACATACTGTAAATTTACTGCTTTATGCTGCAGTTTTTTCTTGGAACATTTCCCAGTCTTTCGTTACTCACTCCCTTGACCATATGAGAACCCCACAGGCACACATCCAAAATCCTGAGCTGGAAGAAGTGCTCTGATCGTTTACTTAAAGGCCCAGTGTGTACAATTTAGGGGGCTCTATGGACAGAAAGGGAATATGATATGCATAACTATGTTTTCATTATTGTCGAATCACCTGAAAATAAGAATCATTGTGTTTTTGTTATGAGCCTTTTAAATCTGCAGAGGGAGCAGGAGCCTTTTCTACACAGCCCGCCACGTTGAATTGGCATGTTTCTACAGTAGCCCAGAATGGACACATAACACTGGCTCCAAGGCCTTTCGCGGTTGCAGCCATCGTAGTTTCTTCCTACACACTTGGAAAACTTCACTGCTAGATGCCACTAAATCCTGGAAAACACTGGAACTTTAAGTAAAAGTTGCAATCCATATATTGTCATATATTTAATATATTTTGTATTAATAATCTGTAACTACTAACCATATCTGTCATATCAAGATGCAACATTTCCCACTGAAATGTAGTGGAGTAGAAGAATAGAGTAGCACAACATGGAAATACTCAAGTAAAGTACAGCTCAGCACAGTACTTGAGTAAATGTACCACCACTGACATAATCAAAAGGGTTTTCTTTATTATTAGAGATCAACGGCTCAATATTTTTATCCTCTAATTGCAGATGCTTCCATCTCAGATTCATTTGAGTGACACATAAAATGCATGTGTGTTTGTTTGCATACAGCAGAGCGATAACACTGATTAGCATCCATTAGGTGCTGTTGATCGCACTCAGAATGTCACCAGGTTCTGAGGTCACGGATGACTCACAGTTTGACATTATACAGAGCATTATGATTGCGCCCTATAAATGTCTCTCAGTCTTTCTCTCTTTCTCTCTCTGAATGATGAACAGAGAATCATGAAAACATGTGACTGAGCTAAAGGTCCATCATTCCCTATGGAAGCCTTTCCTGGCGGTCTGAGGTCCCTGGACCTTTCACCCCCCCCCCCCAGCCTCTTCTCAGCTATTGAGCCAGTGGTTAAAAGCGTGGGAAGAGTAGAGCAGAGACAGGCGATGAGAGGTGGATATGACAAACAAGGATGCACAAAGGCAAGAAAAACAAAACTGAGAAGGTTTCAGCTCCTGAAAACAGGTTTTAAAAGTTTTTCATTGAATATTCATGTTACGTTTTGAAAAAAATCCATAGTTGTGTGGGAGACACTTACGTGAAGGAACTGACCATTTATAGCCAATGGTTATATAATTCTTTTTTGGCTGAGAAGCAGTGGTGGAAGAAGTGTTCAGACCTTGATGAGATCCTCGTACTACACTATAAAAGTACTCCATTACAAGTAAAAATCCTTTTTTGTATGTAAGTATGTAAACATAATCAGGACATTGTACTTGAAATATTAAAAGTCATGTGGAAAAAGGTCCACTGTGACTGGTAAATAATAGTAAATATTTCCCCGTGAAATATGGTGGAGTAGAAGTATGAAGTGAATATTACTAGTCATCTAAGCATTGAATGTGTCATTCCATGGTATTTATAAAAGTGCTATTTATTATAACACAGGGTACTTATGATCACGTATCCAGGAAGCAGCACCTGGTTCTGTACTAAACAGAAAATGTTTCACCAAGGACACTCTGTTTTGTTGATCACAATTAATAACATGTTTGGTCTGTTTAGTGACAGAGACAGGGGTTTACAAAAGCAAGATTTTGTTTAGTGAAATGGTTGCAACAGAACAGTCATGTGGACACACTCTGCTTATGAATGCAACATCCATAATAGTCCTTCATGTGGTTTGACATGTTTAACAGTGCCCTCTACTTTAGTCTCAACATTAGAAACCAGTCAGAAACCAGAGCTATAAGTGGACTGCTTCAGGAGCTTTACTTCACGTACTTACTGATCTGAGCATCAGTTGCCACGTCAGGAGCAAATTATTATACCCAACACGCCATCTAGTGGTCTATTAGGGAATCATAATTTGATCCCATTCGGCCTGTAGATGGCGATACTTTCATTAGTCTATGACTTCTAAACAGGAGATGAACTCATCCTCAGTGTAGACATGAAGGCTTTATTAGAAGATGCACTGCATATATTATGAATCACTTGGTAGATTAATGTATTAGATACACAGCATATCTTATTTTTATCAGGAAATCAATGCAGTTTCACAAAAATGTAAGATGTTGAAGTGTGAGCTCAGTGGAGGGTTTTATTGTCTGTATAAGGACAAACTGCTGAGTCCTCTGTCTGTCCCACTCTGCCACTCGGCTATGACAGTATGTCTTGGCTTGACTAGAAAACACCTCACACATGCCCGAACAACTGGGTCAACGACACACGCGCGCACACACACTCAAGACACACAAGACTCAAAGGAGCACATGTTACAGAAGGACTCCTTACTGGGCGATGTGGCAGTGATTTGTCTACTCTGGCAGGTCTCTTATTATTTTCTCGGCCCATTTATTCCTTTTTCCCTTGATCTCTTTCCCATTCGCTTTTCTTTTTTTCTATCATACTTCTGTCTCTGTCTTTCACAGTGTCAAAGCCAATAGTAACATGGCACTGGCTTCATTCAAATAAGCAACAGAGATTGCCTGTCTGGGTCCAGTTTATGGACTGTGTACACACACACCAGGTGGGGGTCATTTTTAGGTAGGAGGAGACATCTGTCTAACACTGTCCTAAAATTGTGTCATGTTAAACCATCAAGAACAGAGTTTGTTCAGATCAACTGTACTTGACTTCATTTTATTTTGAAGCGAAACCTTTGTCATTAGGTTCAGGCTGAATTTAGATGATCTAAAAAAGGATTTCCTGTCCCCAACTTCAAGGTTCAGAAAATGTTATTCAGGATTTCCATTACCAAAACAGGCGAGGATAAAAGGGAGTTTTCCAGTAACAGGACTTTGCTGTGTATGTGTGTGAGTGTCTGCTTAGGTTTGTTTAAATTAAAGAGAAAGTCTTTCCAGGGCAGCAGGGGAGGGAGGAGGGATGAGAAGACATAAACAAGGGAGCCGAACCTGCCTTCTGTGTGGATGGACAACAGCTGCTGAACAGACCGGACAGGAAAACACATACCACTCGCTCTTTGGACGCTTTTATTCTGAAATTCTTTGAGCTTCATATGATATACAGTGCAATATATTTGAAGTATTGCACTAAACTATTATATTTATCAAACAGACTGTATAATAAAACACATCCCAAAAGTTCAGCTTATCAAAATCCATCAAACAAAATATACATCATCAGACTGGGAACTTCAAACACTTCAGATCAGTTTATATTGCCGTATATGGCTTGATCATAATCCCTAACAGTTTAATGCCCCATTTGTTCACACTTGAATCAAATAAACTGTCCTTTTCTTCAGTGCGCAATGACTTGAGGGTTTATGTTGAACAGTAAATCATCGTTGCCTCGACGAATCTCAAGCAGGAGAGGCTGATCACGTTGTAGCACCTTGTGGATGTCCGCAGTGGTCTGGACTGGCTGTCCATTTAATTTAACTATAACGTCACCTTCCTTAATCCCTCCACTAAAAACACAGAGGAAAGAAACTGTAGTCACTGATGTGTTATAGCAAAAGTACAAAAGTTGTAATATAAAATGTGTATGTGATCACAGATTTTTGTAATCCCAATAATAATCCATAAATAACAAATGACTTTATGCAACCACTTGATAAGGCCCGTGCTACATTGATGAACCGTGGTCTTGTTCCTTGCGAGCTTTCTTCAGTGCTGTGTGTGTGTATGTGTGTGCGCTTGGGTTTTTGCATGTGTGTGCCAACATACTTTTGTGCTGCACTGTCTTGTATGACCTGTTGCACCAAAACTCCACTGCTGACCTCAGGAAATTCTGGATTCTGACGTTTCAAGTCTGCTATGAGTCTGAAACACACAAAAACACAAGACCAATAATGTTAATCCTGATGAAAATACCAATATTAATAATACTGTTACTTTACTTTAGATTTACTTCATTCCAGATGTTGCAAATTTCACTGGAAGCTTGGGGTTTGTAATAAACATTTACAATCTAATGTGTGTGTGAATGTTATAACTCACGTTTTGGTGACAGTGATCATCCTGATGCCTAAAAAACGTCTCTTTCCTTCAGACAACTCTGAAAACAACACAAAAGAATAAACCAGAGGACGCTGGTGCAGCACGTCAAACATGGAAAAAGTCATTGAATTTCCATTTGTGGCTCTCACCTGCATCAGACTGCGGTTCCTCTGTAAGTTTTTTTTGCAGTCTTGCCTTTTCTGTCACAACAACAACAGTGATATGATAATAGCACTTCATACATAGTATTTCTACAGGTATTACAGCAGGATATCAAACTGCAAACACTGAATCTATTTGCTTATTGTTTCTACATATGTGCTGCTCATGCTCTGACCCCTGACCTTTGCTGTGTTTGGCCTGTGACTCTGTGAGGAAGCGGCTGATTCTGTCTGAGGGTATGGCGAAGGAGATGCCCGCTGTCACTTTCAGAGTGTTGATGCCTATCACGTCGCCATCCTGAAAGAAAAACGCATACAGAGCGCACAGTAAATTCCTCATGACTGAATCTCTAATACTATACTAAGTGTTCATGTGCATTTGGGGTAATACTCAGTAGAAGCTGATTCAATCTTATTTAAAGGAAAATTGTGTCACAGATGTGGGCAGAAATTCAGAGGTCTGGAGCTGAGCTATGCCAATATCACTCCTCTCCGTGGAGAACAGAAACTTATTTTTTAATAAATTTTTTTCTTATTTTGATTCATTTCGGTTTGATACAGTTAAATATTTTTATTTGTAAAATGTAGGGGTCTCTATTCACAAAATATTGCAGAAATTGAATATAATATGTTTTCACTAGTGTATAATCACCTCCACAAAAAGGATTGTCATGTTTTTGTTAGCTTAAAATGAGCCTTTTGTATCTACAGATGCCACAGGGTCCTCTTCCATAGAGTCTATGTTAGTCTACTATTTTGAACCACTATGTTACACTAGGCCTCTTGTGTTTTTTTTATGCATTTCACGATCACCATAGTTTCTCCTTCACACTAGGAAGGAGAGGGTGAGGCGAGGGGGTTGCAATAAGCAACTATAATATATGCTAAGTTTGAAATTGGTTATTTGTTGTAATAATTATTATTATTATTTAATACTATTTAATTAATCATAATACTAAATCAAATCAATGTCAATTTTATTTATATAATCCAAAAATCACAAATCTTCACAGTTGTAATTGGAGAAGGACTAGCAGTAGTAGGAGTCCTTATAGCAGCTGTATGTACATCATTTGCCTGTTTTTAGATCCTCAGCATCAAAAGACAGTGGCATTATACTGTAGTTTTATAATCTTGGGGTCAAAAGCCCATGTGGAGTTGATATGCAGATAGGAGGTTTCAAATATTTCTGATTTATTTAAATTTGTTTGCATTTTACATAATACTATGTTTGAAATATATCACCATAATATCTGTATAGTACATTTGTGGCTTCCTCCATTTTTAAAATATACAGTATATGATGCTCCAAAATTACATTCCATCTTGACAGATTTCACTGGGTCAAGAGACTTTTTAGACCTTACAACAATGTGGACCTCTGACAGACTCACTGAATAATCCTCCAGATTCATACTGTATTAGTCATCACTACTCACCAAGTTAACAAGAGGTCCTCCAGAATTTCCATACTTCTCACAGACAACATGAAATATGAGACAGAGACAATTACATTCATGATTTTAGAATGGGAGCAAAAATACACAACAAAAGACACGTCAACATTTCTATGTGCATCTGTCCTGAACAAAAGAAATGTTCAGGCTGTAAGCAGGTCGCAAACTGTGTGTGTGTCTGAGCTCACGTTAATAATAGCATCAGTCTGGATGTAGTCCATGTCTGAGTCCTTGATGCCCAGCTCCTTTCCGTCTCTCTGAGCAGTGCTGACGATGCCGGTGGTGACAGTGTTCTGCAGGGCGAAAGGACTGCCAATAGCAACCACAAACTCCCCTGGTCTTAGATCAGCAGAACGGCCCAGAGACAGCACAGGAAGTTTCTTCTGCTTGCATACAGACACACAGAAACACACAAGCACACATATAGACATGTCATGTACAGAGAGAGTACAAAACAACAAACAAAGGATGAAGTGTGGAAGACATTTGGAAAAAAGAGACAGAGAGAAAAGACACAGTCAGAGACAGAGAGAAGAAGAGTTTAATGCTTACAAAACTGTCTAACTATTTGAGGTATGGGTGTGAGAATACACACATCAGCGCTGTGTCTCTGAGTCAAAGAGCTGCTGTTTATGAAAGTATTCCTGCTTGCCCTATGAATGTCTAGCAGGAAGCTGTCAGAACTTGGCACAGAGACGTGTCAGGATGTGGGTTTTTGTGCAATGGCATGGTTTTTGTATTAGGGTCAAGGAAGTCAAAAATGTCTTTGGAGAAAAAAAAGAGTGACAAAAGATCTATGATCTTGACTGGATGTAGCTGTGTTTGGCGTGGATGTTCTCACCTGAGGATTGACCTTGATTGTGGCGATGTCTGCCTTCCTGTCTACATCTCTGATCACGGCCTCGTACGCGTCGCCGTCGTGGAGCTGCACACGCAGCTGGGGCCTCCCTGTTGCCATGTAACTTGTGGTTACCACGTGAGCATTGGTCACAATCATACCTGAGTGGGTCACAATAAAACCGGAGCCACTGGAGAGACGAACGTGACCGAACAGATGATGTCTGTAGAAAAATAGGAGAAGGAGACCAACAATATTAAAATCTTGTATTTTTAAAGGCAGTTTGGCAGGATGAGGTTTGGATTTGAATTCATGGAGAAACTGATGACTGATGGAGAAAGTTCTCTGTTGAGCTGTTTGCTTTATGTGTGTCTTTAACACAACAATCCCTCCTCCTAGTGGAGCTTTAACGTCATCTAGACACACACACACACACACACACACACACACACACACGCCACACCTTACAAATAGTTCGATGTGGACAACAGCAGGTGCTATTTTCTCCACCACGTCAGCAATGAAGTTGAACTTATAGCGAGGGCTGCCGGGACGGACCAGGGAAAGACCTATACTGACATGAAGAACACACTGCATTAACATAAATATAAAACACACACAAAATAAACCATCATCATCCACTGTAGGAATAAATTACAATTGAGACCACATAGTTTACACTGAAAGGTAAAATAGTGTGAGGAAAAAAGATGATGAGGAGGATGGTAAACCAAGGAAGATTCCAGACAGTCACAGTTCAGAATGATCCTCCAGCACTGTTAAAGTTGGCTGTTTATTCTCAGTGCATCAGTGTTAAATGCCAAAGTATTCAAAAAATAAATCCACATTAGGTCTGCAGCTAATAAGGATTATTTTCTTTATCATGAAGAAAAATGTTCTTTACAGTCCAAAGTCCAGAGTCCAAAGTGACATCTTCAAACTCAATCACAAAAATGTTCAGCTCACGATAAAAGCAACAAATCCTGATATTTAAGATGCTGAAATCTGAGAAAAGTTTATACATTTTTACTTGGAAAAAGACTAAAACAATGAAATATTGAAATATTTGACTGCTTGTTGCAGCTCTATTCCAGATAATGTTTTGAGTGTCCAACCTATTGTATCAGTTGCATAATAAATAAAGTAATGTTGTGTGCTAAATAAGTATCAAACTGCGGTATAAGCACAGATAATTGCACCACAGACACATTTATAGTCGGTTTAGGGACGTTTTGAGAATGTCCACCCTCCAATCTGTTGCTCTCTAACCATCACCAGCAGCCCTACCTGCGTCTGAAGGTGAACAGGGTCCTTTGTGCGCTTGGTTAACTCCTGGTCTCCCCTTCTGTTGAGCTTTGCGGCTAGCTGCTCTCATCTTACACACGTTGTCGTACGTTTTCCCGTCGCTTCCACACACTTCATGCTCCATCTTACACCGGCAGACCCCCTTGGAGCCTCGCCGCCTCCCCACGGCGAGCAGCTTGCACTCCAGGCCATCCCCGCAGGGCAGGTCGTTTTTGCGGCCACAGGGGTCTCCCTCCTGCGGTGAACACACCAGGCAGCAGTTACATCTATCCGGGACGTACCCGCCAGGGCACCTGGGGCTCGGACACGAGCTCACATCGCACCGGGAGGCGCACTTGTCAGAGCGCACAGCTTCGGTGAGATCGTGCGTAAAGAGGAACGCCGCGGCGAATAAAAGCAGCTGCATTGTGATCCTGACAACGCCAGATAAGTTGGATGGACTTAATTCTTTCTTTATAACATCATATTAAATGCGTCCCTAAAATATTCAGCCGGATTGTTTCTCTGTGTTCTGAGCCTAAATTAATAAAAGTTCATACCCTCTCCACTTCACAGATCTACGGCGCTGTTTGAAGAATGACTCGACCTATGAAACTCTGTGTAGATTGAACTCCGCACTTTGCCGAGTCATCGGGGCCCGCATATTCTGACGGCTCTGTGACTGTACATTAGTTTTGTAGACGAGATGTCCCGGAGCCTGAGGCGCACTGGAGCCAGGGACACTCTCATGAAATGAAATTGGTAACGCGCACCATCTAGTGGGCACAACAACACAGAACAACACAATTTAAAAGCAGCGTTTAGTTTGACATGGACATGAACGCAACAAGAGAGAAGACATGCCTAAAAAAAATATATATATTCTTATTAATAGTATTAATAGGCCTATAGAAAATAATTAGATTTTTATCTTCTTACAGCTTTTAATGTCACAGACAAAAAATATTTATTTATTTACTTATCTATTTTTTATGTGTTTTCATTTGTAATATATATATATATATATATATATATATATATATATATATATATATATATATATATATATATATATATATATATATATATATTAGTGAATTCAATCGATTTATTTCTTTTGATGTGAAGGACCTCAATGAACTGCCAGCTCTCAGGTGGAGCAGTTTGGTCATGATCAAACAAGATGCACATTTGCTGATATGTCTTCTAGACCACTGATAGTATGAAGAATGGACAACGTATTGCGTGACGTCACCTGTACGTTTCTGAAGAGCCGTTTTGAAGCTCAAAATTGGTAGTCCTTCTAAGGTAGGCTAATCTAAAAATCGGCAAAGGCGTGGGTCATCGGCGGACTTGAGGTGGGCCAAATGACACCTGGGTGCTCAAAGAAGCCATTTGTAACGGCACTTATCAAAGCGGCCACACTGTTAACTATGTAAAACTTTAAGCCTTAATATATTTTGAACAGGTGAGTTATATAAAAATTCAGACTCAGTACAGTTGTCATGAACAACGAAATTAGCTACAGAGACCAAAACCGGTTTTTGTACCATGTTGTAAACATGTTTATTTCTGCTGTGAAGTTTGATATTTTAATACGGGCACTAATGGAGCTTGACATGTTCTGTAGCCAGCGCCAAGTGGCCGTTTGAGGAACTGCAGCTTTTGGCACTTCACATAGGCTTCACTTCACAGCCATGGAGGTTGCCGCTTGGTCTAGACCTGCAGCAAAATAAGTGGTAGTTGCACCAGTGTTACAGTTTCAGTACATCCCCTGCAGGCAATAAGTGTTATATTCTTCACCCCGCTTTTAAAAATCTAAACTAGTATTTTCTTTTTTTTATTGTATTTTATAGTATTTTATTGTATTTTATTGCATTTTTATTGTATCTTATAGTATTTTATTGTATTTGCTTTTGTTTGCACATGGGAGATGCAAAGTCAATTTCATTGAAAATGCTCAGTGACAATTAAGACAATCTTAATCTTAATCTTAATCTTAATCTTAAACTCTCACTGTGTGATCACACAACCCAGAGGTTGAGAACCACAGTTTTAGAGGACCTGTCAGTCAGTCAGAGTGATAGCAGGCTGCCAATGCTGCATATTCCCACATGGTGGCAGTGTTAAGCTATCTGTCCCCCGCTACTTCTTCCTGCTGACAGACACTGATCACATTGCAACCCTGTTGTCACATTCTATTTCCTCTCCAGATGTGCGCTGCATCTCAGTAACTATGTGTGGGTGCCGTCTTTGTCTAAACAGATGAATGTGTGTGATGACACCTCTACCAGTGTCGTGGTTGGAGAGGGGCATGTGGGTGTGTGGTGGTAGGCTACATGTGCTTCTTTTGCACATGTCTGTAGAGATGTTTTAATGAGAGCAGTTAAATTATGCACGTGTTTGTGTCCACATGACAACATCTGTCATCAACACCTCCATTAAAACCATTATCAGTATAACCTGCAGCATGAACTGTGAGGGTGTTTGCACTGTGGAGTGATGTTGACCTTTAAGGTTTTAGCATCACTACTTATCTACCTACAAGGTCATTGATTATCAGGTTGTTTCCATGACCTTGTTGATGAACTATGCAAATAGCGTTGGCGTTGCCCTTCAAATCTCCACTTTTATAAGTACTGCTGAAACAATTAGACAATTAATTTGTTGACAATGGCAACATATTTGATAATTCATAATTTGCTGCTTTACTCAGTTTGATATTGTTTTTAATTGAATAACTCTGGATTTAATTGTTTGATAAAAATAAAAATAAAAAATGTATAAACTAAATCACTGTTTCTCAAACTGTGGCATGAGTACCACTGGTGGTACTCGACCTCCTTGTGGTGGTACTTGGAGGAATCTCTGAAATAACTTAATTAAAAACATATAATATCAAAATACTATGCTGGAATGTCATTTAAAATAAGTTTTTAATTTTCAATTTTAGCCTGATACGTAGTCACTTCCATGCAGGTTAGCACAGCTCACATACATCCGTGATTAGTTATGAAAATGTGACGTTAACTTAGTAAATGGAGGTAAAAAGGAATGCTACAATGGTGGCTCCAAACAGGAAATAATAGAAAGAGAAGTGCGGATCAGGAGTAACACTTTCCCACCAAATCAGCTCTGGTTCTGTTCAGGATTCAACAACAGTCAACAATAATCTGTAAAGAAAGAAAAGTTTTTATGGTGAAAAAACTGTGGTTGCCAGAATTTTACCGTAATAAATATGGTAGAACTTTTTCTATAATTTCGGTAAAAGGATGTTCGTACTGTTGATTTTATGTTTAAGGTTGGAGTTTAACTCCATATTTTAAAATGTCTGTAGGTTTTACAGTTAAAATTGTCAAACCATGACAGTAAAAGACCGTAAAATATTCCATTAAAGATTAGTGTTTTACTGTATAATCAACAGTCTCTAATGTAAAATACTACATTATTCTGTAGAAGTTCTCTTAAAATGAAATACAGTATGTGTTTTACTGTATACAAGAAAACACAGTCATACTTCATGGCATATTTTACAGTCTTTTGCTGTTATGGTTTGGCAGTTTTTCACCATAAAATCTAGAGACAGTGTAGCATAAACCTGCCCTCTATGTGAGCGATCTGTGGCCCAACAGGGTCAACTGAATTTTAACCTCTGTCATGGTGGTGGTACTTGGAGAGACAAATATTTTCTGAGGTGGTACGCGGCGTAAAAAGTTTAAGAAACACTGGACTAAATGATTACTCTGCAAATCAAAAATAGTTTTTTTTCCTTTACAACAGATTTAATAGTAACTGATATCTTGCTGAGGCATTATTGTTCCCTCCATTGGTAAATCATCAACTAGTTGTTTGCTGCTTTAATAGCCACGTCACAGGTGTATGGAAACTGTGACTCCCATGTCTGCTCAGCTCTGCTGAACAGACCTTTGTCAACAGTGAGAAAGAAGTAAATGTACACAGTTGCATTACAGTGTATCACGTTTTCCTCAGTTACTAGTCAAAGTTAGTTTTGTTGCTTCTTGTTCTCATTCTTTACACAATCGCTGACACGTTTTGTCAAACACAACTGACCAAAACAAAGATTAAAATTTCCCAATTTTTATTTTTCATCTGTTAAATATACAACTTTTCTCATACAATCATTGAGTTGGAATAAAAATTTCAAGATGCATACATAAGAAAACACAACGGCGTCGAGCAAGTGTGAAACACTGTCCTCCGTTTTGTTTTTTCCTCTTCATATCGTGTTATAAAGGGGAGAGACGAGCTGCCGTCCCCCATGCAGCGAGGTTCAAGAGAAGGCTGCTTGCCAGCAATTAAATACATGTCAAACAACAAATACATTCATCGTTACGAGAAAAGTCGATTTTTGACAGCATTTGCTCATATTGAAATGTTTAGGAGCAAAAATCTGTGTAGAAACCGTAAACAGATTACATTCAAGCAAAGTGTTTATTACTAGTCCTCCTCCTCCAGAGTTCATATTCAAGTTTCAACAATATTCTCTTCTTGAGGCTTTTAAATATTCCTTCCACAGACAGATTTTGGCAGTAGAGAGAGTTGAAGACACTGGGTTTGTGTTTACTGAACAGATGTGGTTTGAAAAACTAACACTCGGTAAAGAGTGGTTTGACCCAGTTGTGTAGCACTAGTCAAACACTTCCAGCAGTGCAAGTACACATCTATATTTTAATAAGTAATCCTACAAGGCAAAGCAAATATTTTTAGACTTCCCAGACCAGGAACAACGCTGTCCCACTTTCTGGAGAGATCTGTGAAACCAGTCCTTTAGATTCCCAAACACTCCAGGACCACAGATCTGTTCGGTTGTGGTTTGTAAGTGCCTGTTCTTTGGCCATTAGCCCCACTAAGAGACCTTGCAAGAGACTTCATTAGGTACTTTGGGTGGGTAGAAAAAAAAAAATCCTTTCTGCTTAACAATAAACAAAACCCACCTCTGTGGATTATCCAGTCAAGTCACCATGGTAACCACAAACAGCCCCAAGGTCTCTGGGAGACACTGGTATGGCAATCTCTCCAGCTCCCATGATTCTCTGCACTCTCTTCACAAATAAGGAATGTTCAGGAGTGCAATTTCTTACCACGGAAATATAAGCATCATTCCCTCGCCTCCTGATTTTAGGACGAAAAAAAAAAAAAAAAAAAAAAGCCTCTCCTCAGCCGCCCCTCCTCACCCATCTGGAAGATGACTACCAAGAGGAGAAAAAGGGGCGCTTGCAGTGGAAGGTTTGTGTGAAGGCGTTGCCGAGTGTGACCACACGTCCCTGGCCGCCTGAGCGGCTACGCTCCACTACCACCCGGGGCATCTGCACCAGCTGGATGGGGCTCTTCCCGTCCTTCAGTGCCTGAGTCAGGTTCAACACCTGGTGACAAAAAGGGTTCATGATGCATGAAATAGAGAAACATGCAGAAACCATGTATTGTAAAAGAGGTGGCACTGTGAGTACTGGTGCATTGGTTGCATTTGAGTGTCTCTGTGAGGTTGATACACCTATAAAATATTAAAGTATCATTTAATGTGTTGAAAAATGACTTCAACAATTAATTAAAATGTTTTTTTGTCTAACTGATTCATCGTTTAAGCTCTAATGGCAACAGAAGACAACATCTTGTAGACGTAGCAGAACACAGAAACACAGTGAATGATGGGAACAACATCGAAAGGTACTCGTTATATGGCTCTGTTGTCCGCTGCGATCATTATGCTTTAAAGCACTCAGTGGTTATTAATCCAAAGAGGAGAAAGAACAGCAGGGGTAGAGGTGAGGAGCAGAATAAAAAAAGACAGCAGAGGTGAAGCAGGGTAGTAGACAGGCGTGGAGGGTGAGAAATCAGGTCAAGATGGTGGTGGTAAGGTTACAGAGCAAACAATGGAAGTGACTGAAAGTAGGGCACGAGAGAGAGGAAGGAGAACGAGGTAGGATATAAAAGGAAAGAACAAAATAGAGGACACAATGGAGAAAGAGAAAAGGCAACAGCGGAGTAAAAAAAAAAGATCTCACCTGTCCCCTCATAACAGACATCTGCCTCTCAAACATGGTTTTGTCAAAGCCTTTATCCGTCTGCAGAGAAAAACAATAACCTGTGTCATTACACGTGCCAGACGGCCATTTGTTTACATTACTACTAAAGAAGACTCATTTTAATCTGTATTAACAGAGAAAGAAAGGAGAGAAGAGGGAAAAGTTACGAGGCGTCTTATACCTTGAACATCTCATAGAGGTCCTCACAGAGGTCCTGGACAAAGTTCATGTCAGAGAGGCGGGACAGAACCAGGTCTCTGGTCTCCTGCGAAAAGGCCACCTTAGCCTGGGGGAGCCATGCCCAGTGGAACGGGTCTGATGGAGGGAGGACAACACTTTGTCATGATCTCTCACAACACCTTTACCTGCCACCACAGTCACAGCCTTGTTCTTTCACGACAATCTACATCTATTACTACATCTGTTCATACTGTGTAGTTATGGCATATTGTGCCGTTAACTTTGTTTTTAAGTGTACTTCCCAAAATTTTAAATGATTCCTTTATCTAATTTTCAAGAGGCTCATTATCCGTTGTTTACGCCATTATTAGTAAGAACACGGTGCTGACAGAGACAGCCAATAGCAAAGACATTAATGAAGAGAGATGAGGGAGGAAAGAGACCAACATACAGGCTCTCCATTCGTCCGGGTGTTTAAAGGGGAAGGCCAGGCCGTTGTCGATTGCTGCAATCTTGATGCAGGAGTCTGAACTGCTCTCTGACCAATCTGCATCCTGCAGCGAGAGTAGAGAGAGAGGAACAAGGAAGTCACCACCAACAACAACAACAACAGACTGAATGATTAATGACTGATGAGCACTTATTGATCGCTGTCCAAAGACCTGATTAATTGGACAGAGAGATGACAACCTTTGCTCATTTATCAACATGTGACAAATAATGATTGATGATAGACAGATAGTGCTCTGGTTGCTGTAACAAAGTCACTGGGGCGCTGGTTTGTTCCAGACCTGTAATATCCAAGCTATTGTCTGTCTATGTGGGGCCCCAGTGTGTCCTGTGTGTGAATGAGTATGGACAGCACGAAGAGTGTGTGTGTGTGTGTGTGTGTGTGTGTGTGTGTGTGTGTGTGTGTGTGTGTGTGTGTGTTTAATATGGGCTGGGTCACACGATGAAAGTGCATCAACATTCCAGCAGCTCAACCGCCTGGGGACGGATTTGTTCCATGGTCAGCCTGAACACACCTTTTGTACCTGTTGATTTAAGCTCACCTTTACTTCGTCTCCTTCGCCTCCTTCTCCTGGCTTCTCATACTTGATTAACCAGTTGTCATTCCCTCGGTCTGAGGAGGAAGACAAAACAGACATGCAATCAGCTATTAAGCTCAGAGGCGCTGATGATAGGTGCAAGTTCAACATGACACACCAATGAACTGCAAATATGCCAACAATGTCTACAAGCAGCTCTGAAGTGCACAGAAAGAAGAAAACAGGCGACAATGCTTGCATACAAAAGTTAACTTATACCGAAATTCTACAAACAGGAACTTAAAGTATGTTATGTAACACGAACTGTTATGCAGCGCTGTGGTTAAGTACAGTAAACGCCGTTAAAATGTCAACACAGACACACCCTCACCTGTGTTTCTAATGACGTAGTCCAACACCACCAGCCGCTCAAACTGGGACTGCAGCTGCTTCCTGATGTTCTCTGGCAGAGGTTCTGCCTCGAAGCGCCGCAGCCAGTAGTCCGCTTCACGGTAACCCTCCACAAACAGCTGAAATGAGCCCACCTGGAAGTAAACACATCACGTACATGTAAAAAAAAAAACAAATACAATAATTACTGGGAATTATCATTCTTCAAAGACTGACACCGTCACTCACAGTGCTGTAGCAAATGCAATACTGCCCTAGTAATGCATAATGTGTTACTTACTCTAAGGCACCAGTAAAAACAAAGGAAAATATATATTTTTATGAGAAGACGATAATCACCTAAGATATTAGATTTTTTTTAGAATTACATGACTGTTCAACCATTTGAAAATCATGACTCATCCTTCCTAGGTAGTTTAATTATACGCGAATGATAAAAGTAATGTGAAATTATGACGTCAACGGGCTGGTGTCAGCTGTGCATAACTACTTCCTGAACACGTCAGCCATCTTTTCACAGCATCCAACATCTGCAAGGCTGCCTCAGATGAGAAACACGGTGCTGTTGTTTCACATGTTTTGGATTAAACGCTAAAACTGGCGCTGGATATGAGTACACAATAAAAGAGATGAGAGTGCCCAATCTCTGTTTGAAAGACCCTGAAAAAGAGAACACAATTTCAAGCAGAGATGACATTTATTCTCCCTCCGACCTATTTCTTTGAATAAACCTGTCTTTTCGGGGGAACACAAAGACAGGCAGCGTGGCACGATTCCCGTCTTTACTGTCCTCTGCCAGGGCTGCATCAGCAGCTATTCTGAGCCCTGCGCTCACTGAGACAACTCTTTCATTACATAATGAGACGACAGCAGATATGTAAAATAACAAAAATGGACATTTAAAGAACCTGTTTATATATGTTGAATATGTCAGTTTAATTAGTAGTATATATTAGCCGATGCTTCTCATTGGTTACTCGTCCAAACAGTTGAAAGTTGGTGACATTGGACTGTGAAGGGTTACCTTAGGTGGCAGGCCAACTCTGTGGAAGCGTCGCCCCACCTTGGGGACCTTCTCTAAGGCGTACTTCTTCCCCCTGGATTTAGCTCTATCGATAGCGCTGTAGTGGAACGTCTCACTAGCCAGATACACCACCTGAGTGAAAAGAGAGAAGAGATGCTCAGTTAACACTGCTTTAGTTGTTTCATGTGACCACTGCTGGATAGTTTCTCTTACAGCTGGAAAAAAAAAATGTACCATAATCACATCTACAGTGTTGAACTGAATATTCTGTTTTAATACATTTACCAGAGTTCAGAAATGAGTCTGATTTCAGTTCAACTGTGATGGCACTTTAAAAAACAATAACATGTATTGCGCTCAGAGACCCCACCTTCGTTCTCGGCACCACTCCCAGGCCGAGCTTGGTATCAACCAGTGAAGCAGCAGCCTCTGAGAGGTAACCCTGGTTAGGCAACAAGCAGCCTCGGCCGAAACAACACGGACAGCACAGCTGATGAGTGAGCGAGAGAGAAAGAGGACAATCAGTGAACCTTGAGAGAGGTGTGACATGTCTGCTTATACACCACAGATAAAAAAAATATGACACAACATACCTTGTGAAAATATTTGGTCCATTTGGGGTTCAGGTGACCGTAAGGTTCCTCTGACTTTGGTTTGAAAACACCAATGATTTTCTAGAGAAGGAAAAGAGACGACAGTGTTACATCAAAAAATGCATTCAGACAACCGTAAAATACACACACACACACACACACACACACGGACATGACAGACTATGACAGAACTTGACCTTTTCGATTATATGGGACCTTTAAAAGACAAGATTAAAGACGCGTTAAATAATGAGCAACAGATGAAAAGTGACAAAAATGCTGCTAACAAGTTAGAGATCGATATGTTGTCCCTGAAGCGTACATTAAATTTGTTAATGTGATGCTAATCATGCATGATGGCTATCTGTTATCGATGCGAGCATGCTGGCTACATTATTCAGCCAGTCTCCACTGAAGATTCCTCCCCCTGTGAATTTTCCAACTCCTGTCCACTCCTTTCAGCTGCCTGACTCTCCTCGAGTGCCACGTGCAAGCACCTTACTGGGTGCTAACAGCAAAGCTAGCACATTTAATAACTAAAGTAGCTGGATAAATCTAAGTGGGGGACGTGAATGCATCTTATAATTAATATAAAAAAGATGTCTTGTTCATTAGGGTAAATGAAAAAAGCTCCATGGTCCTTCCTCCCCTCCCCTTCTCATCCTCCATCTCACCCCTTTTGGGTCTTTGACGAAGTAGCTCCCACTGGAACCCTGGGAAATCCTCTCTGGAAAGACGCCGTTCTCGATAGCCTGTTCCGCCCTTTGGATAATATCCGCAAACTCAGGATCATCAGGGAAATGGTTGAAGTCTCCACTGTTGATACCTAGAACGGGAGACAGATCAGATTAATACTCATATTCATATTGTGGGCAATTAGGCTGTGCTACAACAATTATACTGCATCATCATCATCATCATCATCATGACACTTCCAAAAAATGGCCTCAAATAATTGCACTGCAGTTGAAAATACATCAGTAATACAGTTGTGTGAACCTCAAGGCATCATCAGGAAAGGCCCTTCATATTTGTCATCATCATTACCGCTGCTGAACAATAATGGGAGCAGTCATAAGTGAAACACATTGATAATATTCCTCATTTACATACTGCATGCTGAACCACATTATGAAAAGGTAAAAATAGTAGAGAGCACATTTCAAACAGGGATAATTAGGAAGAGTCAAAAAAAAAAATATATAAAAAAAAAAAAAAAAAAAAAATTTTTTTTTTTTTATTAACCCCCAAAACCCCCCACCAAAAAACCCTTTTTTTTCTTTTTTAAAAAAAAAAAAAAAAAAATTTTTTTTTTCCTTTAAAAAGTCATATTTAATATTACAAAGCATTCACAGGTCAACAAACATGAACTGAAAACGATCATCCAGGTAATGTATATTTATATACTTGTAGGTCAGTCTATTCCATCTACTGTGTCATATCATGTACACACAGCTTGTATAGGTGAGCCATCCGTCCGTCCCCTAAACGTCTTGTTCTCCTCGGGGTCATGGGAGGCTGGAATTGTATCCAGCACACGTTGGGGTGAGAGATGGGGTACAACCTGGACAGGCTAGGGCTAGTCCATCACACACACATTCACACCTACGGGCCATTTAGAATCACCATTTCACCAAACCTGTTTGTCTTGAGGACATGTGGGGTCGATTGCAGGCACAGAACCAGCAAATGAACCTTCTTGCTGCGAGGCGACAGAGCGAAATGAATGACTCTGCCTCTCGTCTGGAAATGACATTTTCTATTGCCTTGCAGATCTAATGTAATTCTCTGGATGTGACTGCTCTCTGATGGATATGGGGTGCCAATTATTCCTTTGATGAAGGCACGAAAATCATACGACATGACACATTCTGCCGTCTCCTCTTCACACTGGGCAGAACAGTCAGCTGACAGAAAGGCTCCATATGGTCTGTATCAGTTGCGTTAAAGTCACAGTGGGACGCAGGGAGGGATGAAGGCAGAGACACGGGGAGGAGGGAAAAATGGACAAAGGGACTGGAGGACAGTTAACATGCCATTTGTCACAGAGAGATAAGAGGAAACAAAGATAGCTTTGAGGCTAATTCACTTGAAGGGGGACTGAGAGAGAGGCTAATTAAAAAGAGGAAAGGAGGGAACAGAAGGATAAAGATATGCAGAAATGACATCAGAGACCTGGGTTGTTTAAAAAGTAGGCACAAGTCAGGGTTTTGCTAGCCATGAGGCCCACCTAGACCTGATCAAATACATTAAACCATCCCATCATAGTATATTTAGAGGCAAATCTAGTCTTTTATTTAACAGGAGCTTCTGAAGAATTTACACCCACACTGTTCTCTGCCTCGATATGATCGCTAACACTTCTCTCTGAAAGCGACATACTACTGCAATCTTTATGTTTTCAAGGACTGTGCATGAGCTGCATCTTAAAGTAGAGCTACAGGCTAACAAGGCCGGGCTGAACTTTTGTTTTTTTTCTTTTTGCTCCATTTGGCACTTTGTTAGCCTAGTTTATACTATGGTTTTTTTTTAATCCTGCCTTAAGAGGGAACCTGAAAGTAGAGCAGCAGATGATTTTAAGACTGACTCGAACTTGGAGAAACTTCAACATTCAGATCACCCTATAGACTGTCAGATGAACCCAATCCAGTAACTAGCTTACATGATTGGAGATTCTAGTCGAGCTCTAGTGAATGCTGAATCATGAAGACTACTCTTTACACCAACAACAACATTGTTAGCATATAATCTAGCGGCTGTCTGTCAAAACATGATTCTCTCTCCCTGCCTTCAGTGCACTCCACCTAGTCTTCACAGATTCATCAGCGTCGTCATTTCATCCATCATAAGCCTTAGCAGAGTCAATCAGCCGCCACCACCACCACCAGTGTCTGGACTCCATGAGGGAATTTATTTCCCTGCTGCTGCTCAGGGCTGACACCGCTCCATCACAAAGATCTCCCTGTGGAGTCTCAACTCAAGACTTTTGTCAAGACTCAATGATCATGTATCATCCGTTATAATGAGCAATCGTCTTTACTTCATTCACTTGTCTGTCCCGGTTTGAATGGTGACAAAGTATCACATGACAACATACTCGATGAATTCACACAATGTTGTGTGTGTATGTAACCAATGCGCATTGTACCGCTCCAAATGGAAAAATGCTAGCATGTGATCCACTGGGTTAGTGTGTGCTATGCCTTGTTTGCTTGAGCTGGGTCATTTCCCTGAGCTAGGACACTATACAGTCCTCAGAGACCCTCCCTGAAGGTCTTTTTGTTGACCGTTAGCAAACTGTATTCGCCAATGCACCACCCAGGCACAGGAAGAGTGTGACCGTGCATCTTATCTTTTTGGTGGTCTGCGGGGAAGCTGATTGTTATTTAAAAAAACAGCTCCATCTTGACTTTAATGTGGGAATAATATGCTGTCAACACAGAGCTAAAGATAGATTGTTGTGATAAAAGTCCTGCGGGATGCCTTCTGATTTACAACGCACAATTTATCTGTACGTGAGACAGAGCTGACACAATATTTTATCTTCATCATTTCATTTCCAACAATAGATTTGGTGCGTTTATTCAGCTGTCTTGTCTGATGACGGACGGACGGATGCTTGTACTGGATTGTATTTCTGATGAAACTCTATGATAATGTCACTGTATAGTATGACTACAGGAGGCAGGAATATCTCGCTCTTTCCATTATTCTCACCCTGCAGAATGCCGGGGTGAATGTAAATACACATGCATGCTTTCTCTCTCCAAATTCCCTCTCCGTCATCGTCGTCATGCATCGTACTGGGCTACAGAGTGTTTGCGTGTCTGTGTGTGTGTTTACTTGCACAAAGGCCTGATGCATATTTAATTGCGGCCTCTCAGAGCTGTTGGTCAAGTTAATGCGCCCGACAGAGCTCCTTCACAGCAGGAGTGCAGCTCACTCTGAGCTCTACGGAGCTGTGTGAGATGTCGCAACACTGCACTCTGAAAACTGTGAAGATGCACACTGAACTTTAAAACACACACTTATATTGAAGTCACTGCAAGCTCATATTCTTGATGAATTGGTGCTTTACTACACAACAAATACAGCTGTTCTATGCTTAGACAATCGCATGATTAAATATTTAACTGTATGCAAATGTTTCAAGATTAAATGTACTTATAACTTTAAATGAGATAATTTCACGTTGCCTGCTGCTCACTGGTAACAGTACTCATCGACAACGGACTTGGCAGATTATATGGATGTAAATTTCAGCTGTAAAGACTCACATGGCTTAAGATCAGGTTGCCTGAGATAAGCATGGTCGAATTTAACGGCCAGAATTTGCCATGGAGATTTATATGACATTTTATATCACACAAAGCAACACAGGCAGATCTCAGGACCATGCGTGGCTCCTAATGTAATGTAACGCACCGGATAAAAACTGATGATGTAATTCTAAACCTGAACACTATTATACTAAAAGGCCACAGGAAATGGGACACTAACACCTGCGATTTCAGGCTCAGCATGTCTACCTGTGGCCTAGATTTCTGGCCCTGATAGGACCCGGTCAAACAACGGACCTCTGTGGAAAAAGAGAAGAGACACACACCGAGTGGATATGGAGAGAGACAAATGTTTCAAAGTGTTGGAGGATGTTGCAAGGAGAAAAAAAAAAAAAGGGTGGGCGGTATGAGGGGGAGAAGTGTTAAATCCAATTAGCAGTCAAGTTAGAATATGTGATGCTTCCATGGTGACTAGATCACCTTTTCTTTGTGTTTTCTTTTTCTAGTCAAATCTAGTACTGCCAATATGTAACACTGTGACCTGCTTAAAACATCGAAACAGCTGCTTCATCTGAATCTGCATGGACACAGATAAAGTAACTAAAAACTAAAAAAAAACATGCAATTATGAGAGTGATGACTATTAACTGTACTCTGGACTTCCATGTAGTGTTCAATGTTCAAGTCATTCGGGTGAATGTGCCAGCTCATGTCATCCATATGGATGATAACATGCAGCTATTACATCAGCTGAGTGGAAGCTCACACAGGGTACAGACAGACAGGGCATACAACTCAATCTTCATGCAAACACAAGCCAAATGCCTTCAATGTAACATGAATGGATGAATAGCTTCATAAAACTTGACTTTTTAGCCATTATTATTAAACATTTTGGTTCTCCAGGTCAGGCCCAAGACCTTCCAGGGGGCCCTAGGAGCACAGTGAAATGGTTAACACTCCTCAAAGGGTTTGTATAATAAGATAAGAATGATTTAATAAAGCTATATTCACTAAAGCTATTATCCACACCTGACATTAACCAGTCTGTGTTTCACTTTGCCATATGCGACAAAACACACATGCTCCTGAAGACATATCCTCATTAGGCATGGCTTCCCTTCACCTAGCTGTCTATTTATTCGCCGGTACTCCCCTTTAATCCGATCAAAGGCATCGATCCAAACCAATCTGGCCTACCTGGGGAAGCCAAGATGTCTTTATCCGACGACGAGCTGTGTCTGTTCCGCCTGCTCCGCTTCTCTCGTACACCCCGCGGTGACGACGAGCTTCCTGCTAAGCACGGTAACAACAGCGCCTCTTCGCCGGAGCCGTCTGTCTCCAGTTCGGTCAAGACGCTTTCACAAGAGTCCGAAATACGAACAGCAACTCCAGGGTTCAGTCCAAGACCCAAACCTAACCGGTTTTTGTCAAATAATACCTTTGGAGGGTCCGAGGAGTGAAAGTTACACTCCGAAGGCACCGCTGTCGCTCCGGTGTCCAGCATTGGCTCGCTGGTCTCTGTCTCTGTCGGGTCGCATTCTGACATCATTGTCGCTCAGTTTTTAATACATACAATTAAATGTTCAATAAATTACATTCAACTCCCTTTAAGGTGTCAGTCTTCCATTGTAACGAGGCGTCCCTCGGCCCACGAGTACATAAAGCCCAAATAAATTATTCGAAAGCAGCTGTGTCGATATGTCCACATAATCCGTCAGGCTCGTCTGTGCTGCTTCCTATTTAGCACACTGCGCATGCGCTGCACAAAAGGAACACGGCTGACTAAAGACGCGTTCAAGTGCTCCTTGTGAAGTCGGTACTTCCGAAATGTGAAGACGTGAGCATTTTGTCACCCGGCAAAAATTGTTCTCGAACAAAGTTTACTGTAAAAATGACACATGTTGACTTCACATGGTTGGACTATAGCTAATGTAAGGCATAAACCAAATATTACCTTTAAAACGCATAAAAACACGCGTTCAACGTCGACAAAAGACAAATATAGCTAGTTATTGGAAGTAAAGTAGCTTCTATTGCATTTCGAGCCAGTCAGTTTCCAGCCAGTCATCAGGATCACATACTGACCTGCTATGACACCAGTTGTTCACAGATGTACTGTCTTCCGCCAGCTTTCTTTCTCTTTTTAAGTCACTTTTTAAAAAATTTCATAACGAAGAATTTCCCCAAATCTTAATACAAATTAAGACAGTAAATCGGCTTTCTTGTACTTGCTGTCGGTAAACTTTAAAATTAAAAAAGTGAAACTCTGTTAAACATATTCTGATATTTAATTCATCGTCACACTAAAAACAAGTATACTGATGCCTTCACTGTCCTTCATTCATGCCGCTGCTTGCCTTTCTCTGACATGTAGCAACAACTTTTATGGCCACTAGATGTCGACAGCGATACACAAATGACGACTAATGCAAAGTGTTGAGTGTCACGCAAAAAGACTTTTCCTGAGAGATATACTTTTATATTTCTTTTCTTTTTTTACTGGTGCTCCTTAATGATCATTTTGAAGTTGTCTTTTCCTCATCAAGTGGCCTGCTCACAGACTGATTTTTTCTGGTGTAGCCATCGCATGGTAATTCCCATTCTTTAGTTTGGGCCTATGGTAGATGATTAATGCAGCTCGAAGAACTGCTGCTTCAACTTCACCGGGCTCTCTCTTCCTGTCTCCCTCCATAAGTTCATGGTTTCACTCCCTTTTCTTTAAATTCTCACAGTGCCCCTCAATCACTCAGTGCTCTGCACAGTTCCTCATGCTCCTTTAACCCTAACCCCCTTCTCCACCTATATCATGGCCCCTCCACCACACCACCACCACCCATCTCTCTAATAAGGGAGTAAAGCTGAAAAACATGCAAATGAGCAGTCAGCCAGCTGGTATCACAGCAGTCATGTGATCTATCAAGGTAGGGGGTTAAGGGGTGAAGGAGACATGGAGAGAGGATGGAGGGAGGGGGGGAGAGAGGGGGAGAGTGTAGGGATAGAAGAAGAGGGTGGATGAAGGAGGGATCTGGGGGGATGAGAAGGAGACGGATAGGTTCAAAGACATGCTGTAGAAACACACAAGCAACGCTCTGCCAGCTCTTTGCTAGATGTTAAAATAATCCCATCAACCCTCTCTCCCTTTGTCCAGCAGCTTTCTCCATACTGTTTCTGCCTCCTCCTTTATCCTCCATACCTTTTATTTCTGTATCCCTCCACCCTTCAAGGACAAATACCTGAAATGTCACTCATGTGGCACATGGCACTTTACAGGGAACCACATCAGCACACCTCTCTCTTTCTCTGTATCTGTGTGTGTGTGTGTCAAACCTATGTACTTCACCCACCACTGGGTGACAAGCCCCTGCAGCAGTGTGAATGAATGCATGTGTGCACGTGTATGTGTGTATGCGTATGTGTGAGATCCGTCTTTGCCTCACTGTAGCACCCATTCCAGCAGATTCTGCTGGCATAAGATCTGATTTACTTTGCCAACAGCAACCACCCTCATCCATTCCTCTTTCCTTCCTCCCCTCTCCTTTCCCCTGGCTGCCTGATGAGGGAGAGAGAGAGAGAATCCTATAACTCAACTCATTTTTCTATGTGCATGCATGTTGTCAGTGATTAGGGTATTTGATTTGATTTGTTAGTCTGTGAGTAAATACATCCACCCTGCAAAGCCAAAGCAAGAGCATGTGGGCTCCTCATTGTGCCTGAAGTCTGCAAAGTCCACCACAGAGACAGAGGCATCCGCCAGATTCTGATGTTGGAATGTTTAAAAATATTTTAATTAATTTTCTACATGCAAAATTCATTTACATTATAAAGGTGAACAATCACATACACATGGCATCAAGTGGTCATCACACATTTATAAATATTTATTTTGTGTAGGGGCTGTTACATATTTGTCTGTTATTCATATTTATTTATTTATTAATTTTCACATGAACAGACCCTACGTGTCTTTTATATGTCAGCATTTGTCCATTTTGGCTCTGTCTGGTGTCTGCACTGGTGTCAGGACGACACCAGTCACCTGTTACCTGTCAAGAGAGATTCACACAGAGAAAAGACATTCACAAAATGCATGTGGGTGCCAGCATTTGGGTGTGTGTGGTTGTGTGTGTGTGTGTGTGTGTGTGCTTTCAGAGTGTGAAGGCAGTACCTCTTGGACCAAACATCTTCAGGTAGCAGTGTGAACAGTATGGCTTCTCATCATACTGAAACACAACCAGCAGGACACATTTACTGCACCATCTTACTTATTCATTCAATCACCTTTTTACTATTTTCCTCATATATTTCCACATTCATTGTCCTCATATACCTCAGCATGTTGTCCAGCTGTGAGCTGTCTGTTGCACTTTTGACACTTCAGACACAGAGGGTGGTAGTCCCTCCCTAAAGACCTCTTCTTCTCACCTGTATAAAAAAAAAGAGGACTGTGTGACTGTGATGCAGGGTAATAACATTTTTCATTGAACCCACAAGAAATAGTGTGATTCCAGTGTCTGGTTCTGACTGTTACTCTCATCAGCACAAATAGACCAAAGAGGGCGTTGTTGGAGGAAAAGAGGTAAGTAGGCCAGGTCACGTCAGAGAATTTGAACTTAGCTGGCACGCAAATAGGAAGGTAAAACTAGCAGTAAACAACAACAAAACCAACAACAATAACAAAATAGATTTAAAATAGTTGGTTGAAGTTGCTGTTATGGATATAATAATGAGGTCAGAGCGTGTGGAGAGGGCTCAACTAAAAGAGACAGAAGGTAAGGAGGAAACCCAGAGAGCAGCATGCAAGCAGGTTTGGCTAGACCCACATCCTGTTGTTATCATGGATACGTGTGCATGCATTTGTGTGTGCGTGTGTCTGCTTGATAGAGAAAGAAAGAGTGAAAAGCTTTCTTTTTGCCTTCCAAATGGAGAATGGAGCCAAAAACTTAGCATGAATACTTTATTATAGCAGATATTTTGACTTGTCGTGGCAGGAAAAGCACATCCAGCATGTTAACTAATAATGGTAATAATGTGTCCGTTCCATTTAGCTCCATTTGTCAGTTAGTATGCACAACAGTACAGCTTAATACTGGGACATCTTAATGGAATGCAGCCTTGGTTAACATTATTAGTTTCCCCTGTGTTTGGCAGACCAATTATTAATATTATTAATATATTTTCATCTGTTCATTAGTTTTCCCATAGACTTACATTTTTGTGACAAGTTCTGTGGTAATGGCAAAATGTTTCTCTCTTAGTCTTCATTCTTTTAACTTTTTCCTTTTGAGATGAAGCAACTGAAGGAAAGAAAAGACTTCGAAAGAGCAAAAAAAGATCAGAAAGAACAAGACAGAGAGCAGACAGACAGAGGCAGACAGACATATAGAGTAAAAAAAATTAAAGAGGTCAGACTCACCAAAGTAAACGGGCTTCCCACAGATTGGACAGTAGCCTACCATTATGGTATATAATTATTTATTGTGCAGTGTGGGCGCGTTCACTTTAGCTGGCGTGGTGAGAAATATATATCCTATGAGAGCACACGAGTGCATAAGTGTGTGAACTGAAAATCGACAGGAAAACCGTTAAAACTGTAGATGTGTTGGCGTCTTGTGAAGTCAAAACCAGGATGTGGTGAGTGAGACGTCACAGGAAGAGAGAAAATGTGATTTGAGAGGTAAATACTATCATCAGTGGAAAAAAAGAGACAGACAGCATCTCTAATTATTTTGTCTATATATGATAATGGATAAAAAGACATGTAAATAGGCAACATTTCATAGCCAAATGTATGTATCTTTATACAAATGCTTTGGGTACCCAGACATGAAACTGTAAAGAGAGGGAGGGAGAGAAAGAATGAAAGAGCGGTGAGGAGAGAAGGGACAAAAACAGCTGTCAGCAGCTCAAATTCCCAGCTATCTTCTCTCCTTTCCTGCTGTTTTCACCCTCTTTTCTAGATTAAAAACAAGGAGTTGATCCTTTCAATTGAAAAGGGAAACCTGACACTCGTGCCTTTCTCTCATTCTTTCTGTCGAACCCCCCCTTCTCTCTCTTTCCCTGTCACATACTCACACACATGCACGCCCCCACTCCCTGACTCACACAGACACACACCATACACCCATTTACACTCACACACATACACCAAAAAAAAGGCTGTACTTCTCCTCAATGACATCACATAAAGAGGCTGCAGCCAAAGAGCAGAGGGAGAGGCAGGGTGAGGTCGGGTTGGTTGAGGGACAGACGAGAGGGGGGGAGGGGGGTTGTTTGTGTGTGGAGGCGGTTATCCCCTCGGGATAGGTGATGGAAGCAGACCTGGGGAGGGACAGGGGTGAGGAGAGATGAGCGAGACAAGGATGGAGACAGTACCCGGCCTCAGCTCAGCGGGGACAAAGAAGATGAACTCTGATGAACTTCACAGAGCGGAACAGGGCCGCTGTAGATGAAGACAGGCAAACGTCTGTGTGGTTCAATCCCTATCATTGTCAGTGGGACTTGTTTCTTGTCTCTGAATAACTAAAAGAGATGTACTTCATTATAGCAGGCATTGCAGTGGAGGAAGAAGTATTTGTTAAACTTCAAAGTAAAACTCAAAAAGTAAAAGTAAAAATGTCAAAGTATTAAAACTAAAATAGCTTACTATGAAAAATGAGCCTTGTAAGTCTCATATTATATATATTTTTTATTACTATTACAGAATTTCATGTTGTAGCTCAAAGTTATTTCCAAAACATGAAAGAGGAGTTAATCTTGGAGTGCTATTATTGCATAATAAACTTAATAAACTTAAAACACTGTTTGTCTGAAATTTGATAAATTGTCTGAAGTGATACCAAGCAGGATTGTGGGTAATGTAGGCACTGTCCAACTGTCCATTTTGAGTCCGACAGTGTTATAGAAGTAAATGCTAAATGGGTGGAGTACTTCATTTATTTATTGTCTTTTAAACTGTACTTTATTTGCAGATTATACAATTTTAGATTAATTTATTTTATCAAGAACCCACTGTTTATTAAATGTAAAGCTCTATGTGATTTGAACAAACTGAGTGAAATAGCACAAATCGGGTCAAAAACAAACTTAGAAGTCTCTAAAAGTTGTTAAAAATGAGTGAAAACCAACATGATTTGGCAGCAGTATGCATGTTTAACAGACAAAGGGTGAGAACTAATGTAAAAAAAAAAGTAATTGTCTATTTGTTAAAAGGGTGATTTTCTGTAATAGCTAAAGTGAGGAACTGAAAATGCACAAGATATTTTATATATGTTTAAATAAATGCTTAAAATGATTTAATGGACAAATATGAACATGTATGATCCGAATCACATGTCAGCATTAGTATGGTAGGAACAGGATTCAATTTTGTTACAATTAATGTCAAAGAGGGTATATAAAGATTCATATACGTACCTTAATCTTCTAATTCACTTGTAATTACAATTGACTACTAAATGTAGTGGAGTAATACATGTATACCCATGTACATTTGTGATGTTTAAAAGTAGATTTTCTCAGTCCTCACACATGACAAAAACATCTGCATATCATTTGTGTTGCTGATGAACTTCAGAGGGCTATGAAATATATGAAGTATTTCATCATTTGCATATTTGCTAGCATCCCGCTCCTGTGTGTGTCACGCTTTGCAGAGGGACGGAATACCAAGTAGCTATTTCATCTGACCAGCCATCCCTACAGGATAACCTATCATGTCTCTCCATCAGCATTCATTGTGTGTGGACAGCGCTCGGAGAGTTACATCCTGAACCTGAGGCCTATATGCATGCGCAGCTTACAATGTTTTTTATGCAAATGATGATGTCATGGTTCTAATAGAGAGCAGATAGTTAATATGCACAAAAAACAGCAGAGATTGGAGTCATTAGAGCGAGAAGGAATTGCTAGAAGGAGAAGCAGGGAGGATTTCCACAGGTTGAATCATAGGAAAATGAAAATGAAATTAAAAGGAAAGAGGGAGCTGAGCACGGAGAAACAGAGGCGATGTAATTGTGAAATGGAGAGAGAAAGGAAACAAGAGGAGAGAAGAGAGGGGGCGTTAAAACCACATTTCCCAGAGGATCTTTTGGTTAGGCTTGCGTTGAGAAAACTGCCAAAACTCTTAACACACACATTCCCGCACTGGCACGCACATATGCATGGTTCACTTCTGCCAAGTCATATGAGATACACCAACACACATTGGATGGAGAGATGTGGGAATATTTGTCTATGTGTGTGTGTGTGAACAGGATTTATAGTAACATTCAGAGAGTGGTTGAAACAGACAGAGCTCTGAGGAGGGAGAGAAACACTGGCTCCTCTCCTCCGTCTCCTCTGGTGGGTTGGATCTTGCCGAGGCCAAACCCTCCGACGCCGGCTTTGAGAATTGTGTGCGGGGGGGACACAGGAAGAGGCTCAGGAAAGAAAACGGCTGGAAGGATTCCTTCTTCCCACACATAAATGCACTCTTGATCACATGTGCGTACACATGAAAGTACACTCACACACACACACACACACACACACACACACACACACACACAGCAAAAGGGAGCCTTTGGAAGGCTTCCTTTTTCCCCACTCACTCTCACACACCCACTCGTCATCACGTTTCAGTTCTTGGCATCCTCCTTTCTCCTCCAAGCCCAGAATATGACATGGCTTTGGGGTTGCATCTCAGCTGCATACACACAATCAGCCTCGCAGTACAAGACATATGGCAAACAAAATCAAGCAGCATTTCAAACATTTGACGGATGAAGATAACCAAAGAACCACATGGTGATTCACTCTGTGGTACCTGTTCGAGGTAGAGCGAAAACACTTTTTTGCTTGCCTCTGATATTTTCATTTGTCGATGTGAAAATATCAGTTTTCAGAATGACTTTTCCGTGCTTCTTCTAAATCATCAGGCTGTCAGTGAAAGGGAAACAGCTTAAGGTTTTCTAACCAAGCCAAAAAAAAAAAAAAAATCTCGCACCCTTTACTGTTTCAAAGCCATTCTGGTGCTCACTTGGCATAGCCGGTTGGATATTTTGGTATGCTGTGCACCATGGTGTGGTGAGCCATTTCTGGGGTGTGTTTTCCACAAATATCCCCCTCTGTGACGGCCTTTCTGGAGTCAGACGATCTAAAGGCTATAATCCTCTACTTAGGGTATCAGCGGATGGAAAAGTCAGGAAAATAAGTCCTTGTTTTTCACTATTAATCTGGCAAAGCTTATAAATCCCTGCATGCCTCTACGTATATAGTGATATGATTATAGTGACTATTACTACATGATTAGTGGCTGTGAGTAGCTGGGTCAGTCAATTCGCCTTATGAGATATTATGTTGTTTTGTATGGTCGATGATACTAAAGGAGGGATGTTCTTTGTTTATGTGTGTGTGTGTGTGTGTGTGTGCGTGCCAGTAGCATAAATTACACAGGTGCCGATGCCCCTCTGGCTTTTAATTCTCTTTAGGGCTGATATACAATGCCAATCATCCAAATGGCTAACAGGGCACTTGAAACACACACTCACAAGAGCTAAACTTCTGGCATACATTTGTTGTTGCGATGCCATTAACTTCGAGTGCTGCTTACCAAAAGAGAGTAAACACTGTAAAGGCCAAGATTAGATTTTGGATCCGGTTTGAGTCCTACTAGTGGCAAGTCTGTCGGTCAATTGGCTTGCCCACCATTTTGATCAAGACTGAAATAGCTGAACAGGATGGAGGGCCATGGAATTTTGTACATACATGCTCCCAAAGGGATAAATCATTCTTTTTGACTTTTCCTCTAGTGCTACCATAACTGTTGGTGAATGTCTCAACTGTTTGACAGATTGCCATGAAACATGATATGTATAATCTCCTGCCAGCAGCAGGTCACAATCTCAATCAGTTCAGTGAAATATCTAAACATCTACCAGTTAGACTGGCACAACAGCCTCTAGGATAAATCACAATAACAAACAAGGCACTTTTGAGATTTCTTGACTTTCCCTCTATCTCCATCATCAGGTCAAGTTTTTAATATGTGCAATACTCCCATCAGCCTCAACTGAAGATGGTCAACAGAATACCTGCTAAACATCAGCATGTTAGTGTTGTTACTGTGAACATGTTAGCATGCTGATGTTAGCATTTAGCTCAACGCATCACAGTGTCAAAGTACAGCCTCACACAGCTGCTAGCTTGGCTGTAGACATTTCTTGTTTTATCATAACACAACAGAAGATATTTTAAGTGTGAAATCTTTTTTTTCTACTTTTTTGGTAACACTAGTAACACACTGTGGGCCTGCTGGTGGGCCGGTCATTAAAAACTCCAGAAAGTCATGCAGTGAATCATCGTAAGTGATCAAACCCTCAGAGCTGTATATCCTAATAAAGGCAGCAAAGTTTTCAAAGTACACAAATATGTCAGACTGAATTTGGTGAAAATGTGTATAACATTTAAAATATTTGCATTTGACTGAATGATACAGATAAATAAAAAACAACTTGTCAGGTTTAAATATTTCAATGTACACATCATATAGCTTTGGAACAAGCTGATAATAGAGTACACAATTTATCATACAGTCAGACTATGTGGAATGTGATGATTTTAAGAACCTTAAAGCTACTTAAGGGGAAACAAAGGGGTTTCAACTGTGCATTAAGGGGATGATATGCTCATTATACACAGTTTCAAACTTCCAGAGTCGACCTCAGTCACTCAGCAGGGTTCTGAGTGTATAGTGCTTAGTTCTCAAGGCTGGTCCCACCTATTGTTTAGATCTGCTTGGGGAAACAGAAAGGCAGGCAGAAGGAAAGAACCTAATGTGTTGCTTCTTGCCTGTGCATTCTTGGCATAGCTCTTTGCCCTTTTCATTTTTTGACTGTGATTTTTTTTCTCCCTTGCTTTAATAGTGAAGCCAAGGGTCCACAGCCAGCCAAGTCCCACCGCTCCAGTCTGGCTAAGCCACAGAAAGCTTGGCTTCCTCTACTCTCTGCTCTCTCATTCTCCATGTATGACTACAGTATGTGTCCCTCGCTCCTTCTCTTTGTATGTTTCTCTATGTCTGTCCTATTCGTCTCTTTGCTTTCTGTTTTATTTTTTTGTGTCTGTCTGCATCGGTCAATCTGCCTCTTTGTCTCAATTTCCCGTCTCTTTTTCTCTTGTTCTTTTCTAACAAACACACACACACACATACACACCACCCTCTCTATTTCCCTGCCTGTCAGTCTGTCACAGCCAGCGGACTGGTTTAGCAGGCGGGGTTCAGCTGGGCTCCACAAACACATGGCTCTCAATCTGCCTTCTTGTGTGTGCTGGAATGGTATTTCCTTTTCTATGCTGTCCATGCTTTCTATTTAATCTTCTTTTCGTTTTATGGACGTGTTTAAAGAAATTTAAATATTTTTACACTTAAACATATGGATGAGGCCATATGCATTTCTTTTCTCTTTTTCTGCAGTGAACTATAATTAGCCAAAGAAATTTCAACCATTTGGATCACTTGAGGTGACTTTATTGTCACATACAACCCCCATAAACATATTGCATAACGATTAGGTAACTCTGGATGTATTAAAGCAATGACGTGTCATCTCAAATTCAGCTGCTCCTCTGAAGACACTCTTGTCTTTTTCGACACAATATGAATAAATGTGAGTTTGAATTTATCTATAAGAGACAGTGTTGGCAATTTGCTCCTCTCTGTCTCTCAAGTGAAATTGAATTATAGATCAAGAACCCCTTGTGTGTGCACTAAAAACAGAATTCTCCGACTCAAACAAAGCCTGCTCCCTCTTTTGCTACGCCCATTTCTATCTGATCAGCACCATTCATTCCGCCACTTAGACAGGAATCTAATTAGACCAGAATATCAACATTAAAACACATATCTGCCCCCCTCCCTCCTCTCTCTCTCTCTCTCTTTGTTTCTCTGCTCTTCCCTACAGCTGGTGAGTGTATGGTTTGTGGCTGCCCCTCCCCCAGCGTTTGAACAAGCCAATAAGAGAGCACGTCAGCAAAATAACCCCCCCTCCACACACACACACACACACACACACCATCCCTCGTTTTCCCTTACCACCCCATCCATTCCCAACCCCATCCCCCAGAGTCCTGTCTACACCCCATCCCCCTTTCCTACCACCCCTAACCCACTTACTCATCCTGCCTCCACCCTCCCACACACCCACGAGACTTCCCCACCCTCTCCACTTTCTCACCCATGCTCACCCTCCATAGTAACTGCTCCCTTTACTCTCACTCTTCTTCCCACTCACCCCTTTTCCTGGACACCCTTTCTTCAAATTCCCTCCCCTTCATTACACCCACTCGCCATTTTCCTTATCCCCATCTCTGCCGCTCCCCTTCCTTCCCCCACCTTTCTTCTGTCCTCCCTCCCTCTCTCCCTCTCTCTTCTGTGGCCTTATCTTATGAATATCGGTAGCACACTGGGTGAAAAATTGATCCTCCCCGCCTGTCTGTGGACGCTGCCACAGCGCATTAGCCTGCGTGTGAGTGTGTGTGATGTGTGTGGGTGTGTGTGTGTGTGTGTGTGTGTGTGTGTGTTGTGTGTGTTGAGGCTTGCTGCTTGTGGGAGAGAGGGAGGGAAGCAGTGGAGGAGGAGTGAGGGTGGGAGGGATATTTGCATATCATCAAAGTAGGGAAAGGGAGTGTAATGAGGAGAGAATGTGTGTGTGTGTGTGTGTGTGTGTGTGTGTGTGTGTGTGTGTGTGTATTAGGAGTGGTGCTGATGGGTTGGGTTGAGTGTGTGTGAAATGAGAGAACAAGACCAAGGGAATAGGGTATCTGGGAGGTGAGATGGACTGGGATGGGTTTAGGTGTGTGTATGTGTGCGTGTATGTGATACATACATACATGTTTTCCCTCACATCACCCCCCCCCCCTACACACACACACGTGCATAGAACATGCATAGAATATCAACGCCACACATTATTAATACATATTTGTCAGAAACGTTTCATATACAGGCCATATTCTTGACCTTTGACACAACAGCACAACAGAAAAGTGTTGTAGCCTCACAAATTGCTGGGAAAACATGATCAATTGCCATATTCCAACACAATTGGCCTGTGTAGGGATGAAGACACATGCACAAACCTGTTCTATCCATGAGAAATGTGGCTCAGGTCACAGAGGCAGGCTCTCATTTTACCCCGAACTGAATTGAGGCTAGTTTATTTCACACGTGGGCTAAATGAACCTCTCCTTTTCTCTGTTTGTCACTCTTTATTTCCTTTCTGTCTCCCCGTCTTGTTTCGTAGCCACTGTAAAGTAGTATGCAACTTTTGCGAACACAGCTAATACTTATTTTTAAAGCGAACTTACGACTCCAGAGGAAACAGCTGCAATGGGTAGGCTTGGTATTTGTAAATAAATAATTTAAAGCCCCCTTTTGCCTGCCTCTCTGCTAGCCACAGCTTCTGATTTAACAGGACTCATAGTCGAGTACCGATCCTCGACACATTCAAAATACTAGTAAAATCGTGGTTCTAAGGCAAAGCAGATAAAAACAAAACACACTGAACACTTTTAAATGTTGTTTCGTGCTCTTTTGTTACCCGTGAATGTGTGGGGGGAGGTGTGGGTACTGAATTCAACTACAAACGCTTTTCGTTTTCCGGTATCGATTGGGCAGGCCTGGTGAAATCCGACTTGAGCGTTGACGGTCTGTCACATTTCACGCTGACACCGAGCGAACACTGGGCGCACACACACATCCACATACACGCACAGGCAGGGCTCACCATATTATCGACAGATCCGAGTCAGGAGTACAGTCGAGGAGAGCACATTGGAGGTAAGTTGTTGTATAAAAACTACTCAAGGCAGGGAAATTAGACCGGGTTTCAGCGGCACACTCAAAGGCGGGGTCATTCCTTAAGATCGTGTTAATTTTAGCCGTGCTTCTTTCTTTGTAATTTTAGGTTGACCACTTTTTATCTTTCTCTGTGCGCTTTGCTGTTTGCCCCCTTTCCAGTTGGGGAAAACATTACCGGCTCACTCTAACTCAACCAAAATAACCAAGAATAAGTTTTTTTTAAGAAGCGGGTTTTGTTTTGTTATTATTTACCAAGCGATTTAAAGGGAATCGAGGCGTGGGTGGCTAGCTACGGGATTTTTCTCTATGTTGGTCGGTGGAGGAGGAGGGGTTGGTATGGCTTGCCAAGCTAGCGAACGACATTACGCAGACTGGCTAAACAAGTTTAAATGGTTGTTAAAGTGGACAAAGTTGCCTTAAACTCAACTCGGGGATAAACACGGCTATGAGGGAGCGAGCGGAAATGCTAACACGGCTGTTGTACGTGTAGAATAAGCGTAATAACGCGTTTACCACAGTATGCTATGCGCACGAACGTTAGCATGTCCCCCCCAAACGTTAGCCTCCTGTGAGCTAGCGAGCCATGGCCGTACTCACTGCTCGGTTGTTATGGACTAAACACTGCTGAGCCGTGAGGTTTAACGTTACTCTCTTGTGGAGGTAGCTTCGTATTTTTTTTAAAAATATAAGTTGCCGACTATGAGCCACACATGTGTTTACTTAAAACACGATACATCGAGCAGACAGCGTTGTTTAGTTGTTGAACCAGTTTGGGGAATCACGCTGTGTGTTCAGTACATTAACGTTACTTAGACAAACTTGAGGGAAGTAGGTACAACACACACACATGCTTGTCAAAATAAGCAGCGGCCGTTCACATTAAGTGTTTGTGTAAACAGTCTAACAGAGAGTGCCTCCACTGCTCAGTTTAACTGTTAACCACTCTCCAACTTTGTATTTTTAAACAGTGACTAAAAGCTTCTTGTGTGAGAGGAAACGAGGGAAAAAAAAAACGCAGGAAAAAAGAAACTGAGGAAATCCCCCGAAAGGAAATGCCAATCGCAGCCGCTGGACAGCCAACGACTCAGGAGCCCAGAGTTTGCCCCCGACTGCCCTCCACCCCGGAGCCTGTCCCTAAAGGGGCTGATTTATTCGACGAGGCGGGGGCGGCGGAGTCGGCAGAGCGAACAGAGTACGGGGGCGCGGAGGGGGGCAGAGGACTCGGGGGCTATAGTTACAGCCAGAGCGGCGCTAGGGGCTTTGTACAGCCCGGATCCATCAACGGCTCTCCGCCGCAGTCCCCAGCCGCGTCCTCCTCTTTTCTCTTCCACCCCCTTCACCCCCACCAAATGGCCATGGAGCCCCCAAGGACTCGATCGCGTTCTCGGTCTGGATATTACCAGCAGTACGGTGGTGGGAATGGCAACGGAATTACAGGCAGCGGAGTCATGGGATCTAACCATCATCACCACCACCACCACCACCATCACCAGCAGCAGCAGCAGCAGCAGCAGCAACTACATCCTCAGCAGCAGCACGGTGCCGGTTGCGCTCCACTTGGAGCTCACGGCAACCACTCGGAGAACCAGCCGCGAGCCCCAGGAAGTAACGCCTCTCCCGGCATTCAGAGGCTTTCTTCGGTTCCCGGAGCGCACCGCATCCCGGCGGCAGGTAAATGTCCTCACTTGTCATTGTCACTGACTAGGCTACCCCTAGACCAAGGGAATCAAAGGAATCACACGTTTTTCTTAGACTTTGCATAAGCAAGTTGAAGTGATAGAAGTCGATGTGTTTAATACCGTGGGGAGGTTTTTACAGGCAAATTGAGAGGAGGAGGAGGACGATGTCCTGGGGTTGGCATGACAAAAGTGTCTGTGCATGTGTGAACACATTTGTTGTATTCTAATTAGACGGGGTGTTTTGTGTGCTTGCCACAGAGCTGCAGTGTGGATGTGATGCACAGTTAGCACATACAGTAGGTAAATGAACAACAGCAGTCTGTGGTGTGGACTGGTGTAGCCTCAAGCCAGTTGAACTGCTGTGCATAGTTACTTACCCAGACTGTGTTTCTTAAGGCACAGTGGCATGTCCACTTTTAGTCAACTACACAAAATATTGATGTAGCTAGGTAACAAGCCTTACAGTGTGTACAGGCTGTTGTTTGTCCAAACTAGGCATGATTTATTATTTTTTAAAGACTCTCACGGGTAACATGGGTAAAAAACGATGACTATAACTCAGGGATTTGGTTTTCTTCAAATCAAAAGTCATTGTGGATAAGAAATAAGATAAATAAGAAAGAAATCAGCCGCTCCTCATATATTTTTATAGTGAGACTTGATTTTAAGTAGGGTCCTACATTCACAGACTAAAATTACAATACTGTAAATGCTCATCAGTTAAATGACAAAATAGGATGTGTCATGCTATATGAAAGAGGGTGGCCGTGGCCTCTAAGAGCCGGCGCTCGAGTATTCTGTTTCAGATAGAGAGGGAGGGGGTTCTCTACTAGTAACTAAATGGGTAAGCCATGCTTTGATATTTGTGCTTCACTGCAAAGCAAAACTTAAGCGAGAGTGTGCTCGGACTGGTGCTGGGTGTGGAATACATGTGAGGGCACTCTCACACAGCGAATGCAGTGCAGTGAACCACACAACATGGAAACAGCACAGCTAGAGTTTCACATTCAGCGAGGCTATGGGAAAGCTTTTCTTTCAGCACACCTAACAGGCTTCTCAGGTTAGGAGAATGCTTGGTCGGTAGCTGTCTCCCGTGGTGCTTTGGGGAGAGTTTTCTAAGTGGTAATTTCTTAATGAAACAACTTGAAACTCCAAAGGGAAGAATTGACTACATTTATTTTACATGTCCTTATGTGCAAATCTCGAGGCATATTTTAAATTGGAGTATAAATTAGAGGTATTGACCACCAAGCTGCCAAGGAGGGGTTTAAGAGGAATGTCTTGTAGTTGCTTATTCACCTTCCAGTGACTGATTTACGCGGCTCTGAGCACACACTCATACTAATTTTACATTTAGAACTTCACATGCGCTCAAAAAGACTAACAACCCAGTCATTCCTCTCATTGAGCAACTCACAATAGGCAGACAGAATCAGTCCCAGGGTTAGCTTAGTCACTGTCACATGTGTTTTCTTCCTTTTGGGCACACAATTCAACTACACGGTGAAATGAATCTAATTTTTATATTAAAAGCACAAAACAATATTCTACCGGCCCGATTCCCACACTTACAGTTTATAAAGTCTGTGACGCCTTTAAACAAAAATTATCTGCAACTGACCGAGCAACCGTGTATGGAGACTGGAATTACCTGTCCGGGAGAGTGAGAGTAAGAAAAACACAGCTGAACACACATAAACAAACACAGGCCTCTTCTGGACTCGCAGCCTATAGGTTGTCTAGCAATATGTGTGTTGTGCTGTATGTCTCGCTTTGTTGGGTTAGGAGGAGTCAAGGTCCATCTTTGTATGTTTGTGTTTAACTGAGAGACGAGGAAGAAGCAAGACAAAGGATAAAAACAAAAATGAATAGATATACTGATCGGTGTGACGTTCATACTGCATCGCCACAGAAGGTGAGCTAGTCATGGCCAGAGTTTATCGGCCTGCTGTGACCTACGACCTATACTCTGTCATAGTAGCTTGGCTATGACATGTAGGATAGCACAAATCAATGGATAGAATGACTGTATTGTATTTCCATCCAAATGGATTTCGATCTGGAGGGGGAGGCTCTGGCTAGAAATTCTATAGACACTCACTCATCATCTGGATTAATTTCAATTAGACCTAGAATGCATAACACATGAAAGCACAGTATTTCAGAAAGAATACAGTCGGGTGTGCACATTTCTATGTGTACTCTGTGTAAGGAGCTGAAATAATAAAGTCTGGCTGCAGCAAATGTGCAAAAACAACAACAAAAAAAGGTTATGCTTCATTAAGTGGATGTGAAGCACTTCAAAACAGTTGCTTTATTTTGAAATAAAAAAACATGCACCATTTGTATCATTTTTGAGTGCTGTTTACATTGTTAACTTAGCTGGAGGAAGCCTTGGGGCTAATTTATACTTGAATATTCTCATACACAAGTGAAGCAGCTGGCTAGCTGGACTGTTCCCAACACTACACACCTTTTATTAGACCCTCTTTCCATTCCCAGAATGGGTCCTGCTTGTTGGGAGAGGGTGAGAGAGACGGAGAGATACTCAGTCCATTCTTCCCGTGCTAGTCACCTGCGTTGTGCATGAAAGCTAATGATATCCTGTACCCTTCAATCCCTCTCTCTCGCTCTTCCCCTCGTAGTCCATTCTAAATCTTTTGGCCCGTTTTCCCCCTTTTGTGCCTTGTTCTTTCATGCGTGTTTTATACAATTTGTAGTGCTCACATTTCTTTTCTTTCCTTGTTTTGACATTCTACTTTGATTATCAAATACTGTTATGAGGTAAAAAAAAAAAAAAAAAAGAGTCCACGTCGAGGTGCAAAAGAGAAGCATAGAAAATTTAGAGGTGCTTCAGCAAATGTCCACCAAATGCTTAAAAATGCTGCCAGATTGGTCGAAGTGGATAAAAACATCCTCTGTGGCAGTTGATATCCTATCCTGACTCTGACCCACCTCCGTGACAGCCTGTCCTCTCTTAGTCACATGCATTTCTCCCTGCCCTTTGGATCAGTCAACCCTTTCTGTACCCCTCCGGTCCATTTTCTCTGGCCTCCTCCCCCACATTTGTCTAATGGAGGGATCGTTTTAATGGACTGCCCAAAGCAGCAGAGGGGCAGACGCTCCTGCCACTCTACCTTTAGCCGTCCACTCCACTCGTATCCTCTCCATCCTTCTGTCTGCAACAGAAGTGGAAACATGCAAAATACGCTCTATTTTTATTTTACTTTCCTTTGTCTTGTCACCCAGGCAACCCCCTCCAGTTGGAAGAGAAACTCTTTCACTTGGATTGACCACAAGTAGCAGGGGTTCTCTGCTACTCCGTCACCCCAAATCAGCAACAAAGCAGTCACTTTGGTCAGCAAGATAAGATCCTGGGGGTAGAGGACAGTGACTTCAAATTAGCTTTAAAATCTAAGGGATGGGGCCTGATGTGGTTTGAAAAAAAAAGTACTTCCAGGAGGGAGTAGGGGAGAGGTCACTAAAAAGCCTTAAATAAGGTCAGTACATGGAGAATAGCAAAGAGAGGCCAGTGAGAGTACGAAAACTGAACTGGAAAGGAGCAAGAGGAGAGAGAGGTCGAGGGGTTGGATTAGGGAGTTACAGGAGTTGATGTTGGGTGGAGGTGAAGTACATGAGGTTTAGATCTACAGAGGGAGGATGAGGAAGGAAAGAAAAGGGAGAGATGATTCGACCAAGCACAGGAGAGGAGAACGTGAACACGTTCCAAGGAAAAGGGTGGACCGTGAAAGAGACACAAGACATCATGAGTGTTATTGTAAGCAAAGCACAGAGAGGAAGCGTGTTTCACAGACAGCTGTAGAATATGCAACCTGGGAGGAGGCGTGGGTAGAAAGGAAAAGAAAGAAAGATTTTAAAAAAAAGGAAAAGAAAATGATTGGCTGGGAGCTGATTTGTGGGACAGTAGAGGGCAGGAGAGAACATTGATGCTTGTGAGTGTAGGTAAATGCGTGTGTAAGAAAAGCATGAATGATTGTTGAATCATTGTGGAGTGACTGAGTGACTTTGCTGCTGTTTGCATGTCAGCCTCCTATGCATGCTGATATAACTGGGAATGTCCAGCGGATGTGGCTTGGTTGTGTCATGGGTGCAAATCCGTGGTTGCAAAGTCCACTGGACGTAGTTCAGAAGGAGTATATATTCTGCTCCTTTGTAGCTCTCTTTTACTGACCGGACTGGAAACTGTAGGTGTCTATGGCAGGACTGCCATTAACTTCTTGCGTCATGTTTAAATCCAGCCTAAAGAGACTAACAATTTGACTATTCTCTCACTTTTGACCTCGAGTTGCGTTTGTAGCAATTCTCTGTCTCAACAGTTTCATAGCATCTTCAGCTTTCGCATGCCATTTCAACACGTCTGCGTCCTTCCCTATTTCCACCCTCTTTGTGTCCTCTTCCTGCCCCTGTTGTAACTGTTATGCAAAGTGATCTGGCACTGCACACATGGACTCGGCAAGTCTGCGTTGATGAAGATGTTGGAGTAGTAAATAAGTTTGTTTTTGCTCGTTTTGTAGACTCCCAGTTGTAAGAAAACAGCTACGTAGTACTGACAACACAGACGGCCAGTAGAGAGGTAGAACATGCTGCAGGAATGCTTTGAGAAGCTTTCATAAGATATTTCAATAGCAGCGCTGTTTTGATACTACTAATTTTAACAGAATTTAATGCTTTATGGTTATTTTTTTTAATATTTTGGGTGCAGTTCTGTTCCTGTTTTAAATGAATTGAATTCATGTATTTATTTAGCCACTCACTGGAGGTCTATTCGGACTACAAGACTGACACCTCTCAGCTTATGAAATTATCATAAGCCTTTAGCATTTTGTGTCAGGTATAAGATGCTTTCTGTGTAGCTTGCACATGTATTCCTATGGTATTATTGCCATCTGTGTATGTATTTGTTAGTTTCATCCAAGAAAAATAATTTAGTTCATCATAAAATATCAACGTATTTCTAAATTTACTGATTTGGACAAACAGCTGTACAAAAGCCATATTAACTATATGTATGTTTGTGTTGTCACTATGATTTCCTTCCTCCTAATAAAATGATATCTATCTCATTTATTATTAGAATCATACAGCCATGTAGTGCAGTGTCTGTGGTCGCTTATTGAGACAAAACTAAAGAATACCGAAGCAAATACTGATCTGAAGTTCAAAATGTATCACATATTTTGAACTTAAGAACATGTGTATGTATCTAAGATGTGCTGACATTTATCATTGGCCTAAGATATTTCTTCCAAGCTATTTCCATTTAGCGCCACAGAATGTAGTTTCAATGAGTTTATAGCTCACTTTGTGGTCATAGTGTCGGGATTTATAATGGAAGAGGAGAATTAAGACGGTCATCTGTCTCTGCCTTTCTGTCCCTTAACACTGCCTCTTTCTGTCTTTCATTGGACGATAAGCAGAAGAAAGAGAGAGAGAGAGAGAGAGACTGAGAGGACAGAAGGAGGAGTGAGGTTAAGGATAAGGATTGTGAAGGAGTGGTTAGCTCTGTGGATGTTCATGTACCTCTGCTGACGGTGTGTGTATGTGCACATAACTTGTTTAGCTGCTGCCTGGGTGGGCTGGGAGCAGGAACAGGGCTGTCAGAGACATATGCATACATACACACACAGCAAGCTTTATTGTACTAAGAAGAAGTTGACAGGAGTGAAAGCAAGAGAGCAAAGGTATAACTGTAAAGAAATATCAGCCAGAAGGAATACTCTAATCGACTAATAGACCTCACAATGCAGTCAGACAGGTATTGTCCTTGAGCTGCTAGTGTGTATCGAGCGCTGGGGGCCTGAATAGCATGCTCTAAGCTAAAACGAAAACATGTTGATGTTTCTTTGACATATGTATGCTTGCAGTGTATGTGTTAGATTTAGCAACCATCTCTTGCTGCACAGCTTCTCAGTTTTGTGACCAAAAATATAACAAGATCACAAGATGTGAGGGGTTCATTTTATGAGTTGCCAAAGAGAGGCCTGATGCTACCGCTATGAGAAGAAACGTCTCAATCCTGCACACATTAAAGATCCCCTGAATCTGAGAATATATGCAAATATTTTTGTGTCTCATTTAACAGCTGGACACGAAGATGTCTCTTATTTGAAAATTAACCATCCTGGGTGCATGTGCATCTAACGTGAGACAGAAACTTTCTCCTTCCGCAGGCAAATGTGAAAACAGTCCTTTAATGTCAAACTCAATCATCAAGGCAAAATAGTTTTGAGTGGACGGGGATATTTCTGAGATACGAAAATAAGCTATGAGGCAAACCATGTCGTCTTAGGTAGGAACCATCTAAAAAAAATGTCTAGTAATGAGCAAATTGGTGACATAATGACGAGCACTTGCCCTTTATAGGCCGTCATTAACCACATGAAGAAAAAACATCAGAACATGCTTCAGCGAAATGATGTGAAGGGATGTACAGAATGAGTCTGTGGGTGAGTTAAATACCATGTTCACCTTCAAACTTTCAGCTGCGCATCATGTGTACTTGCAACGCTGTGTGCGACAAGCTAGATGTGATGTGGTTGATCAAGGAAGGACATGCATTAACAACGCATTTAAGTTTTGATTCATTTTATTTTACACAGCCTACTTTCTAGACTTGTTCCTGTTTCCAGTGCATTCTCATTTTGTCCAAAGCAATACCGCCACCTATACACAACACAATAACTTGATCATCAAGTATGTATGAGAGGGAACACCTGCGCACGTTCTCCCGGGTTTAGAAGTAGTTGTCAGACTTGAGGACAAGTGCAGGATGGAGGAGCAACCTCAAGGACTGCAGCAGTAACAGAACAGAAAGGAAGATAATGAGAAAGATAATGAGGAAGGAAAGAACAATAAATAGAAGGAGGAGGACAATGAAGTGGGAGAGAGGTAGAATAATTCCTGTTTCTATATGTACACACACACACACACACACACACACAGTTACTTGCCATCAGGCCTATGTGAAGCAGTGTTAGGCAGGTAATGGCTGGGCAGGCGTTACATGCCCGCCTATTTTAAGCCTGTATGCCAGCTTGTTACTCGACTCTGCTTTGCGCGAGGGTGTGAAGTGTGCTGTGACATGTGTTCAGGAGGCGGGGTGATGTGAGAGGTGCACATATATGTGTGTGTGTGTGTGTGTGTGTTTGTGTTACACATATGCTCTGCTGAAATTGCCTTTACTTCCTGTATATGTAAATTGGTAGAAGTTCGGCTATAGCCTACAAGGCTTCTGTCCATTTGTTACTGTTGAGCTGTTGATTTTGTTGGTAAGTCTGTCACTTATCTATTATCTTATTCATCCAAGCAGCCTTTCTACTCTACTCCTTCTGTGTTTTTTTTCTTTTTCATTTTGACATGAGAATGGAAGAGGTAGTTTAATAGAGAAAGACTGCAAGAGAGAGGGCGATGGAGATCACGGACGGAGATGGTGCGATAGGGAAAGCAAGGAAATGTGGATGGTGTGTGATAAAGCAGCAGGAATATATGGGCGAGAGACAGGCCGGCAGATAGGGAAATAGATCGGTGGCAGGGAGGGATGGTGATGAAGTGATGGAGAGTGTGAGGAGGAGGAGGATGTGCGAGGAGGGTGTCTGAGCTGAGTGCAGAGCGGGTGGGGTGGGAGGGGGTGAGAAAGGGAGGGAGAGGTGGAGGAAATGGATAGAAATAGCTGATGCACTCTGAGGCTTACAGAAAATCAATAGCAGTCAAGAGGGGAAGCCACAACCCCCACCCTGCTCTCTCTCTCTGTTTCTCTTCCTCTCGTGCTCTCTCACCCTCCACTGCTCTCTCCCCCTTCCTTATGCTTTTTCCTCCACTCTTTATCTTCTCCCATCTCCCTTTCCTCCTCAGTGCTCTCACCCTTTCATGTGCATTTCCAACCTTGTCCTTTCCGTCTGTACCGCCACTTTGCCTTCGCCTTGTCCCCCCACATTCTCTTTGCTGGTCGTTTCTCTCCTTCACGCTCCCCCTCTTCCTCCTCACCTCCCATCACTGTTGTAGTGGCCTTGTCTTTCACCCCCTTTTTTTTTTCCAAGACATCCTCTTTTCCTCCGCAGGCTGCTGGTATGCTTTAGATGGAACAACAGAGATCATGGACTTGTACGTTCATGATTTTCCTCGCCAAAATAAACCCCTGATAGTAATTTTCTTGAGGTGTGGTTGTGGTCGATACCTCTTTCAATACCATGACAAAAAAAGTCCGCAGCATAGAAAATATGCTAATTTTGTAATAGTAATAATAATGAGTTGTTTCATTTTTGCAGCTTTGGGTTGAAAGTCTGTTTTTATACTTTTCCTACTATTGAATTATCATATCATTTTAAACACGCGGTATCACAAAAGTATCTACGTATCAATACTTTTGGCAACCTTAGTGTGAAAATAGGAATGATTTCATTTGATCTGCAAACTTTCACCTCTCCACATTGTTACTAAAGCTAATTGACTGTTGATTACTTCCATCTTTTTTCTACATTTGTATCATGCTGCACCTTAAACTCACACAGCAGGTAATGCTGATGAGGCAGCAGTGAAACTTTCAAAGTCAAGATTGGTGATTGTGGTGTGCTATTTTTGTGTCACTTTTAAAGGAGCAGTCTTGTGTTTTTAGTAACGCAAATTATTTCATATTGTCTGGTTAATACAAACACCATCCCATCTTAACTTTACCTTAAAATTCAAGCTCAGCATTCTGTTGTGGTCTGTTGTGGCACTGTAAATGAAACCTATCCATACCATATCAAAAATTCTTTTTACTTTTTTCCACCAACATTTGCAACATCGACTTTGCCTACAGTGTTTCTGTTTTGTGTATGCACAAGTCTCCTAGACATGAGTGTGTGTGTGTGTGTGTGTGTGTGTGTGTAAATGTGTGATCTTTACATAGCTACTGGTCGCGGTGTGTTCTCGTCTTTAAGTGTCACTGATGTGATGCAAAGTATCTGTTCTGCTTCCTGAACTGTGCTGCTGTCTCAAAGTCTATATATCACAAACCAGAGGACCATGTGCTGTGCAGATTCCCTGTCGCAAATGAAGTCTTACATGAGAGAATCTTTTAACAGATTTTCACGTTTATAGTATTCATTAAATTGCCTATATTAGCATTTTTAAAACTTCCTAGTTGCCGGAGAAGACATTACCGTGACCACAAGCATTGAAAGTCATGCTGAATCCTGCTTTTCAACTTTCCTTGAGGCCATAAGTGTAGAAACTAAACTGTGTGTACAGAGCTGTGTGCAGTCTGTTAGTCCAACAGTTGACATGATGTCGTCGAATCATTTTAAACCTGTTCTGTGGCGTCTGTATTGTGCTCTATGGAGTGACTCCATCTGAATGACTCGTCTCTGACTCAATTTACTGGACGCTGACAATGTGCAAGTGAGACCATATTCAGGGAGGGAGCTGGATTTTTGCCTATTGTGATTGGTGAATGAGTGTTGTACAGAAGAGCGCCATGCAGCCGGCGTGTCCTGTGAATGCTCCGGCAGTACTCCGTCCCAAATCATCTCGGTGAAAATAGCCTTTCAGCCGGTTTTCACTGCACTAATGTAAGCTTTACTTACCTCGATCTTTTTCAATCCATTTATTTTGCCTGCACTGGGGATTGGAGTATGAGAGGAAATGCTTTTTTAGGGATTGAGGAATTCAGTTGTGAAAACCTCACTCTGTCTGCCTCTTCTTTCTCTTTCGCCCCCCCTCCTCTCTTCTTTGTTGTCAATCACAGCTTTTCTTCAAAGAGGGAGGCTGTGAGCAGGGAAAAATCCCACAAACAAACAGCCGAGAGGTGAAAAATGCTCTTTTTAAAAAGCCCTTTTTTGCATCTATTCCCTGCTACTTTAGCTTTCTTCATCTCTATCGTAAAGGTAGCCTTGTCTGGAGTGCCCTTGGGAGTGCTTACCCTTGGTGTGTATACCACTGCCACCATCTGTGGTGAGGACGTCCCCAGCCCATGACGTGCCCATGAAAAAAGGACAAAACAAAAGGCAGAATAAATACGAAACACAATAAAAAGATGAAAGGATTGTGGAAAAACAAAAGAGTAAAAGTCTTAGCCGTGATGCAAGCGGCGGTATCATCAGAAAGCTTCTCTAATCCGGGATTACTGTGTTTATTTTGTGTGTGTGTGTGAGTGAGTGAGTGAATGTGTGTGTGTGCACCTACATCTATTGCCTCTGATCTGAGACAAGAGTATACCATATGGGTTTCAATCACTTTTATGCTATACACACGGTCCATACCCCTTCACACAAACATGTTGTCACCGTTTTTTACTGTTGTGTCTTAAATCCAACTTGCACGAGAACAATAACAACAACAGGATTAAATGTACTGTGTGGAGATAAACAGGGGTCTCACCATGATGCTGGTGTATAATGGCGCTATCAGTTTCAACAAAAGGTATTGCCAACACGTTTTTGTATATTGTATTGCAAAATAATACACAATTCCAGAAAACACATTGGTTGGTGGTTCAAATGGAATGACATTTTAAAAAAAAAAAGCCACATGCATTTTATTACATTGTTGACTAATCATAGGCACTGTTGGATCTGGTGCTAAATGGGCCTCTATGAAAATATTTTCAGCTATTTTAGTATCGTTTGAACAATTTTAATGAACTTAAAAGGTCTTATAAGTGACAGTAACTAAACATTTTCTGTTATATTTTGATGTATTTGAGACTCCAAACTAAATGTTTTAATGAATTTACTCATTAAACATTCAGATGTGTCACAGTTATGAAATGTAGAACATGTATGACCCTGGGCAACATTTTATATGAATGAGATGTGTATGTAACAAACACCAGGCTTTACAGATTTAGGCATATGTTGTTTCACTGTGTGACCTTTTTTTTTATTCTGCTCTTACCTCCTCTGTCTAGGAGCCTCTGGCGGGTCCTACCACTGCCACCCAGACCATGCATATGGAGAGGAGAGTGATAAGGTAAGCCATGGCACCTTTAACGTCCATATGTTCATACCTAACAAACACTGGGTTGCACACTGATGAGATCATGCTGCGCTATGACTCAATATTAGATGACATCTTCTTTCTCAAGTAACGCTGTGTGAAGGGCTGAGACACCTAACACACACCCAGACCAGTTCTAGATGGTGTGATGTGTATGTGACGTATGCAGAGCACAATGTGTGAGTCTCATGCTCCATCAGTGAACTTATAGTTGTGTAAGAGAACAGGAGGTGTTGAAGCCAGTAAATATGACTAGATTTATTTTGATTGGGGCGTTACTGTGATAAACTCTAGTAATCCACGGCTTTGATTTATTGTAATGTGGAATATCCATGGTTAAAAAACAATCATTTTTATTAACACTGCAGGTCTGTACTGTTTTCAGTTAGTTATATAAATGTGCAAATATGATCTGATCCACAAATTATGTTGTCGTTTTTAAAATGATCTTCATTCAAAATAATTCTTTAACTTTAAAGCAATAAAGTAAAAGTGAAACATTTATTGTTTAAATGACATTCACGTTCTTTTATTTTGAAATAAACCCAACACATGAATGAATGAATGAATGAAATGTGGAACCTGGGCTAATTTGGTTAAAGCTTTAGCTCCGACAAACCCTCGATGATGCTGTTGTTGTTCGTTACGCCGTGCCCTCATACTGTTAATCATGTTTGTTGTGTATATACTTTTAACAGTAGTACCTCCTCAATAAACTCAAACACAACACAGTTTGCAAATTGCAACTCTGCCTTCACTAATGCTGAAGTGTGTTTACACTGTATACATTATACACACTAGTTTAGAGAGTTTAGAGAGCCATCAGCAGCATAAGCCCCCCCAAGGATGAAGAAATGCAAAGTTTGCTGGTTTGTTGTTTAAGTAAATTCCTTTTGGGCACTTGCGCTCACATCACTCCAGGTGTTTTTGTTTTTGTTTGTTTTTGTTTTGATTGACTTTGTAGGAGCTGACCGTGTTTTTAGGAAATCAGCTGATGACTAGTTGCGGAAACTTTTTGTCTTATCAGCTGATTACCTGGACGATACATCCATGCACCTCCTCATATCTACAGCGTGTACACTAATATTTTCCTTTACCATTGGGGGTGCTTTTTCTTTATTAGAAACTATAAACTTAAAGTCATAAATGGATCTATTTTCCAAAAAGCATAATGTAAAAAAAGTGTACTTCGGTAAACATTGTCATCGTCACAAGCGAAGGGCTGTATAAAAAGCAAGCAGATGAAGCACGGGGAAAAAAACTGAAGAAGGAGAAGAGGGGAGGCAGGATGCTGAGGAAGGTGTTGCAGAAAGCTTGGAGGGAGAGTCGGAAGGGAGGGGAGGCCAAAAACAGGGAGGGGGTATTGCTAATGATTTCACCTCCAGCTGTGGGACTTGGTTGGAGTGAGAGAAGGGAAAGGAGGGGAAGGAGCGAGGGAGGGAGGGGGAAGGAAGGGAGGAACAGTGGCAGAGGAAACAAAATGGGCTTTGAAATCTTGTTGATGGAAAGAAAATAAGTGGGGGAGGGAGAAGTGTTTGAGTGTTAGTGGAAGCATGTCTGCAAATATTAATGAATCTGTAAAAGCAAATGACCGTATTTGCTCACTGTGCACATTCACAGTCCATTTCTAGGGCATGAATGCGGAAAGAGAGAGACCTGGGCTCCATTGTATTTCATAGGTGTGTGTGTTTGCATGTACTCTGTGGGCCTCTTTATTTTGGTTCTCAGCAATGACAGCGAAGCCACAACAGCTGCCGGCCACAGCTACTCTGTGTGTGTTTTGTGTGTGAGTGGACGCATGCATATCCCAAATGTGGACATGGTGAAATAGAACGTGAAAGGGTGTGTCTGTGCTCGTGCTTCAGGATGTCTGCCCAGCTTGGTGTGTGCACACACTGAATGTGGACATAGTGAAAGGAATGGAGGGTGTGTGTGTGTGTGTGTGTGTGTGTGTGTGTGTGTGTGGTCCCTACACTGACAGCACTGCAGAATGTGCTGTAATATCAGCCACAGTTCACAATGTTTCTGGGTCGTGCCGGGAAGTCACTGTGTGTGTCAGTTTGTCTGTCTGTGTGTTTTTGAGACTTTGAAATTCAGCATGTTTTATGCTCTCGATTTTTTCCGGCTTTAGTGGAAACGTGTTTGGACCAGACGTGTGTGTGTATGTGTGTACAACACGCACTCTATTAAAACATAAGGCCACGTTAAGGCATATTGCTTGAGGACACACGCACACACACACACACACACCCCTTTGTCTGACACCGCTCCCCTTCCACTAACGCGGTTAGACAGGCCCATCAAACTTTCATACTAATGGGCAATAGTCTGCATGTGTTAAGACAGTGTGTGTGTGTGTGTGTGTGTGTGTGTGTGTGTGTGTGTGTGCGTGTGTGAGAGGGTGTCCTGTCTAAGAACTTCTTGTCTTGTCCCCTCAGATTTCAGGCCGGGGTCTCGGACAGGACAGACAGAGGAAAAAGGGGGGAGGGAGCAAGAGGAAGAGGGGACTGTAGAGGGGTTCGGCTTATCTGATGGAAGGAAAGGGGGGAGGGTGGGAGGAGATTGTTGGGCAGGGTGGGGAGTGCATGAGGAGGGAATATGTCAGCCTCGGGATGGAGGAGGATGGCTTAGGTATGAAAATGGGCACAGCAGATGTCCCTAGGGTTTTGTGGTTGAGGCTAGGCTGGTAGAGAGGTTTTGGGGTGTCGGGTTGGTAGAGAGGGGGATGTCATTGAGATGAACAGAGGGGTTTGGAAGTGGGGGTGGATCGCTGGTGCCCTCCTTCCTGTGTAGAAATGAGCAATAGATAGTGTCTTCCATATAATTTTTCTTAAAATAACCCATAAACAAGGTTCTGTTTCTTTCCTTTGTGCACACATGGCATTACTTGATGATGAACTTATGCAGAATTCTTTAAATGCGTCTTTATAATGCAAATATATCCTGAAATTTAAGAGGACCTGATTGTGTTGGAACATTACAGACTATAGACTTGAATCAGACAAACTACTTTTGTCTCTGACATTGGTTACATAGCTTTTGAGAATTCTTAACTTCGCTTAACATATCGCCTTTTATAAAATCTAATCTATGAGGAACAAATCCTGCATCACAGATTTGAACACCATAGCTTTCTTTTTGGCGGTGAAAGATGTTTGTGTTTGATAGCCAGACTCTGTTTTTTTTTTTTTTCAAATTCATAGTATGTCTACGTTTCTTTTTCTCACAACCAGTACCCTTATTTGACAAGAGAAAGTTTAGATATTTGAAAGAAAGTTCTAAGAGCAATTAAAAGTGAGTCAGGAACAACCTTGAATATCAGAATTGATCAAGCTTAAGAATAGACCAAGTGAGTAAAGACTGGGACTTGTGGGAGTTTCTGGAAATGTGTTGAAGCACTTGCAGTATGAATATCTTTGTCTGTTATTTGAACATTTTTGGGTCATTCCAAACCCTTTGTCACTGCACAATTCAAAAGCTGGCTGTCAAAGAAATTACACCATCACATCCAGGAAGAAAGAACAAAAATGTATTTTGAATTATGGAAAGTGCAGGTAAGGAAGCGTTTAGATATAATGCAGCTTTAAAGGGGTTCGGGGCAGGCTTGCTGATTGCACCAGTGATCTTGGACACAGATGCTCAAGCATGGTAATTTACATGGCTTATAAAAAAAAAATCCAGGCAGACACAGACAGACGCACTCAAAATTGTGGTGTGTAACCCTCGCCACGACCTAAATTTGTTCTGTCATTTAGGGTCTGGTGTGCCCCGAGGCTCCGCCAAGCTTCACCTCTCTTTTGTCTCTGCCCATCTTATGCACTCATTCTTTCTCTACTTCTCTTTTTCTCCCGTTGCATTGCCTCCTCCGTCTTTCCAGCCCTCTCCTGTCATGTAGTCCACTCTGCTCAAGACTAAATGAAGTCATTGTTTTTGTTTGTCTTTCCCATAAGCTGGTCCAAGCTCAGGCCACATCCAGTGCCAGTGAGCAGTAGAGCCATGAGTGTACAGTGTGTTTTCGGCTCTGCAGTCAAGATTACATTTTGTTCATGTTTGTTCGAACAGCAGCGTCTGCCTCTAAAGAGCTTCAGAAGGTATTGTTCTTTATAGGTTGTAGAACTCAAACAGTGGCAGCTGCCCATGTGTGAATGCGAATTTGCGCATGTCTGCAGGCGTTTCCATAACTCTGTGTGTGTGTGTTTCTGCAGCCTGCTCTCCAGCTGTTTCCTGTTAGCTATCACACTGCTCTCAAGGTTGCTGAGCTGTGTATCTGTGTGTGTGTGTGTGTGGGGGTGTGTGTGTGTGTGTGTGTGTGTGTGTGTGTGTGTGTTAAAAGTCACAGCCGCTGAGTCATTTTTATCACACTTTAACAACGCGTCTCTCCCACGAAGAGGGGAGTTGGAAGCAGGGATCAAGTAAGTAGAGGGGGGGGGGGGGGGAGAAGTGTTGAGATGGTAACTACGAGGAAATGTATGTGTGTGGTGTCTCTTAAGGAACCGGTGTGTTCTTCAGAGCACAGCTAAGGTCTGTGTTAAGGGAGAATGACTAAGAACTGACACATGAGCGTGTGTGTTCTTGCCTCACCAAGTGCCAAGTGTGAGAGTCACCGCTTGACTGTAAGTGAAGTGACTCACAGATGAGTTGAATATATGATAACTCCTTAGTCAGTCAAAACCTTGATGACTACATGTTCAACTACGTCACAGTTTTTGCATGGATCAATGACTTTTTTTGTCTCCGAGAGAAAGAATTTGTCATGTTATCAAGTTGAGGGTGTGTACGTATGACTCGCACACGGGCCTGTGAGTGCTTGTCTTGCGTTTGCATTTCCTCACTCCAAGAGGAAGTAACTTTGAACCCTCGGGGCCTCTGAGCACTGGTGGTGTAATATGCTCTCTTTCACACACGCACACGCGTGGACACAAATGCATACAAGCGCGCCCACATACACGCACTGGATCATACAGGAAATGCCACGAGTCACAAAGGAACTTAGTGTCTGTGCAGTAGTATGGATTGTAAGCCAGAGGGACTGTAAAGTGTGGTAAAATTGATTTGATCCGAGTGCTATGGGTCACTAACCACAATGCCCATCCTCTCTCCCGCTCTCCTTTTTCTTTCCTCTCTTCTCCTCCATTTTCTACCCCTCCCTCTGCAGAGTGAGGAAAGCCCCAGTCCAAAACGCCAGAGGCTGTCCAGTCAGTCTGTATTGGAACAGCTAACCTCATCCGCTCCCCCACCGTCCACCCCATCTCCCCCCATCCGGCCCTGGGAGTCAGGACCCCCAAGTCGGAGACAACCTCACCCCCACACACACTACCACCAGGAGAGATGCCTCACTCCTGCTCGGCACAGGCGCAGGTATGGTGGTTTCTTGATTTCTACAACTTAGTTCCACTGTGAGAAGTTATCAGACGATCCTAAATGTAAAAACTTCCCTCCCTTCCCACCTCCAGCCCGCCAGCGAGGCGTCAGCGCGGTCGTCTCTCTAGACCCACCCGTCACCTGCCTCCCCATCACCACCCCTCCACCCAAGGCCCTGCACCTCGTCTGTCGCCATCAGAACTCCAGGATGAAAACTACCACCGCAACCCCCATCCCTCCACACACCAGACATACCCAACACACACACCCAGCGCCTATGGCCAGCCTCCTACAGCGGGAGGCGGGGGGGCAGGTTTGGAGGAGCCCAGAGCTTTCCACCCTCCCACCTTGTCGCCACGACTACTGCACCCGGCTGCTCACCACCACCACCACCATCACCATCAGCAGCAGCATCATGCAACGCAACAACAGCAAGGAGCCATGGTCATGGACTTGCATGAGCAGGTTAGTCTGCAAATAATTTACATGCAAGACCGCTAGAAGACAATGCGTGTGTGTGTGTGTGTGTGTGTTCTGTGTGTGTGACTGCAAATTAACTGTGGTGTGTTTTCTCCCCAGCTGCAGCAGGCCAGTGTACCAGTGTCCTACACAGTGACCCCCGTCCCTCCACACGGTCTCGCAGCACCTTTGTGTAGCGGCCAGCACCTTCCCCCTACCTGTTCCTCACAACAACAAGTCCCCGCCTGCAGCGTGGTCTTCAGCACTGGACAACACTACCACCCGGTGAGAAGAACACACATACACACCAATTTGTAGGAGTGTGTGAGTTTGTTTGCTAGTTAGTTAGTCTGCCCTATGGCTCAACTAAAGAAAAAGCAAAGTACTCAGAAGAAAAGTGGTTTAAAAGTAGCAAAGACCTGCAGAAAATTTCCCAGTCAGGAGGTTGTTAATCTTCCTGGTCTTAGCTGCCACCTTGTGGCCACAGTGAGAAAAGCATGCATCTAAAACTTTTCTCTCTTCTTGTTCACCGCTTTCCAGATGCTACAGGCATGTTCAATGCAACATTTGCCGGTGCCCTATGCTTTTCCTTCACTGCTGTCAAGTGACCCTCAGTTCCTGCTTCCCCATCCACCCCACCTCTCTCACCACCCGCCACACCTCCCCTCACCCGGACAGTTCCTACCTTTCCAGACACAACAGCCACGATCGGTAAGTGGACGATTTATGTTTTTACTGTGTATCTGGTATTTATCCATCACTATCACTATCCATCATTCTATGATACAAAATAATAGCAACACATTGACTTTGGTATGCCTAAAAGAAGCCATTTTAGCCAGTTTAGTTAGTGGTAGTAGTTTTATGTAGAACACACTAAAAAATGTGTTTCCTGGTCAGGTAACAGAGGGATGTAAGCTGTCCTGAAATACTTAAAGACATTTAAATTTGCAGTCAATTAACTTTAAGGGGAAACTTTTTTTGTAGTGTATAAAAACGGTATTTCATTTTCAAAATCAAAGTACAACATTCTTTCTAACTGGCACATTTAATCAGTGTCATAATCCCATGCTAGTACCATGTACCTGTTTAGAGTACTTGTTTGGTGCACCTCCATGCACATTCAAATATTAGAAGTTAAACTGTTTATCTTCTCTAGGGTTTTGTTAGCCTGGCATCGCCAGACTAATTCGCAAATACAAATCTACCAGAGCAAATGAAACATGAGCTCGGCAGATTTGTCTGGTTCCCAGGCTAGAGTTTTGTTATTAATGAAGTTAGTTTTTATTGGATTTAAAAGCTGCACCACTGCTAACTGACACATTCATAACATTGTACGACAGCCTTAGGAGAGAGAAATGAACTGTGTATGTACATAACAAAGATGTCATGTGCTTAAAAATCTCATGATGGTGCAAACTGTCATATTGGTCATCATAATGTAGGCATAAATATTTCATAGCATTTGCAATTACCTTTGTCACAGTAATTGCAACATACAGCATTAATCGCATTAAACCAATAACAAAAATAAGGCCACCAAACACAGATCTCACTAAGTCAAAATCTGCTGTCCTGATTTTGCTTAAGTGTCCTACAAAACTACTTGTAAACATCTTTGGCCCAGTTATTGCGCCGCCATAACACCTGTTATACATTTGTCACGTTTGATAACCCAATGTGTTTCTCCTCAGCCCTTACAGAGGATCGAAAACGAGGTTGAGCTTTTGGGAGAGCAGCTTTCAGTAGGTGGAGGCTTCAGCTATGCCCACCATCATCACCACCATCATCACCAGCCTCCCTCCACCCTGCCGCCCTCCACACCACTCCAGTTCCTCTCGCACCACGACCCCCTGTCGCAGGAGCTCTTTACAGTGGTGAGTACATTCACTACATGCCATCAGCATAATTTGTTTGGATAAAATATGTTTATCCATGGCGGAATCATTTATTCTATCTTCTTTCTCCCATCTTTTACAGCCCTATCCCCACTTTATGCCTCGCCGATTCACAAGCCGGCGTTACCGCTCTCAGCAGGCTGTACCCCCATCACCCTACCACCCGAGCTTCCTGCCTTACTTCCTGTAAGTGTGTTTCACTTCTTCAAGTTTATGTTGAGCCTCCAGAGATGTAACAAACGCAATTTCCTAAACTATGTGTGCCATGTTTTCAACCATCTACAGGTCCATGCTTCCTGTACCCCCAAATGTGGCCCCCACTATCAGTCTAGAGCTGGATGTGGACGACGGAGAGGTGGAGAACTATGAGGTAGGACTAACTGCTACCAACGTTTAGCGAGAAATTATGTTATCACATGATACACATCAGGATTTGATTTTGAGATAATATAGCATTGACATGCTATATAGGCTATATAGTTTGAAATTCAGTTAATTAATAAAGCCATCATCCTCTGTTTCTATAAACTTTGTCCTCTAAACTTTGCTTTTCTGTGTGAAAACTTCAGGCCCTGTTGAACCTCGCAGAACGTTTAGGAGAGGCAAAGCCCCGCGGTTTAACTAAAGCAGATATAGAACAGCTTCCATCATACAGGTTCAACCCCAACAACCATCAGTCTGAGCAAACACTGTGAGTACCTTTCTTCCTTTTATGGATTTGTTTTGTGGATGGCTGTTGTTTTGATGTGGTATACATTTGCACAAGATGCTGTTTTTAAATGGGACCAACCTTCTTTCATCTTACAGGTGTGTGGTATGTATGTGTGACTTCGAGTCTCGCCAGCTCCTCAGGGTCTTGCCCTGTAATCACGAGTTCCACGCCAAGTGTGTAGACAAGTGGCTCAAGGTGAGTAAAGACACTGAAAATCAACTGTTTTCCACTGCGCCCTTAAAGCCCGGGGTTTCCACCTGGTGTACATATATATTTAACCTGTTTAAATCCCCTTATTTTTTTCGTTCCTTCCAGGCTAACCGAACCTGTCCTATTTGTCGAGCTGATGCCTCTGAGGTCCAGCGGGATTCTGAGTGACCTCATATCAAGACTCAGCACCCGCAATCCCGGACTCCCTTTTGGATGCACCAACCGATCAGTGAACTCCGCTCCTTCTATTATACACCTCCCGCTCACTCACACATTCTGCCACATAACTGGGACCAGTGCTCCTTATTCCTCCACTCTTTCAATCCTCCAGGACGTTGAACAGTAATTCTCATCTGGGATCAGCAACTTTCTACCGATTCATGCTCACTTTATCGCTGGACTTCGTAGACCTTCTGTTTTGGACTATTTCGCCCCTACTACTCTGCCTTCTGCTCTTGGTTAACCCTTACTATGAATGGCCTTTAAAACACATACACACAGTGTCATGTGCAGGTGGACATATATAAGTGTATTTTTTTAAACGCATTATGAGCCCTTCCAAACTGATGCGACCTGTTCAGTCTTGTAGGTGATGGGCGGGGGAAAAGACTTCTGTATAGTTGTACTAACAAACATTTAGGAAGAATTTGGCAGTCCAAAGATTATGATAATGTCATTGTTATTATTCTGGTTATACTTAAGCATCCACATTTTGGCCCACAGAGACTGTCATTTTTACTAGACTCATTCTAATTGCAATTGAACCGTATCAGTCCATTTTAATTTCCGTGTGTTTATTCTTGCATTCCTCTGTGTGAGAGCAGTATGAGCTGTATGAGGTGAAACAAAGATACTGTACACTGTGCGTCAAAGAGTGAGCTACTCTGGAACAACGGAAAAATATACTTTATTTTCTCTATACGTGTCTGTGTGCAAGTGCCTGTGTGTGCTTGCACTTGTGTGAGTGTGTGTGTGTGTGTGTGTGTGTGCGTGTGTGACTCCTCCTGTGGTATTTATACAGCTCATGTGGTATACAGTGCATTGACTTCCTTAATCGTGTTTTTTTTCACTCACTCTACTTCACGTAGATTTAGACTCGCTGGAGGTTGAGGGTAACGTCAGACTGTTTTATAGCAAAGATTCGTTCAGAAATCAAAGTTCAGATTTAAAGTGCAGGACCAAGGGCACCTCCAGGGAAGTTAACGATGCTTTTGTGTCACGCCATTATCACGCTTTGACTCTGTCACTCCATGTCTACCCTTCTGCATGGTCCTTGTCTCAAGCTAGTAAAGGCCGGAGGCTTTTGAAAGACATTTTTCATGAAGTATTATGTCCTTAACCTAAAGGAAACGGATCAGGACTATTTATCTTCCTCGACATATCCACTAAGCTCTAACCCAAGGCACATCATGTGAATACAGTTGGATTCTACAGAGCTGACAAGGTGGATGCAAAGCATTCATTAAAAATGTCATCAAAACATTCACGCTCACTTTACTAGCTTTCTAATGGGAATGAGGCCTTTTTTTAAATGTGTCTATCTGTCTTAGTACCCAGGCAGCTTTCTGTAAGCGTTGCTAGATATGGATGCTATGTTTTTGTCCACCATTGACAAGGAACAAGTTTGAAGAGACTTATAAGGTCACAGAGAAATCTACTGTTTCACCAGACGGTGGATTTGACACTTGAGCACTTTAATACGTAGATTTAAGACCTACACACTCTTTTCATTCTGAACAAACCACTGATCAGTTTCCCACAGTCCCATGTGTGTGTGTGCAAACAAACATTTGAATGCATTTAAAAACATACAGTATATGTTCTCCACGTCATCTTCATACAGTATCAATTCCTTTTTATATTCTTCACACTGCACATCTGTTTATTTCCAGAGGTTTTGGGGCTCTGTTTTGTACTTTATCTCTGTAAGGCCTATGTCAGCATGTGATAATGTGACTCAGAGATGTTCACCTCATGCACAGAGCAAGCTTTCTAATGTAATTTATCACTATTTATCACAATTGGTGTTTTGTGTCCAGATGACAACCTAACATAGGCCTTATAGAGACAAAAAGTTTGGTTTGGAAAGTTCTGCCAGGCACCTGCAGTGTCTTACATCTGAGATGCCTTTTATAAAGCTTAATTTTCTCCTGGTACTTGTATTTATCCAGTGTCACCACATCACACCAATACATTTTTTGCTAAACCAACGGTGTGTCAGTGTCCAGGAAGATTAATTCATTGTTTTCTAAAACTCTTCCTCAGCGTAGTCCGTGTATAAAGTCATGTAATATCCATGGGAATGGAGGGAAGGTATATTTTCTGTCATCTTTTTTTCTTGGGGGTCAAAGGTCACAATTTGTGACTGTATGCATCCATTTTGTGTCTTAGGATTGTTTTTTTTTATTTTTATGTTGGACAGTTTTTGTTGTTGTTGTTGCTTGGTACACTAGCAATTACCTCAGTCCCACTATTTATGTCTTTTCAGAAAATGGCGCAACCAGTATGATTAGTGCTTATTGATTTATTTTGCTAATCTTTTTTCCATGCAAGTTGTTGGGTTGTTTGGATATTTTTCCTTTTAAACTCTATGAAACTCTGTCATTAAAATGGTGTCATAATAGTTTCATTATGTATTATATCTGTAACCAAAATCATTTGAAGGCCTGTTATGATGATAATGAAATTTTTAACAAACATTTGTACATTTTGTATGAGAGTTATTACTAGTAATACTTTATTAAGTAGTGCAATGATTTTTTTAATCCCTTACCCCGTCTTTTGGATTTCAAAAGCTGGTTCAATAATAAATGTATAACATCCTCTTCTAAAACATTGTGTTTTCTGTTATTCTTTCCCCAAACCATACTTTCCTGTCTTTCATTTATTAAAAATGTAATTCATGATTTTAAAAAGTCTTCTACGCTAAAGCCTTGAAGATAGACGAGTCCACATGATGGCAGTATAGTTCTCTTATCCAAGAGACATACTATATAATATATACATATTCAAATTCTTACTTTCCTTCTCAGCCTGTTAGAATCAATGCATACAGCATTTTCCTACTTGTAATCTGCACTGCAGCACATTTTATGTACACTTTCGTCTGAGTTTAATACAATACACGTGATTTAAGAGCATGGTTGAGTGTAGAGAAACACTAAGGGAAGGCTATTAATGATACACTTTGTCCAAAGCACAATGTCAGTGGCCAGATGTTTGTTTTTTTTTTAAACTTTGTGGACAAAAAAATGTTTTCTGTTTAGGAAAAAATATACATTAACATAAAAGCTTCAGTGTCTGGCTTATGGTTAAATGGGTTTCATTGCTTTCATTAAAATCAAAGTCTCAGAGCGGGACACAAGACATGATAATCAGGGGGCAACAGAATTAAGGTTTTGAATTAAGGTCTCTCCATGGCTGGATGATCTTATCATGAGAGAGGCCACTAACTGGATATCTTGCCCCATCAGAAGCACTGTCCAGAGTACAGTTCCCAGAGTGGTCCCACCTCAATCACACCAGTTTCATCATTTACTACAAACATTCAGTTTGTCAAGTCCTTTAGTCGTCTTTACCAAGTATCCAGCCTGGTTAGTCACGTATCTGTCTGCTTGTGTATATAGTTTGGACCAAACTAACATCGTGTTACTTTGTGGTCTTTCAGAGGTCATAGTGGAGGCCAGCAGCGATGTTATTTAACACAGCTAGAAAAGCTTTCGCATGATCACTTATCATTTAGTTTGGATTTTTATTTTGATATTTGATTTACTGTATTGCATCACAAACAATTCATTACAGAAATAGAAGAGTCACAGTCACACTGTATTTTGTGCTAACCAATTGAAACACACACAGCAGTCATCCAGCTCTTTCTGAACTTTATTGAGAAATTAATAATTTATTCAAAACCACAATCATATCTACAACCATGCTAAATGTGATTAAAAAAGTCATTAAAAGGCTTATTTAAAGAAAGATTTTCAAAATCATAAAAGTGTGAAATGAAATAATAATACATCAAAGAGAGTAATAATAGTAATTTTGGCAAACATGAAAATATAAAATGGCGTCAAATTGATTCCAAATAAAAAAAGTCAACAAATAATTGCAGGACGATGAATCAATGAAGCCAATTTATGTTTAAATAAATAAATCAGTCATAAATCAAAATTGTCAATAGGCCGATTTAACAGTACGAACACAAAATCAAAATGTAACAGCAAAAACACAAATTAACAAAAATTCCAAATAAATCAAATAAGCAAATCTTTGCCAACCAGTTCAAATAAAAGTACATAACAAAACATAACAAGTACATGCTGTCCTGGAGTGATACTGTACATTTAACTCACTAGAATCATATCTACATGAACTATGAAATAAGATATAAGCAAGAAATAAATCAAAAGAACAAATAATTGCCAATGGGATTATTTTAAATTATACTAATACAATCAAAATGCAAAAAATGTGATAAATGTAATACCAAATAAGTGAAAAAGTATTCAAAGAGCACATTTTTGGTGCTTAAGAATTCTCTTCAAAGTCACTCCTGTTTTGCTGAACTGAGGCTACACACTTCCTCTTAGTCTTCTGCTGTCTTGGAGTTATTGACTCTGTCTGTTGCCCGGCTACTGGTGTGTACCCGGAGCACCTCTCCTCATCAGGGTCTCTGAGTGTCAAATTTTTCCATATCCATGTAAATTATTCACTCACATACTAATAATAACATGATATAATAATAATCAGCTACCAGAAAATAGAATGTGCTCTGTTCATGTGTTCATGTACTGGGTTAAAATCATCTATTATGTGCTGATGTCTTCACCTTCACCTGGCTGTGTCCCTTCCGTTTGTCCCCCGTCCATTTCTTTGAGTTCTCTTTTTGACAGATGCTCAACAATCAGCACACCAACGCAGTCTCCCAGGATGTTGACAGTACAGTTGCAGCGATGTCTGAAAGACACAAGCCAAAGATCAGCGGATACGTGCTTCTTCACACTGTGTTGTTTGATATCAGTTGTGGTTGTCCGTGCCAAAGCACAGGTTAAACTTACAAAATCCATTCTAACGCAAACAAAAGGGAAACATCCCTCGCAGGAATCCCAACCACTGCCAAAATGAAGAGAGTGGTGCTTGCTCCTGTAGCTGGGATCCCTGATTGTCCTACGATGGACACCATTATTGTCACACTGTGGAGGAAACACAGAGCCATGTAAGTGATCACTTGAGCGGACTGTTGAAGACACAATAGCAGCACTGTGTATTTGTTTTTATGCACCAGCTCTTAAAGATCCCATATTCTATACTTTTTTCTAATAATTTTATATAGTCAGTCAATTTTTGCATGCTCATTTTTCAGTATATCGCTTCCCCAGATTTTTGGTTTGGACAGTTTCACAAAACATGTGACATGTGGCATCATGGGACATGTAATGTAATGGATGGAGGGAGTGCATATATACAACATGAAACAGTACTACATTATTGTCCAAGCTACGGATCAAAAAACTTGCTTCTGCAGCAGAGACTTAAAGCTTCAGCTGCTGCCGGACAAAGCCAAAAACAAACCACAAAATCAGATATGGATAAAAGGTCAACAGTGAGTGAGAAAATAACAAGAGTGTGACTTACGCAAGCATGATTAACCTGCCCCAGTTCAGATGCATGCCACTGAATTGGGCGATGAAAACTGCTGCTGCCATTTCATAGAGCGCCGTTCCGTCCATGTTGACATTGATCCCAATCGGCAGCATGAAGCCAGTGATTCTCCTGTCAACCGCGTTTACTTCCTCACAACATCGAAAAGTCTCCTCAAACGCAGAGCTTGGAGACAGAGTGCATCCCTTGTTAGTTCTTAAATATCTCTTCATTTTTTATATCTATCAATCAATTGCAGATGGAATATTGTCACAGAGAGGATCTGTAGGATACTGGTCTATACTGTTGGCAAAGACAAAGATTGAAATTCTCTTACCTATGTGAGACGAGCAAGGCCTTCTTTAAAGCAGGAAAAAAACTCTTAATGACAGGAAAAGGGCTTTTTCTCACAAACGTGTAATAGATCAGTGGTAGAACTACTACTCCGTGGATAGAGAGCCTGAAAAAGAGCAAAAACTACATAGTGAAGTATAAGAAATGAAATTACAGACAACAGCAAATGAACATTCACAGTGTAACTGCAATAGTGCTTAAAAGTGCAAAACGTACCCACTAATAATCACTGCAACGAATTTTCCAAATTTGAAGATAGCCTCCCAGTGGTCCTCAACCTCGACAATATAGCTTACAGTCAAGAAAAACACTCCTACTGGTAAAAGGCTGGAAAAGAAACAGCAGAATGTATATTGTATAAGTATAAACTGAAGGTGTTTACTGTCTTTCTGTGAGTAATTTATAATAGATGACAGTATGGAATCATTTCATTGTATATTTTGCACTTTTTAAAGTCTGTGTAAAGGCAATTCTGAGATTGTCCAGGATTTTTTGGGCGGTCCTAAAGGGTGGCTCGATGACACACTGAGGCCACCCTGAGCATACCCCTGCACCCCTAGCAGAGAGATAGATATGAATTCATCTCATTCAGAGTGTTTCAAAGTTAGTCATGTCATTTTCTGAACTCATCTGACACGCTTCAAAATTGCTGCTTGACTGCTCCCACGAGTGGGCGTGGCTTCAGCACATTCAGCGGACACGCCCCCACAGTCCTGGAGCTGAGAATTCATTTTTACCTGATTTTGACACCTAATTTCATAAACTTTTAATCATTCAAATTTGGCTTTCTTCTTTAGTCTAACAAACTCAGAACACATATTTATTCTTACCTTACACTGACTTTAAATATTATATGCACTAGGTTTAGATTTTCTTCCAGAACATATGTGCTGTTTCACCATACCATACTATGACTCTAACCACACGTGTCATGGCCTTGTTGATTGCGACAAGAATCTCCACAAAGACTTGACTTTTTTCCTCCATCTTCCTGAGGGCTAGTCCAAGAATAAAAGACCAGACAATCAAGCCCAGAGTATTGAGTTTATCATGACTTTCAGCCATCAGACCCACTCCTGCCTTTTTCTGAAACAAGATGAGAAACTCAGTGAGAACAAGAGTCTGATGGCAGCTTCGTGTGTCAACATAACTGTGAACATAAACTTCACAGAGGAATCTTCATGGTGACAAAGAGAAACATGTTTCGAGGCTAGAATTTTGAATCAGCTGCTTCAATTTCAAAAATCACCTAAATATTACATTGTCTCCCTCATGGGCAATATTGTGTATGTGGTATGTGTAATAACACATACCTGCTGAAAGCTGCCCAGAACCAGATTTCGTGGCACCATTTGCCTATGAAAGAGTAAGGAAAAACCAAACATGTGTACTGTTATTAAAAACCGATGAGTAAATATATTAGTAATGAACGTGATTTGGATTCTCCGATGATATGATCTACTATTTTTTTGAAATGTTACAAACAGACTGAAGAATCTGGCTAAACTAGAAACCTAAACATGCAGTGGGAGGAATCAGGCCTGTCTGAATATACACGTTGTTCTCACATTATTAGATCCGTAAAGGCATCAGCTGTGGATTCATAATCTTCATCGTCGTCATCATCATCTATTGTTACAGCATTATCACTGACCCCAGGCATGATCAGCATCATCAATATTAATCCTACAACACATAATCCAAGAGTGGCTACAGAAGGCAAACATCACAACACAATATCAACAGCACTTCATGAGACAAAGTTACAAGTTACTTTACATGATGAAAAAACAGTAAAGAGTATGAAAACTAGTGACATATTGAAATATTTTACTGCCAAGTCTCTCTTAAATGGAAACACTTGACTTTTAGCAGCATGTCCGTCTAAAGTTTGTTCGGTAAATGTTTCAATGTTGAAATGTTTTCAACACTAGTGTATTATATATAGTATTATAATTTGGGACACCTTCAGGTACTACAGCACCTTCACTGCCAGGATGGAAAACAGTTTCTTCCCACAGGCAGTCAGACCAGCAAAATGTAAACATGCACATATATCCATGCACATTGCACCTTGTTTACCTGCTGCCTCTGTTTTATTCAATATCTACCGTATCTATCAATCTATCTATCAATATCATACTGTATATATTCATATAGCCATACTGTATATATATATGTATATAGCCCTTCTTGTTTTTTGTAATGTGTGTGCACTTTATTGTAGTCCTGGCTGCACTATGTTGTATGTTCTATGTTCTATGTAGCACCATAGTCCTTGGCAAAACACTGTCTCGTTTCACTGTGTACTGTGTATATGGTTGAAATGACAATAACCATATGCATGGTATTTCTCTTACCTACTGTAACAGCCAGCAGAGTGGTGGAGACATAGTACACTGCTGCACGCATGGCGATTTTTTCGCTGACGCCAACAGTAATACAAATTGCTATAAAGAACAAAAATATGAGCAGAGATCTTAAAACTGAAGGTTAGCACATCAGTAAAATCATCCATGAGTCTTACATCATCATGGTTTAATGGAGTACATCTCAAGTGAGCTTGGGTGTTATTTCTTAAAACATTTCTAACCATCAAACTGTAAGAAAATGATGTCCGTTCTATAAACGATCACTATTATCACTTTTTAGATGCTATGTGTGAAACGTTTATAACTTAATGTAACAACTGACAGAGTGAGAGATACACCTGTGACTTACAAGTTATCACATTTGTCACAATGAGAGGAAGGCTGACCATCCTGAGCATCCGGATGAACGTTTCTGCTGGAAAGCCGATGTATTTTTTATCGAGGGTGGACAGATGGACGCGTGTGTTCAGAGTAATGCCCACAGTGATGCCTGTGAGACAGTGACATAGAAATATTCAGCTTTTGAGTTATTGTCAAAATCATTGATAATATTTACTGTATTTGACACCGTGAGATAAATAAATCCATGCCACTAGATGGTGATGTTTAACATGGTGTGATGATCAGATAGAGCCGACTGCATGACGACAAAGATGCGGTTGCCATGGCAGCGTCCCGTATTTTCACACATTCTGTGTGGCTACATGGACGCTAACTTTACCTTACTTTAGCAAAATGTCACATTAACTTTGTGTTTTTGTCTCAAAATATTTTAATATTTAAATGAATAAATAATAATATTGTTAACATTTAACACCATTACAGTAACTAACAACGCCGATACAATAAACTAGCGTTAGCTACCTATGGCCGGCAGTTAAATCGCGTTAGCTACCTATGGCCGGCAGTTAAATCGCGTTAGCTAGCTCTGGCCGGCAGTTAGAACAAGTAGCTAACTTTATACTAATTAAAATCATTTGCAGTCATTACTTACCCAGACCAACACTGAGTAGGATTACAAAAGTTAATAAATCCACCTTCCCGATAAAGGAAGGGCAGAACTTTCCACGAGTTAAACTCTTCATTTTGATGCGTTTAGCTTTGAGTCATTTAATGTGATGTAGCGCCTCTGTCAAAGCAAATGCAATGATTTGAACTGTCCACTAGAGGGCGCTGTTTAAACTGTTGTGATCAGATAGAGCCGTTGGGTCACAACAAACTCACATTTATAAATAAATATTATATATATTTATATATATTATATTATATATATTTATATATATATTATATTATATATATTTATATATATTATATTATATATATTATTATAAATTATATTATATATATTTATGACAGAAGATCGGGATAAATTAAATATATTATAAATAACAGTCAAACATACATTACAACTCTGTCAACTGAGGGGGCAGAGTGTGTTTACAGATACAGATCACTCTGCATTATTTGTGCATTGTGTTTTAGCAGGTACGTCACGTGACATTTGTTTGTGAATAGTAATGAGACGGTTGTTTTCATCCTGCTCCCCGGTACCTAACGACAGACACTGTATCTGATCACACCAGGTTAAACAGCATCATCTAGTGGACAGTTTAGATCACTGCATTTGCTCCAACAGAGCACATTAAATGACCCTAAGCCAAAAGGATTTCAAGTTTTGGACAAAGCAAGGAGCTTAATAGTACATTTCTCATGCGCTCAGCTGAGGTGAAGGTCTGGCTGTTCAGGTTTATTGCATGGCCCTTTGCACTGCTTACTTGTGGTATAAAAAGAGCAGTGTGCAGCCACCTTTACCATAACCATGAAGATGGTACCGTGTGTGCCAAGATGCTATAGTGCTGCTCATATGTTCATCAGTATGAATGTACTCATTTGTTAGGCATTGATTGGTCTCAAAAATATTTCATTGAAATGTATCAATCATATTCGGATAGAGTACACAAATGTGTATCATGACATCATAACTGAATGTGAAGTATGATTTATTATTGTATATTGTATTGTGTTATTGTATTGTACGTTAGTCTGACATTTAGTTTAGTTCAGTTTTTGTCACACTGTTTATGTTACTTGTAATGTTTTCTTTGCCCAATTACAACTTCTTCTTCTTCTTCTTCTTCTTCTTCTTCTTCTTCTTCTTCTTCTTCTTCTACACCTTTATCCTCAGCGATTTTGACCCAAAAGCTAAAGTTACAATATTTCTATGTCACTGTCTCACAGGCATTGCTTTGGGCATGATTCTGAAGACACACGTCTATCTGTCAAACCTTGACAAAACCTACATCGGCTTTCCAGCAGATATGCTCATGCAGCTGCTCAGGCTGGTTATCGTTCCTCTCATTGTGACAAATGTGGTAACTGGTAAGCCACGGGTGTATTTCTCACTCTGTCAGCTGTTACAATAAGTTATGAATGTTTCACACATAGCACCTAAAAAAGTGAGATTAGTGATTATAGCGTTTTTAGAGCTGATGCCATTTTCTCACAGTTGTTCGCTCTAACCATTTCCATTACACTATTATGATGTAACGCTCATAAATGACTGATGCTCTAACCGTCAGTTCATATTCAGTTCTTCTTGTTGTTTGAGCTAAAAGGCAGTTTTTTATTATTTTATTTTTAAGTCAGGATCAGACATCTTAATACTGAAGTTGTTTCAAATTTTAATTCCAGTGTTAGTGGAGCATTTAACCAACAACCTTTATGCTAATGCAATGCTAAAAGTCATTCTTAAAGGGCAGAACAAAGTGTATATTCAGAAAGCCTGCCTTATGCTGCTGATTTCACTACATGATTCAGTTTGGTTGTAACTGTGTTTTGTGTCTGTGTTTGTTGCTACAGTGCTGCACATGTCACGTTTCACATCACATGGGTCAGACCATTGTCCTCTTCTGTCCCTCTGTCATCTCATTTATGCTCCATTATGTCCCCATACTCAAGGCTCAGGTGAAGGAAAAGGACAGACGATGATAACTTTAGAGTTAGCCTTCGTCTCTCGATCCTGTAAGAAGATGTAGTGTCACTTGGTTTTAAGTACCACACACTTTGGACTTGAACTTTACTTGCCCTGTGATGCAGACTTGTTTTGGGCTTGTTTTGCTTCTGGTTATGGATGGAGTGACTGTGAGAGCTCCTTTACATTTATATATATTGGTGCATCAATGTGTAGGCCCATTTGACCCAGTTACAGTAAAAGGACAATGTTAATTATGTGGACTTCCAGTCTTTGCTTTTCCATACGACAAGATTACCAATTGGATAAAGCAGGCAACTGCCTCATTGCCCCAAGAACCACTCTTCCCCAGCTCTTCATAAACTAACCTAGTTAAAATATACGTGTTGACAAAGTGGAGATTTACATATCAGTAAATTGAAACAGGTTGCACACGCACATTTTTTTTATTATGTCGCCGCAAGGTACAACTGTTGTGTAGCTATCTAAACCAACTGACAGAGCTAATGCTAACTTGCTAATATGTGAGCCACTTATCTGACATGACCCTGGATAAAAATCTTGTGGGTAATGATGCAAATTGGGACGATTTTAAATTACATTTCACAAAAATAAACAACATAAAATGACAAACAATGTTCAATCCTGTCATTCTAAATTGTATGTAGCACAATAGTGGTAAGTTACAAAGGATTGGCAGTTTAATTTATTATTTACCCCCATAAAACTTCAAACTTTGGAAATTATGCTACAGCTTGTGACGCTGCAGTTACTTCCTGTTTATATTGTTGTTTGATTTTGATTGGACAAATGTTTCCTACAATTAATTTACACTTTTCTATGTGTAAGTATGAGACTAACATGAAATAAGAATATATACGATAAGATATTCCTGAAGATTTAATAAATCAACAGTTTGATTTATTTCACACACACACACACACACACACACACACACACACACACACACACACACACACACACACACACACACACGCAGGCTCACAATTAATAATGGATTTATGAATAGCTGGTGCAGCCCAGACATCAACGGACCACACAAAGCCCAAGGTTCACATTATGTCAATTGATGTATGGTAATGAAAGAACAAATTTTATTTGGGAATATAGGTTGCACACTTAAGAACAATATCAAGGGACTGGTAATGGGTCTTGTATTATTACCTAATCTCGAGGCACTGTGTAAAATATTTCTTATTATTTCAGTTGATAGTGTGATTACATGAGGCATGTGTTTATTTATTTTAATCTCATCATCCACACAGTGAACCCAGGGCCATGCAATATTCAAGCATAATAATCATGTACACAACGCACAGAGAGTGATAGGAGTGGTGGGTTAATAGGGGCCCTGCTGCTTATTTTTGCCCAGTGCCCCCCAGCAGGTTGATCTGTCCAATAACACAAGACATTAGGATTGTTACAGAAAGCAATGGGCTGCACAAACACGTACATATAAAGTGTCTGAACATTTTTAATTGTTTCTTTGGTTGTCACTTCAAAACCACGATCTGTTTTCAGACTGTAGTGCCATAATGGTACTGATAATAGCCACTATTTCAGTTAGCGTTATTAGGTTGCTGTAGCCATCTAGTGATGTTACAGTATATACATGACCACATAATATCCATTTCTGTACCTTTTTTTTCCAGGCTGTAACTTTTTTAGGAAACTCTATTTCAAGCATACAAAGTGTAATTAAAGAGGTCATATGCAATTCTACATGGATCTATGGGAAAATGTAATGGGCCATAGAAATGAGTGTAAGTGTATCAACCTTTACACCAATCATCACATACCCATACACGTGTAGTGGTTAATTAGCTGATGTATCACTGACATGAATACTGATGGTATGAAACAGATCCAGGCTGCCGTCATGATGTATCAGTAGTGGCAGGTGTCGAGTCAGCTAATCTGCCTACACTGAGTGAAACACTTACAAAACATCTGGATATATCTGTATCTATATCTGGAAATGGAGTAAATCATGCCAGTAAAGAAAACAGATTAAGGATGACTGTAAATCTCTTTGGATGCAAATCTACATTTTGTTGCGTTGTTAAAAGCAAGTCCATCTTTAGAAATGAATATGTTTCACCTGGGAGTGAAAAAGGGATCAACGTTGAGTGAGCAGGAAAAGGTTCTATCTATACATGTATATATTTGCGTCCTTTTATGTGTGCACATTTTAAGATGTTATGAAACTAATTATTTTGCTATGAAATTATAGTAAGCAGAGAGTCACATAGACACACATGCATGCACATGTGTTGCATAAGAAGCCACATTTGAACACACACACAATAAAACCTAGGTCAATGTGATGATGAACATGCACAGGAGAAGGACTAAAAAGCTCTGGGGCTCGGATGACTGAGACATATTACACCTGTTACACTTCTGTGTACTTACATAGTTCTTTAAGTCCTCGAAAAGAAACTACCTCCAAAACTGACTGCATGCAAAATAAAACAATGCACATTGAAAAACACATCTTGAGACCTGTCTCGGAATGGGTTTTACTTGGTCTTGTCTTGGTCTTTGACAAAGAAGACTCTGGATTTTATTTCAAGACCAGTCGAGACCACAACTGAAGGGATTTACTTTGATTGGATGTCAAACTTCCTGCTTCAAATGCAGCCCGTAACTTGACCCGTTTCTAATGATGCTGTCACCCCACACTCGCACGCACACAAAGAAAATGAATGACAGGAGAAGAAGCTTACTGAGACGACTAGGACCACGTCAAACATTTATCATCAATTCAAAAGGAAGCATTTCAAAGAGAGTTAAGCTAAGTGTAAGTGAGTCTCTCATTTAAGAGACTTTGTGAATAATAATAGCTACCTGTGTACAAACTGTATGGTCCTGATCCGTCTTATCCTGCCTTGGTCTTGGTCTTGACTCGGTCTCAAACCCCCAAATTCTTGGTTGCGTCTCATCTGTCCTTGGTCATGACTTCATGTGGTCTTGACTACAACACTGGTACAAAGTAAAATGAATAAGTCTTTGTGGACAAAATATTTGATTGACAAAACTGTGTAAAACTTCAAATCTACAACACAAATCTCCTGCAACACAGTTCAAAATACAACTATTCTGGACATTTAAAATGGTAAATTCACCTGTTCTTCAACGTTATAGTCACTGCCATATGTACAGGACATACAGAGAATTGAAATATTGTTTCCTTCATATCCCTGGTGCAAACAAGCAATAAACATGAAATATAAAATGTATACAGGTGTAAAGAGATATAAAAAAAGTCCAGCAAATGTAAAAAGATATAAACACTATAAATCTAGCAAAACATAAAAAGATATTAGCCGTGTAAATATAGCATATATATAAGAATATATATTCTTGTGTTGGCTTCCAAACACTTTTATAAAGATTTAAAAGATTTTATAAACCAAGTCCGGTTTATTTGCCAAACAGTTGGTCTGAACTAAGATAGCCAATCATAGTTTAGGATAATAGGGTGGCACATGGGATGGCCATTCAGGTTCCAAGGTTAGCCACCTCTGCATGCGCCCCTGCCGACTTGTGTTATACAATATTAATAGTGTTCTGCAATACTTGTTGCCACAAATTATAACAGACTTATATAATAATTGCATTTAGGACCAAGTATTTGTCATATTTTATTGCTTATTTTCTAATTTAGTTCAAACAGCATTGATGTAAAAAATTGGAATGTTGAGCTACATGATAAAACCTGAGGTTTGAACTAAAAGCTTTGGCAGGACATCAGTGATTTCTTCTTCACAGTCATCACCTGCAACTAAACCCTTCAACCATACCATAAAAATAAGATTGGCATGTTTTGTTCTGGGAAACAACATGAGATGTTGGGTCTAGTGAACTGATGTCTTTGGGGGTGATGTTTTGTGTTTGATCTGTACAACTCCACTTATCAGGTCTGTGGAGGAGAGCACTGGATTCCTGCAGGCTTCAGTCTTGGACTCTATCTGCCTCTCACTCAAGTTAATTTACCCTATCACAACATCCCACACCTAAAATTGCTATGCTAGACTCAGATCTACTCCTGTTTCCCAGCCTCAAGCCCTCAGGTTGATGTGCACATATCTTGTACACCTATAGCTCTGATTCACCCACAGGAAGATAACATGACTCTTTGCCCTGGAACAGTCTGCCCTGCACACAACCTTTATATTACTACTCGTGAACCCATGCTGCCTTATTTTCAGGATCTTGGTTTGATTTTAGAAAACCATTATGCGATGCCTGGCTATTGCTTCTGGTTTACACTTAAAGCATTCCCCTATATGACTCTTTCTACTGGCATGTCATGCTTTGATGCCCATTCTTGGTTGTTCACTGCCTCTATGCTGGCAGCTTTTTTGTATTCTCATGCAAACTCCCAGCCTCAACCTTACCCCCTCCTCTGGCAGAGCTGCATATTCATATACTGCTCTGTTGCCCATTCCCTGCCCTCCAGAAAGCACATCCTTCCTGCAAAAAGTGAGCTCTTATTTTACTGACTTTAAGGAGCACCACATGGATTTTAAACATAAAGTTTATTGGTCATGATGAGTACCTCTCAACCTCTGAGAGAGGACGTTGAGAAATTAACCCATGATGATGTCATGAACCCTATCTGCACTTGGTATTTAAAATGCGATCTTCATCGGGATACGTTATCTGGATAAAGAAAAATGCCAGTAAATGCATGCAGAACTTTTGATTGGATCAGACAGACCACATTTGGAGGTGGTCAGGCACACGTTGTGATTGGATCTCATCCAAGTAAGTACACTCTGTACAGCATGCCCACATTCTTTCAAGAGAAAAATCCCATAGGCAAGTTGAAAGATCACCAAACACTGCCTCCTCCTGATAGCTTAAGAACATCTCGCAAAACGCTGTAAGTAGCTAGCAAATCTTCTCTCGCAGAAAGTCTTGAATGATGTCTGTTCATGGCATTGCTTCCTTTACTGTCTGAGATCCAATCACTATCTAGGCAAAATTGGGAAAATGATATTATATGTTAATATGGAGCCATATTGGTGTCATCAAGGTCTATATCAGCTTTGGCACGGCGACTACAAATTCATAACCGAACGCTTGTGTTGCAAGTTCATCAGGCACTGTGAATTCAATACAATAAAAAGTAAAGGAGTTGAATATGGAAAATGTAGGATGCTAGGTTCTTGTAGCTTTACTCTACATTACACTAAGAAGTAACAGTCGGGATATCTCGGCCTCTGCTTCATTAATTCTGACAAAAATTGACTAATTTTCTGTTTAAAATATTATGTTAAAGATGAGTTTCTCATTAGAGTAACTATGTTTTCCTTTTTTCTAGATCTAAAATCTAGATTTATGAAACAGAAGGATTTTTAGGACGCTTGTTTAAGAGTTGACTATAACATATAAGACTTGTACATGTATCTGTTTTTTTTTTTTCCTCTATTATGTGTTTCTATGTATTATCTCTTCCAAATGAAACTAAGCATGAGTTAAACCAAACAAATGCAAAGATTCAGTCTGCGACACGGCTGCTGTTGCAGCTGGTCCAGCAGGTTTCTCCGTTTTTCTGAGAGAATGACAATCCTCCATTGGAGGTGATCATTGGCTAACATTAACATCCTCAGCCAGGTGTGTGTGTGTTTATGAATGGGAGGGGAGGCTGTTTGCTGCAGACTCAGCAATGTTTGCAACATGCACAGTCAGCAGACCTTATTTAGATAAATAAATATTAAACACAAACATGTACAGAGCTCTAACAGTGCAATAGGAGAAATAATATGTTGATATATTGATCCCACCAAACACAGTATGTCCTAACAATAAATATTTAAAATGACAGGTATCATCTTGGCACTTTTATTTAGCAGCCTGAACCTGCCTGTATGAGAGAGAAAGATAGTGATGGAGCAGTAGCGTTAGAGAAGGGGGGGGGGTGTTATGAATTGCCGTAAGCTGTGGTGTGCTCGTGCCAGTTAACTTGGCTGAAGCAGAGACACACTTCCATTATGGCAGATTGAAATCTCCAGTGGGCCGTGTGAAGGAGTAATATGTTAGTTATATGGCCCAGATTGTGAGGGATTTATGCACATGCTAAAAACCCTTAAACAATGACATGGGGGTAAATCTCGCATAAGTTCTTGTTTTGAGATCATTGTTTCTGTTTTAGGAGATTGGGTGTGTGTGTGTGTGTGTGTGAGGGAGGTGTGTATGCATGAATTCACATGCTTCATATCAAAAATAACTGAAAAGAAGTGGGAAAAAAAAGATTAAGAAAATGTGTTTAAATGTATTTCTTTTGATTTTTTTTTGACAGGAGAAGATGTTCCCATGAGGTTAATTGTTTTTTATTTATATATATATCTTGTGCAAATGAAAGAACCTCTCAATCCCCCTGGCCCAGAGGAATCCATGCTTCCGAGTGTTAGCCACTGAATTTGCAATGGTTTATTCATGTGCAACAAGCACAAATGTCTAAAAGAAGTGCAGTCTTTTCATGTCTTCTCCTCTTTATTGCTTTCACACCCGAGCCGTTCTCTCTTTTCACTGTGACTTCTGCAGCAGAGAGCCATTTGACATGACTCTCCTCTTAGTGTGATGGCAAATCATAGTCACATGCACACAGTCCAACTGTTAAAAATACTCCTGGTATGAGTAAGCCGTCTCACAAACTCACACACACGTGCAACATAACTGAATATTCTGTATAGCGGCTCTGAGGTAGATGATTAGCTCCTCTGTCTCCTAACAAAAAACAATACAAGTCTCAAGGTAAAAAAATAACGACAATGACATTAATTGGTATTCTTATCTGATATTTGAGATGCTGTTATCTTACTGTGATGTTCGACTACAGAATGAAGTATGTGCAGATTTTGACACTCAGAGACTGTTTTCATGTTCATCTGCTGAAGGGAAATTCTCTGTGTTCACTTGAAATCTCTGTTAAAAGGTCCAGTGTGTAACATTTAAGGGTATCTATTGACAGAAATGGAATATCATTTTCATAACTATGTTTAGTGTAAAATCACCTGAAAATAATAATAAGAAGATAAGAAGAGGGAGTGGGTCCTCCTCCATGGAGTTAGCCATTTTCACCCACTTTGTTTCAACAGCAGCCCAGAAGGGACAAACCAAACATTGGCTCTATATAGGACCTTTCACGTTTTCTACATGAAATGTCCTTTTCACGTTTTTTTCATGTTTCACAGCCACTGTATCCTTCATGCTTGACAGAGATGAGGTCAGAGAGGTGACGGGTTTTCAGTTGGTTGCAGTCTGAAACTTTACCACTAGATGTCACTAGAATCTACACACTGCATCTTTAAAGATGCATAGAGATGCATCATTTTTTGACATTCCAACTAGTTTGGAAGCCAATAACACGGACAGTGAAATGAGAGGATCTTGGGTCTAGCAATTGAACTTTTGAAATAAAAAATATGCTTGTATAGATCCTGGATTAGAGTAATAAAACAATAACCTTTATCATTAATTTTTCATAACCACCTAAGCTTATCAGGGTTGTCGAAGCCAATCCCAACTGACATCGGGAGAGAGGCGGGGTGCAACCTGGATAGGTCGCCAGTTCATCACAGGGCTGACACATAGAGACGAACAACAACAAAATTCCTGTTCACATTCGCACATATTGGACAATGCAGATATAGAGTGAACATGCAAACATGCAAAAGGTTGGTTAGGACCTAGAACCTTTTTGCTGTGACATAACAGCTGCACCATCAGTGAATGTATATTATATTATTAATTTTGATTAAGTATTTGTAAATTTATTTTTCTTTTAAAAGAGGTTATAGAATTTGTTTGTGGAAAAATATATCAGAAGGAAGTCAGAAGCAGAGTGCTTGTGTGGAGCTGATAGATTTTACTGTCTTGTTCATTGTCAGGGAACTTTACAGCACTATATTGCTTCAGCAGTTACATGTTATGTTTTGTGCTTTTATTATTATATTTTCAGTGAGATGTTTTTCACAGAGCAAGGAAAAGAAATCCTCTCCCCACCCCTCCTCCACTCATTATGACAACATCTGCTCACTGCGTATCTACTTATGCCATTTCAAAACATATTCCGGTGATCATAATGCTTGTCTTCAAACTAAGCTCACTTTGAGCAAACATGCGCCTGAACAATCTTCTTGTGAATGGATCTTCTGTGCTATCAGATTAGTGTACAAACTCACTGTCGTGTGTTGTGGCTTCTTGTGCGTTTTCTTCTCAGTATTCTTCAAGTTTGGGTTCACTTGGTGTCATGAAAAGTAGGCTATCTAAACACCACTGGCAGAACAGAAGCCATCTAGAGCCAAATGGCAGCTGAACATCACTTCAAGCCGTGACGTGAATTTTTTCCACTCAAGGAGCGCGCACGCACACACACACACACACACACACACACACACACACACACACACACACACACCTCCCCTCTCCACCCCCACATCGCTTCTTCCTCCCGCTTCTCCTCCTGGCTTCTCCTCCAGGCAACACGGACTTTTCATGGAAAATCCTTCCCGGCTTCTTTATGGACTTTAACTGAAGTAGTTACCCCAGAGGAGCCGATTTACAACAAGCGTCTTGACGGTGCGCCCCGCACTTTGAGCAACTGCGCCGATTTCTTCACACTGTCCGCGCTTCATCAGAAGAGCGCCCTGAAGGTTTAATTCCACTCCTTAAATTTGGACTGTTGGATTTAGATCGAGAGGTTTAAATGTCACCGTGGCTGGTTTGTGGCTGAGACGGCGGCGCACAATGGCCAGCCCAACAAAGCTGTAAAACAAAGGACCAACATGGTGTGTTTGGGAAATAAACATTTTCTACAATTGACCTGTTCATTATATTAGCCAAAGTTTACTCGTATATTTCTGCGACCATCAGCCGGAGTGTGAGGCAACCAGCGCACAGAGGAGAAGAGAAGAGAGGTACAAGAGAGATGGCTTACTGTGTCACGACGGAATAGAAATACTGAATATTTTCCATATTTTCATTCAAGACACTTCTTCTTCTTCTTCTTCTTCTTCTTCTTCTTCTTCTTCTTCTTCTTTTGTTTTTTGGAGGACAGTATAAGAAAGTGGCAAGTTTGTCCAGGGACAGCAGAGAGGAGATGACTACCAGCACTGTTCTTCTGCTCTCCATTCTCTCTCTCACAAGTGAGTTCTTTCATATTCTTTAAATATCCCAAAATATCCCCCCTCTCAAAATAAATAAAAGTGTTCTGTCTAAGGCTAAATACTTTCTGCAAGCTTTAACCACCATGTACAGCAGCTATACTTGAATATAACGCTGTCCATGGTGCTGATATACACATCATGCAAAATATTTTATTATTTTATTTTACAAAAAGATGAAGGTACTCTCTCTCTCTCTCTCTCTCTCTCTCTCTCTCTCTCTCTCTCTCTCTGCTGTCACTGGTTAATGAAATGTTGCTGTGAGAAGACAGACATCAAGTTTTGCTATAATATGTCCCAACATGTTAGTCACTGAATCACACAAAGTGCTGTATCTTATGTTGCTTAAAATACACAATGTAGAGTAACAATGTAGCCTATACTGTACGTTTCCAAATGTTTCGGTACATGAATGCAACATGACACCCTGAAGAGCTAGTGCTAACTTTATGTTCTCTATACTGTTTTAGCTCTATCAAAGACACATTTTGTCGTTTCATCATGTACCATTGTGACCATGGTCTGGACTTTTAACTGACTGATATCATGAGTTGAAGCTCTCTCAGTGAAAACGCTCTCTCTTAGGAAAGTTTGACTATTGTTAACAGAAAAGGCAGTGACATTCTTTTCAGGAGAATGGTTGTGGTGGAACAAACTAAACTAACTAACTAAATCACTTTCTTTTATTTACTTGATTTCTCAACAGAAACATCAAATTTTGAAATACACTGAGTGCAGCATTGATTAAGCCATTGTGTGTCCTGTGAAGAACTCAACATCACATAAGTGTCCTTAATAATAGCTAAGGCCCTGTCTTACCTATATTTGTATTCTGTTTCACCTGATTTACATTGTTGGTCTGGACTTTGATGATAAATCTGAGTTTTTTTCTTCATAACCAAAGAAAGAGACAAAAACTCGGAGGTCCCTTGTGCATCCCCAAAAAGGAGTTTTTGAATTAAAAGCAGCCTCAACACTCCTTGCAACAATGTATGCCTCAGAGACAGTGTTCTTAAAACTGTGTCGCGTTCTTACTCCTAAAATACTTGTAAGCAAAAGCCGATGGGCTCTTTGAATAATTCACATAGGGTTATTTTATACCTACCAACAAGAAAGCTTCGTCTCCTGTCTTTTAGGGAGAACACTAGGATGTCTCAACCACTGTCCTAAAAGAAGAGCTTTTTGTTATCAACCTGACCTTGATTATGTTTTTCTTCTTGACTTTGCATCTTTTGAAACTGTATTAGCTCATAGTCTGTAGACTTAGGATAAAACAAGAAAAAAAATCTGAGCCATCAACGTTCATATCTGCTCTACAAAAACGAAAGGACTCAGAGAAAAATTGTGATGACAGGCAATGTAGTTAAGCACTATTCCGTAGCATCCATCAAGGCCAAGATACCTTGAAATCTAGGTTTAAATTATTTAAATGATATAATACACCAAGAAGGCACATAGCACTTCTCTGTGTCTTCCACCATGTTGTTGTGTGTGTTTGTATTTCCCTCAAGGCCAGAAGACTTGGCCTTGTACTATGCAATGATGTTTGGCACCATTCCTCAGTCCCAACATCAGTGTTTTAACTGAAGCTGCTGCTGCTGCTGCAAAAAACAACAACAAAAAAAGAAAAAAACACCAGTTCCAATATAATAAACAATATTTTTTATAGGTCTACACATTTCATAGTGCATACATACTGTATAATACTGCCCAAAAATGGTGTCCACATATACCAGATTTTCTGTGCATCTTCCTTAACGTAGTGTACTGTCAATTTTAAAGCCAATACAATACAAATTGCCTTTTGTGCCTCCAGAGGGAGCTTTGTAAAATCAGACAAATTGCCGTCAGTGATGTCACTTGAGTCAGCGTTGGTTGGGTCTAAAGACTACAAATATGAAAATGAAAAAATTCTTTGGGTGTGGAGTTGGAAAGAATCAAGCTTACCAGACCAGTGTTGCCTGTGCCTTATCTCTGCTTTATCAGCAGCTTGAGGCTACATTAGCTGTTACACTTGAATCGCTGACTAAACAAAAGGCGGTCAAGATGCATTGTGGGTAAGATAGGTGCTGGGTATTGACAAGGAAGATGAATGCTTAGAATACAAGAGACAATATCTCTGGTTCTGCTGCATCAATTTTGATCTTTTTCCGTTTAAATCTGTCTGACATTGTTACACTTAAAGAGTTACAGTCATGTGTAAAGGCAATAATATATTGGAAAATAGTTGCTGAAAACATGTGAAAAGACTTTGAACAATATATTACTGAAATGTGGACTTAGAGGTTAAAACAGTTTTTCACCAGTTTTCAGTCCAGGATCTTGTGGGCGGTCCTAAAGGGTGGCTCGATGACACGCTGAGGCCACCCTGAGCATACCCCTGCATACCTAACAGAGAGATGGAGATTAATTTATCTCGCTCAGAGTGTTTCAAAGTTAGTCATGTCATTTTCTGAACTCATCTGACACGTTTCAGTCACTTTAAAATTGCTGCTTGACTGCTCCCACAAGTGGGTGTGTCTTCCGCATATTCAGCGGACATGCCCCCACGTTCCTGGAGCTGACAATACTGCTAATTTTTACCTGATTTTGACACCTAATTTCATATATTTGTCAATATTTGTAATGCTTCAAATTGGCCAGGTGGTTAATTAGGTTGGTTACTTTACTTTTTGGTCTGACAAACTCAGAACACATATTTATTTATTATATCACATATTTTATTCTTATTTTACACTGACTTTTAACATCAGATCTTCTCATCTAGCTCTAAGAAAATCCTGAAGTAGATTTTTATACCATAGCTAATTTTAGTGCAGTATGAAGACTTTTAGCCCATTTTATCAATTGTCTCTACCATGTTACCCAATTACAATATTACTGTGCCCTGTAATTATCAAAAAGGTTCTTAATAATTTAAATATGTACTCATCTTTTGTACTGTGTTTTTTGTAAGTCTTTTTGGGAAAGTTGTTACTCTCTTATTCCCTATAACCCCTTGCCCTCTGTCCCCATACTTAAATATTTTCTTGGTGGCACCCACTAAGTATTTTGTTTATTGGTGCCCTGTGTATAGTAATGAATTTGTAATAATAAGAATAATAACAATAATTTTCAGTAATCTAACCTGACTACTAACATCATTCCCTCACACAAATAGACTATTCATGTTCTTACTTAATGGCAAATAATTTATCTTCTGAAGTTAAAATAAATTGCAGACTGAAGTTCCATTAAGTTCTCATGGATTCCCTTGTGTCTCTGGCTCTCAAACAGCTGAAAACGTTGGTGTTCACTGCGACTTGAAACAGCGGGGTGCTGTTGAAAAAAAGAACATCCGTGTTCTCTTGGCCTTCCCTGCATGTAATCTTACAACAACAGACAATTCATGTGGCACAGAGGGGCTGAAGCATTCCAGATATTAAACGCTCTCTGCACAGTTGTCAGTTTTGTTTGACAATGTAGACATAATGGCTGTGGAAGCTGGAAGAATGGGTCGAAAGCATTTTGCTTCTGACTTATTCATACAATCACTTTTACATAACCAATAATTTAGGGCTGAGGAAACACAAAGCTTCAGGGATCCTCTTGCAGGGATAGATGCATGACTGAATTTTGTTTGTTCTTTTGCTTTAAAACCCTGCAGTAAGACGCACACACACACACACACACACACACACACACACACACACACACACATAAACACACATTTTGAAAAGAACATGTGATTCGTTCTTGTTGCCCTCTGGTACATTTAATTCATTTACAGCCAACTTGTTTATTGTTCATCATTCATGATGACAGTGGACTAAAAACATCCTGTGATAGAGAGAAAATCATGGGTGGGAACGACAACCCACACGAACGCACACAAATAATGTGTTGACATTTTTGCATTCAGTGTGGAGACACAGTACCTCGACTAACAGAGCTCATTGTTATGGAGGACCAAAACTGCCAGAATCAAAAGTAAATAAATAAATAAATAACTCAAAAAAAATAAAATAATTAATATTATTTAATAATTTGAATTTAATATTATTAATAATTAATAAGCCCCCAAATGCACCAAAAAATAACACAACAATAAATGTATGCATGAATTAATTTATAATGTGACATAAATTCATACTTATTCATACTGTTTTCATTTCCTTCTGTTTTGACTAACCTTTGTAATAATCCCCCTGTTTGTTACCGTTCCCATTTAATTTTCCATTTAATTTATTCATTTTTAAAATTCTTTGTTAAAGAATATTAATATTCTATAAATAGCCAATACATAAATAGATACGTTTTGGGAAATACATTGGGGGAAATGCAAATAATAAAATAATAATCCATAAAAAAAATAAACTAATATTATCAATATTATTGGTATTATTTTTGGTATCTTAGCATATTAATTTATTTATTGAAATACATATCACATATCTATTTATTAATGTTTTATTAATTTTGGCAATTTGTTCCTCCATATATGGTGTAACATTAGATAAATATTTTGCTCTTTTCAAGCAGAGCAGTACAGGTATAAGTGTATCTACATTGTAAATATTTAACATGGAGCATGCATCCTAGGATTTATGGCACTTTAAACATATAATGTATAATGTTTTCCTTCTGTGTGGTCTGGATTGTCTGTCTGTAGGCAGCAGGGCAGAGAATGCAGAGGAGCGGCTGGTGAATTACCTGTTGGGTCCAGAGCGCTACAACAAACTGATCAGACCAGCTGTTAATAAGAGCCAGCAGGTCACTATCTCCATACAGGTGTCTCTGTCTCAGCTCATCAGTGTAGTAAGTATATTTCTGTACAAAACACACATTTGTACACATGCACAATTTTCTCATGTATCAAAAAAACATTGTGGCTTTGACATAAATGTTCATTATACATTTTTAACATTGTGACAAAATGTTTATAGAAATAGACCCAAAAACTTTTGATATATCATCATAAATCATTTTTTCCAGCTTGGTCACAATGCATAAATTGCACCTCTGTTTGTTTTGTTTTGTAACCTGGACCTGACAACTTGGATTACTATCTCCTATGGCTTTAAGCAATTATTATGCAGTCTGCTTTTTAAATGTCTTTTCAGATTTCAGAGTCTTTATTCACATGCAAGCTGCCTACTTTGCACTTTGTTTTCTACACACTCATAACAAACATGTAGTAACTTTTGAAATTGAATTGAATATTCAGTAATTTATACATACAAGTATTTTTAAGACCAGGCCTCACTGATTGCTTTACAAAAACTTTTATAACTTTATTCACTTGATCATATTTTATTTTTTTTACAGAGTTTCCTGATGGGCAAATGGCTTTACTTGTTTTTAGTGATTAACTTCTTTAGCCACTAACTATAGCTGCTGTTAGCAAGTTAGCTGTGCAGCTAAATTAGCCATCCTATCAGCTGACTGTGCCAGGGACTGGGGGCTAAGAGCCCCAGCGTCCATCAGTTAACTCCTTAAATCACCAAGAGCTGAGGCAGACAAGCCAGAGGACATCAGAGGGAAGAGGAAAAAATATGTAACTTTCCTTTACAACCAAAAAAAGCACTTCGACAGAAAATGAAATTAATTATAGGTTCCCTTTAAATAAAACTTTTGTCTTCTGGCAGTGAGTGTAATTACATAAACACGTGTTCTTATGACGTGTGCCTACAGTATTACATATACTCTGCCATGTTGTAGCCTATTCTGTCACTATGGTTGCTCCCTCCTACAGCTCTGGCAATACATTGCTGGTTGACGTAAAGGCATCACGACAGGTACACCCAGTGCAAGAATGTCACCACAGACACCAAGTTTAAAAACTCCTGTATACTGTGAAACACAGAGAGGTCAGCATTGTGTGAACTTGTTTGGCAAGGGCTTGAATATAACAGGTGTTCATTTATATATATAAAAAAAAAAGTTACACACGGCAGATTTGAATAATGCAGCTACATAAATATTACAAAACCACTGAGTAAATAAAAACACTGAATAAATATGACATTATTATATGTGTCATAATAAAAACTTTATGATAATGCGTCATACTGCCAGAGTCCAGAGACATGCCGGTTAGGTGAACTGGCAACTTTGAATTGCTTGTAGGTCTGAATGAGACTGAATCTGTTTGTCTGTCTCTTGGAATTAGCTCTGTGATAGACAGGTGACCAGTTCAGAATATGCATCACCTCATGCCCAAGGCATGCTGGGATAGGCTGCAGCCCTCCCTCAACCCTGAACAGGATGAGCAACTTAGAAATTGGATGGATGGATAATTTTGGACATTTGGTTTTAAAAAGTAATCCATCTCTGGATTATCTATGTTTTTGGGAAATTGAATGAAGACTGTTATCCACTGTGTGGCATGAACCCTAACACACTTTAATTCATCACAGCTGAGGTTCTCAAAAGCTGTGCTGTGGCAAACTGATGTAAATTAGGTGTAAAAGCATAGAGGAATTTTGAAAACATCCATCACATTTTAGTCTTCATCTCATAATACGTGTTCCTAAACATATATTTTGTCACATTACTTATTACTTATCATTTTCCATTACTAAGCCAAGCTCTGGAAATGCCATCACACGCACAAGTCTTGTTCTCTGTATTTATCACATCAAAGTAGAAAAGGGAGTGGTTTAATGAACAGTCAGCCAATGTTTTGAACATAATTACTGACAGCAGCTAGACTAATGTTGGCCCCAGTCATGCACCATCACATATTTCTTTAACTTCCTGGCACCGCCAGATTCCTCTGCGACGCCTTGCATGGCATTCAGTCTGACATATTTTGATCATAAATCAATATATATCATATCATCAATATTCTGAAACTTTTGGCCACACATTTACATAGTGTGACACTAAAAGCCATGCACAATAAACTGCAGTTTAGCCCTGTATGAAGTCTACCTTTTGTGATATTTGTAAAGGTGTTGGAAGGTATGTTGCTTTGCCCCAATTTTTTTTCCCGCGTCCACTCCCTATAGGTGTGCTTTAATATTTGGATTTGAGCTTCTGTGTGTCTTAAGTCACTGCCAGAGCATTATAATAATTCAACCATTTATCTTGTAAAATGAAAAAGATGCCCACAGAATGACAAACTATTGTTTGCTTGCAGAATGAGAGAGAACAGATCATGACGACCAACTTGTGGCTGTGTCAGGTACAACACAACTTTTCCAGCTACCCAGCGCACATACAGTGTTCAATATACATTATGTACAGTGTGTAGGTGTGTTTATCAGCGAGGGAGTTTATGAACACTCTCTTTTCAGGAGTGGAATGACTACAGGCTGAGATGGGACCCAGAAAAATACGAAGGCATCAAGAAACTACGAATACCATCCAAACACATCTGGCTCCCTGATATAGTGCTCTACAACAAGTAAGTATGAGCTATGTCACCTCACCAAAGAGAGGACCAGTTTGTTAATTTTGATTTTGGTGTTGTGGTTCTATGCTGTTCTGAAGTCAGTGCAATTAAAAAATGCAACTAAATTGATGGCCTGTGTGTGTGTGTGTGTGTGTGTGTGTGCTGGCCTCATACTAATGGATTACAGTATATCGTTTTACAGTATTAAGAGGTTTTCCAAGCAGAAAATCTGCTGCTAAAATACATGTTTTTCCATGGGGATTTTGTACTTAAAATGTTCTGCATTCTCTGAGGTGAAGGGGATTAGTACAAGCTTAATCAATGTTTGGTTTTAATATCACTTCAGCCAATCGTGAAGGAGAGTTTGGGTTTGTCTGATTTCTATCACTGCAATGAAGAGAAAAAATGTCTGCAGTGTTGCCTCAAGAGTTAGCTGATTTCAAATCTGTGTCTCAATCCATGCTCTCCCTAATCTTACATCTCACCCACTACCTCTCACAGTGCTGATGGCGTGTACGAGGTTTCCTTCTATTGCAATGCGGTGGTCTCCAACACAGGAGACATCTTCTGGCTTCCCCCAGCCATCTACAAGTCAGCTTGTGCCATCGAGGTGCAGAACTTCCCCTTCGACCAGCAAAACTGCACTCTCAAGTTCCGCTCCTGGACCTACGACCACACAGAAGTGGATCTAATCCTCACAAGCGACTTTGCCAGCCGTGATGACTTCACGCCAAGCGGAGAGTGGGACATCGTCTCGCTCCCGGCTCGCAAAAACGAGGACCCCAATGACATCACCTACCTGGATATCACCTATGATTTTGTGATCCAGAGGAAGCCGCTGTTTTACACCATTAATCTGATCATCCCGTGTGTGCTGATCACGTCGTTGGCAATCCTGGTGTTCTACCTGCCGTCAGATTGTGGGGAGAAGATGACGCTGTGTATCTCAGTGCTGCTGGCGCTCACTGTGTTCCTGCTGCTGATATCAAAGATAGTGCCACCCACCTCTCTCGCAGTGCCACTCATAGGTCAGTCATATTTATGTGTGTCCAGTGCAAGAACTAAGAAAATTAAGGTTGTGAACCGATACCTACAGATCACTGAACCTGTACAGAGAACCTTCATGTTTACCTGTAGTTTTGATAAATTCATGATCATGTACATTTCTACAGCACTAATCCCATTGGTGTAACAACAGGCTACTATGTTGTTCTCACTCACGAATCGATTCCAGTCACTTCCATTCTGATGCTTTTTTTGTTAAGCTGTTGTCAATCAGACTAAACATTTCCTGCATGTTTCACATTAATAACCTTCGTATAACCCTTCTTATCCAGGTAGACTATTAACGTGAAACATGCAGGAAGTGCTGACTATTATTGACAGCAAGTTCACCGTGATCAAAAGAACAGCAAAGTAGAAGCTGTTGTAGTTGCTTAGTGAGTTAACCCTCATGTGTCAGTTTAATTTAGTTAATTTTGCGTCAGTTTTAATGTCACTGTTGTTATTTATGAAAAAAAAGTTATTTTCCCTTTTTTCCTAAATTACAAATTCAAGTAATCAAACTGGCATTTAAAGGGTTAAAATCCTCAAAATGATTGAATGTTTGGTAGTTTTGAGCAGGGCTGGAGTTGTTTAAGAGATTTATGCAGAAAAAATCAGAAAAACATTCATTTGTTAAGTTTTTATAGTAGTTTTTTGGAAGTGGACATTTTTCTCCTTAATGACTTAAGAGGGTAGTATTTTTTTTCACAGTGTTTTATTGATCTATTAGAAAAATTACAATTTGAATTCCAAAATTTGTCAAAAGAGAAACTTTGTTACAAAAAATTGTGACATTTGCACTAAAAAAAATGAGGGTTAAGACAGTATTTCTGTTCTGCAAGTTGGTAAATACGACATGATTCTGTTATACTGATCGAATCAGTGATGGGGGCATGTACATCCTGAGAGAGCCATACAGGGGCTTTATTAGAGACTTATCTATCCATGTTGGGTTACGGTTAGGATTAGGTTAGGATTTAAGATGCCATTATTCGAATACTGAATAACAAATGTCTGAATTAGAGCAGTGTGATTAAAGGCAGCAGTAATATTTTATTTGTTCATGGTGGTCATCTTTTTCCTCTCTGTCCATCACTCTCTTTTAAGGTAAATACTTGATGTTCACCATGGTGCTGGTCACTTTCTCCACTGTGAGCACGGTCTGTGTCCTCAATGTGCACCACCGCTCCCCATCCACCCACCACATGCCAGACTGGGTCAAACGCCTCTTCTTAATCCGCCTGCCCACCTTCCTCCTCATGAGGCGTCCAGGCTCTTCTAATGTCCGTGATAAACTCCGCCGGAAGTACGCCAACCAGAGTACTGTGGGGAAAAACTATTCCCAGACCGGCACAGAGAAGAAGCAGTATTCCAACATCAGACTCGGTGGGATCCGAACAGACACCGACTCGTTCTACGTGAACGAGGACTTGGCGCACAAGTTTTGCTGGAAGGTGGGCGACATCCCAGATGGGGGTGGTGGGTTTTCAGACTTCCACCAGAGGCGTCTGGCTGTTCAGTGGGATGCAGATCTGGAGGAAGCAGTGGATGGAGTGAAATACATCACTGAACACATGAAAACAGAAGATGACGATGAAGGGGTGAGGATATAAAGCCATGGTTTAAAAATAGATAAGTGATGATGAGCAAGAAGAGATAGGATCAAAGGATGAATGAATGGGAAGATAGAATATATTATTGTAGTGTCAGAATGAGGAAAGTAAAGACCTAAAAAAGCAGATTATGGAGATGTGCGATGACAAAGGATGCAATGGGAAAAAATGAGGTGATTTGTACAAGAAATGAAGAGGTTATCAGGGCAAGATTAGAAATGGAACATGCCACATCTTAAATCATTTGAGATTTGATTTTGTCCCGCTGTGACATTATTCCAAATGTCAATCATCTATTTTTTCCTCAAAATGTCAGATATCCCCAGAAAACCCTGCACAAACTCAAACAAACACAAGATGACTGAACTCAGCACCAACCCTAACCCCAGATTTATGTCCCAGGGACTCTAAACTTCGACAAAACTCCCACACTTAATAAATATTACAAACAAGCTTTTGCAGCTGTATTCCTCATGGCATTTTTTTTTTCAGTCTTGACACTGCTGTTTGCAGTGTAAGCTTCTGATCACTAATCACTTTCTGAAAGGAAAGTGGAGGAGAAAAACAGTTTAATTCATTCCTTGTTCCTCCCTTGTATTTTTGGATTTTGAAAGGCTGCAGTCTTACACAAGCACTGTTTTGGCATGTGGAGAAAGCCAAAGCTTGACAAATCTATTTTCAGCTAAAACGCTTTTAAGGAAGGGTTTGACAAAAGATAAAATAGGTGGACTGTGACCACACAAAACTTCTGAGACCCCCCTCACCAAGCGTTAAAACATGGTGTTTCCCTGAAAGCCATGAGTTTTAGCCATGAATTGATCTGTCTCAACATGTTGTAACAGTCGAAACTTGTTGGTTTGGTTCCAGATCATAGAGGACTGGAAGTACGTAGCCATGGTGATAGACCGTCTGTTCCTGTGGATCTTCATCCTGGTGTGTGTGGTGGGAACTCTGGGACTCTTCATGCAGCCATTGTTCCAAAGCTATAACACACGGACTGCTGATGACGCCGAGTGAGTCGCCTGCATACTACAAAAACACACATGAAAAGAGACACACAACACACCTCTGAGCTTGGCAAAGACTGTCATTCAAATGTCATTTCGATAATCTGCTGACAAAAAAAGCAACTCAAAATCTCTATATCATGTTGTCCTATTTTTATGCACCTCTGATTTAGCAGTTGCTAAGATATGTGCCTGAGGCAACATGAAGCTATAGCTGATTCACAATAAAAGCCTAGCTGGTCAGTTAGAGAACACTGTCTATTTCTAAACTGGATCTAAACAGTATCTGAGTTCATTGAAGCTCCAAGCAGAGTGGATTAGAAAATGGCTTGTTTTTGTTGGAGATTAACTGTTGAGAGAGATTAGTAGGCACTTAGTTGATATCCAATACGGTAGAATCAAAAGATATTTTGTCATTTATAATAAGGCTTTTTATGGCAGCTAAATCTGATAAAATGATAGGTAATTATTGTTTGACATTTTATGTCTTCTCTTCATCTCACTCGAACTATTCACTCAAACTAAAATTAACAATTGCAGGAATTGATAAGAACCAGAATCAATATGTAAAATTAATTAATTCTAAACTATAGCCAACCCTATAGTAGTTTTTTATGCTCATGTTAACTGCTCAAAATGTATCTTCATTTCCAGCAAGCATCCACGAACCAATGCTGTGTCTCAATTCACACACTTCCATACCTACACCTGCTATTTTGAGTTCATAAAAAAGTTAATTTATATTTTTATCTACTATTGTGTGTTTTTCTGTTCATAGGTATGGAGATTTCTAGGATTTCTGTGACGTGAGAAAGTCTAACCGAGAAGCTACACCAGGTCCAGCTCTTTGTTGGTTAGATCATAACCTACGGAGCCAGCTATTGGTTGTGTTTGCAGCAGCGGACGGACCTTAAGACAGAATCATACTGGAACACTTTTTTTTTTTTTTTTTTTACTGCATGGCTTCTATTTTTGATGGATTTTTGCCAGCATCCAAGCTCCGCCATCACCACAGGCATGGCAATCTTGATACACTTTTTATAACTTCCTACATGATGTACATTGTTATAAAGTCAAGATAGTGCCTGTGCACAGTTAACAACATACAAAATAAGTTGCAGACTGACAGTGTTTAACTTTCTCAATATAAAGAACAACCACAAAGATAATGAAATATACTGATCATTTGTTGTCTTTGTTTCATTTTGGACTGGCTGTGCTGTTGATGGAAGAGTTCTGTACAATGGAAGCAGGTTCATTACACATTACAACTCCTCTGAGAGCATAAAGTCTGCTCTCCTCTGCACCACTGTTGACGTGAAAAATATAACATTAAACAACATTACACCAGTTGTTCATGTTGGCACAGTACAATGGACCATAATTTTTTTGTTTGTCTGCTCTTCTCAAACAAAGCTTTATTGTAATAAAGTGAGGACACTTTGTGCTATTCATCTTTTCTCTTCATAAAAATATGAAAGCATCACATCTCTTGTTCTGCTTCAGAGCTTTGTGCCTCATTTTCACCATCCACTTCCCAAACAGAGTCGTAGTTGTTAATGCAATATCTTATTTTGAAGTATGTGTATTCTCCTCTTGCTTCCTCTTAATGTCTTTCTTTCACTTCGTTAGTTATTATTTTATTTTCTCTCCTTTGTTTCCCATATCACAATTGTAGCACCACCATGTTACATACAGTATTGACAATAAATATGACACTGACTGTATTCTGTTACATGTTGAATAAAAAACAGTGAATTTTATGTGTTTGGACAGTGCTGTTCTCACATGTTCCTCTAATTTTTCAGTTATTCTTGTCCAGGATTTCTTAACTTAAAATCCATGTAACGTAAGAATAAATATGTGTTCTGAGTTTGTCAGACCAAAGAAGAAAGTATTTAACCACCCAGTCAAATTTGAATGATTAAAAATATCATTTAAGATGACACGTTTATGAAATTAGGTGTCAAAATCAGGTAAAAATGAGCAGTATTGTCAGCTCAGGATTGTGGGGGCGTGTCCGCTGAATGCTCTGAAGGTACGCCCACTCGCGGGAGCAGACAAGCAGCAATTTTGAAGTGACTGAAACGTGTCAGATGAGTTCAGAAAATGACATGACCAACTTTGAACACGAGATTAATTAATCTCTATCTCTCTGCTAGGGGTGCAGGGGTATGCTCAGGGTGGCCTCAGTGTGTCATCGAGCCACCCTTTAGGACCGCCCACAAAATCCTGGACTGAAAACTGATGAAAAACTGTTTTAACCTCTAACTCCACATTTCTCTAATATATTGTTCAAGGTCTATTTTCCAACATATTTAATGTATTTTGAAATAAATCTCGGATTTGCGTTTACACAGACTTTAAAGAACAATACCAGCGTTTTAGTCAGCCCAGTAAACCCTTGTGTGTTTACAACATATATTACTGACAACCATTTCCCAATTGATGCAAGCAGCCCTATCATTTTTAAATGCATTTCTCCTACCTTCCAGAGGCCCATTAGTTTCAATTAATTTTCTGTCTGAGTGAGTGATCTGTGAATCCTGTGTATTACTCATAAGCTATGATGTTTGGTAACTGAACAGGGAATACAAATAATTATTAAATATGAATGCTTTAAAACATGCAATAAATTTGACACTTGGATTTCTTATATACATTTCCACAGCCTCACAAAAGGTGATATATGAACACAAATTCTCATTATAATAATCATCTCCAGCCTCAGTTTATAAGCTCAGACTCTTTTAGATCCTGTCTTTATGGTATACCTGAGGGCGAGCCTGTGTGTTGTATAGAATACAACTGAGCCGTCTGGACAGACGTAGTCTGCACTGAACATTGATAGGGGTTCTGCACTTGACAGTAAATATAGCTAAACCATGATCTCATCATCATTGCGAGGAACTATTAGTGGAAAATAAATAATTTTATTGCTTTTATGGAAGGGATGACTGACATTAAAAGACTCAGCTGAGTCCTGACAGATGGCATGAAAGGAGGTGTTCAATACTCAGGAGGAGTCGCACAGCGTTAGAAAGTGATATAAGTATTTTTATGCTTTTCAAAGGTTGGTATAATGACACTTATGCGTCATTATGTCGTGTTTTATCTGGATGACCTCAAATACATTTTGAACTTTTCCCAAACTTGTTTTGTTGATCAAACACAGAAGACAGCACTCAAGCGGTTGTGTGTGTTTTGTGAAGTCTCACGAATGTAAGAGTTGCTCTGTCTGTGAAATAAATATTCAGTACTGTTTAAATTTTTGTTTGCTAGCTAGCGTTATTGGTGAGATAAAAACAAACAGTGAGAATTTTTTGGAGACTTTTTTCTTTTCTTTTGTGTGTGTATGTGTGTAGATTACACACATACACACACACACACCCACAATTAAAATCCCTTTTAAGCCTTTGCTCTGGTCAGCGGATCTATCTGAAGTGGAAAAAGGTTGAATCCACACACAGGGTCACATCCTGTTAATGGACATTCTGGTAGTTGAGTGTGTGTGTACGAGAAAGCCTTCCTCAGTCTGACAAAAGAGGAAATGCGCTCGACGGTACTAATGCGCTTTTGTTCCACTGGTGCGTGTGTGTGCATGTGTGTGTGTGTTTTACGAATTCACGTGTCCAAATTTGTGAACTCCATCTGCTAACAAAAGGTAATATCAGGTGAAAATAACATCACCTTCAAACTGTCAGCAACCTCTGAAGACAGAGCACACTGTCACTTTTTATGTAGCCCACTACTGCATGAACGAACACACACACACACACACACACACACACACACACACACACACACACACACACACACACACACACACACACACACACACACACACACACACACACACACACACACACACACACACATAATAGACTATGACAAGATTTAACTAGCTCAAATCCTTTATCTCAGCAAAAGTGAAGCACTGATTCCTGAAGTCAGCACATCAGCAAAAATACTACTACTGAGCCTCTGCTGTGGTGGACAGTTATCGACAAAACACATATTTACTGTGCCCCCTCTGCTGTGTGTGTGTGTGTGTGTGTGTGTGTGTGTGTATGTGATATTTACCAGGTGCCCCACCCTATCAATACAAGGTTGACTGGAGCATAAAGGTGACAGATGTGATGTTGGTGTGTCAGGGGAAAGGGAGAAGAGGACAGAGAAGGCCAGCTGTCATATGTAATATTAGATTGTGTAATGTAATGTGCAGCTGTGCTGATACATCACACACACATTACCAGGGGACTGTAAATGGGGTGACGTTGAATTTGCATGTAGATTTTAGCCATAAACATGACAAAAAAGTCTGTACATAATACACTTTGAATATGTAGGTGAATTGTCAGTGTAGTGAGCATATATAATACTAAATTATATGACCTCTTTCATGTTTTTAAAATCACATGTAATTCATGTAAGAAGAATACTGTTGCTTTCAGTTGCTTGGCTGTCTTTCTGTCTTTCAACCATAGTGAAAACAGTAAGTATTTATGAATTCCTTTAAAACTTACTATAAAGGACTTTTTCTTGTAACCTTACCCCAGGGTGTACTTCTGTAGTTGCCACAGGTACCACAGGTACCACGGGTACGTGGAAAGATTGTGGAGTAGCTCAACTAAAGAAAAATAGAAATTTTGATTAACAACATATAAAAGTGCAATTTAGAGTGCACCAAAGCTAAACATATTAAGTACATAAAGTCTAAACAGGAAGCTAAAAGTAATAAACATTGCAAATAGGTAAAGTTAACCATTTGTCTATAAATGGGTAAAATGGCAAGTGCTAAAATGGAAAAATAGCTAAAATGGATGGCTTAAAGTATGATCAAATGGTTAGCGGAAAGTAAATAAATAAGTGGATAAAATAGAATAGCTAAATGTAACAGATAAACAATTTAACTGGTTATTTAAAAGAGCGAAACGGATGAAATACATAGCTAAATTTAATAGTGATGTAAACGTAATTTGACCAAAGCAAACATGACAATTCAGTTGTTTAAAAAGAATATTTTAACAATACCCTCTTTTATACAGTCAATAGTTTAAAATCAATTCAGATATTGGAACATGGCCGGTTATATTAATGATGGAGGTCTTGAGTTCACAGGGCTGTGGCGTTATGTCTGAACACCACTGTCATAAATATTTATGAAGCATATGCAGGAGCTGTGTGTGGGTTTATCTCTGCATGTATGTACGTTTGGAAAAGATATGATGATGTGGCACTTGCCAAATTATTTGTTAATATATTCATTTCTATTTCATTTTAATGTGTTTGTTACAGTATTTATGTGACACGAATTAACTGATTAACTGATTAATTGATTGTGCTTAATTTTCCAAACTACAACAATGAACTAACTTTGAGTCACTGCTTTCATTTCTCTTCCTCTGTGACTGATTTTTGAATAGTGTCATGGTTTTTCACCGAGCAGCACTTTTCCAGGACAGTGATTTCACTGATCTCTTTCATCTCTCCATTTCATGCCACCCCTCTCCCTCATCCTCACCCCGGCACCCTCCTGATCACTGCTGGCGTAGCTGGCCTCAGCTGACCCACGGCAGTGTTAATTTAAGTGAACCCAGATTTTCAGATCAGCAGCTACTGTCCAACACACACACACACATACACAATGAGCCCTTTATCCATTTGTCAAGGTACAGCGGTGGTGGCTGAAGTGCATGTGTCACGTTTTTAATGGCTGTAGCTCCCAGCCAATATCCAGGATTCTGTTCACAAAATTTCAAACAATTAGCTCTGTGGAAAATAAAGCCAAATATTGGAGGGGTCACAAATAGACATAAGCAGCTTAACGTGGAAATAGCTTAGTGAAAAAAACTCAGTTGGTGGACAGATGTAGACTTAAACTCTGGTCATTTAGCTTGTGTAAAAATATTCATATCACAAGATTAGTTTTAATTTTCAGAAAGACCTTAAAGACATTGTTTTAGTTGCTTTCAATAGCAATCTTGCATGTTAAATGGTTAGCTTAACCTAGTTCAAGACTAGAAGCTAACGTTAGCCTCTGCCTGAAGGTATACAAACTCCTGTAAAACAATGTGTTTTTTTTTTCAATTTGTGTACAGATTAAACAAAAATAAAACATGTTAATTAAGCTTAAAAGGTGCTGGTAGACAGATGCTGTCACCTTTAAGAGCAATGCCAGCTGTTTCCTCAGCTTTGTGCTTAGCTAAGCTAACTGTGCCCTGACTGTAGCTTCATATTTAATGGACAAATAAGAGCATTTCCTAAAATGTCAAACTATTCCTATAGTAACTATTATTTTAACTTAAATGCTAATTAAACAAGAAACACCAATCAAGTCACAACACAAGACATAGCTGCCAGCTAATATTACTTACCAGTCCAACAGCAAGAAGCAACAGTCCGGCGTCTGTCCGTCAGTCCCAGATTTACTCTTCTCCGGTGGCATCTTGCTTGGTCACTCTCCTTTTTTCCTCCGCCAACATCCCCTCCATCATTTGGCCTGTCATTATGTCCATAGAGGTTGCTGAGCCTGGCTACATCGCCTGCTTGCCCAGCTCTGGTTCTGGCATGACACTGGCTCCACTCTCCATCAACATATGCCCACACCTTGGGCCTGAAAACCTCTTCCAGGTGGTCTAAAATGTAACACTGTAACACTCCATCGGTCCTGGCTAACAAACCAAGCTGACATTATCTAACAGCAGCTATATTTAAACAGCTATTTTGCAGCAGTTTACTTTAATGCACATCAGGAAACTCTGTAAACCACCATGAGTTTCTCCATAAAATATGATCAAGTTCCACCAAAATCGGTAAAATAGTGGTGTGTGACTGTGTGCTGTAAAGCATTACGTACGTCTTAGAGCACAAAACTACATATCACACAGAAAAAGGCATATGCGATGCAGAGTGGGAATGACAGAGACACCATTCACCTGATTCCAGGTCAATGTAGGATCAAAATGATCAAATCTATTATTTTATGATGGAAAAATTACTTTGTTTAATGTAAATCCCACCATGGAAATAATCTCCAGCACTCACTCACTCAACTGTGTCTTCATCTCACTTGTTAGCATGACGTGATGCCTCAAACCACACAGCAACCATCAGATTAATACTCTAATGCAGTGCGATGTTTGCCATTGTTAACCGAGGTCTGCATCATGGTGGAAAATCTGGCTCCCTGCTTTGCTGAAGTTTCATAAGGTTGCTCTCCTAAATAAGCAGGGTTTGTCAGACACCCCTGCAGTCAACCAGAGGGTTCGTTCTGCTTCGTCTACCCGCACTGGTGCCTGAGGGCAAAAAACACTACTGCTCCTTCACACACACTCCACCAAACCTGGACATGTGCCAGGCTCAATCTTTGTGGCTCATTCCTTCTTTCTCTTCCCTTTATTAACCTCCATTCCTCTATTTCCCTCTCTCCTTATCCTCTCCTCTCTCTATTTCTGCTCTTCCACTCCCTTACTTCCCCACCGCCCTTTTCAGTCTTTTGTAAATTGTGTGCGGAGAAATGGGGACTAAAAATACGCTGGTGATAAACCCAATTATCTGTCCTTTTTCACGCTACACGCCCAAATAGCTTAGAACATGGGACAGGCTGTGTGCCAGATACCAAGCTTCAGTGTAGATTCTTGTGTTGGTGTGCCTCCACCTGAGTGTTTTACTCTTCAGTGAGGTAGATTTAACAGCTTCATCTTACTGTTATGAAATAAGTTTTACTTATTATTATGAACTCCTATTATTAGTATTCCTAAGTCCATAGTGTAAAGTAGTAGAGAGATAAACAGCCAAGATGAAGTTGTGCCTGTGCAGCAATAGGTCACAGATGACCCCGCAGTATTATACTTCTCACTGTGTCGTTGTGGCTCCTCTAGATATCGCCTGCTAAGCATGATGGCTTAAGTCAGCTTGTCCCACAGGATAACCCACTTTCAGCAGCACACAACATTTGATCGCTGTGTGCGTCAGCTTGTATGTGTGTTGTGTGTGTGTGTGTGTATGTGCTGGCTGAAGATGACCAAAAAGGACACCGGCACAGAAACACTGCACTGGGTAATAACAGAAGACCAATGCCCACCACTTTTGTCCTGTGAACAAATGTCTGAGTTGAAAAGGATTTATTCTTTCAGATATTTTACAGTCTGCTCAGCACTGACGCACTGTACGTGGCAGCTAAATTTCAAGTTTGAATTTTCAGTTGATTTCGGATAGCCAGACCATGTAAAAACAGCTGTTGACAGTACATTTGGTCTCTAATTATACTGCTCTTCCCCTTGTGCCAACACAGCAATGAATAAAAGATATCCACCTCTGCAGACAGTAATGAGTGTGTTGCTCTTAGACAGCACTTACGATGTACTAACAGAGGTTTGAGCTTGTTCAAGTATTCCTCTTGTCTGTGGCTCGAGTACATATGAGTGTCGGATACTCCTTCCCTCGCTATCACAAGCTGTAACTGTCAAAGTATTGCCACACCGGTGAGCTGCCACATTTATTTCAGCTTTAAACCCATCAGTTTACAATCCCTGATCTGCAATCTCCTCCTCACGCTGGGACCTGTGCAGCTCAGTGATTTGCATGAGTGTGTGTGCAGGTGAAGACTATTTCAAGGCACACATGGGTCCGATTTAGGACTTTAAACTAGTGTTCTGGGAGTTTTATATAAAATTTGGGGCAAAAATTGGTGTCCCCTTGTGATTCATTGCAGTTATAGTCAGCATCAGCTAACCCATTTTTGGATTACATGCACCAGGCCATATGACATTTGCTGTCCCACGGGAAATTTGTTTTGCGAAACCAGCATGTGTGTGTTTTTGTGTGTATGTTCACTTTTCGCTTCGGTCTAAAATATGGTACCTGCTGCTGATGTAAATCATCCCTATGTGGGTGTGCTGCACAGCCAGGTGTGTATAAAACTACCCAACTGTACACTCACACTATGGAGCTATAGATCTACGTGGGCCAAGTCAATCAAATTACTGCTTTCCTTAATCAGACAAATGAACAGATGTGTTTGTGTAGGTGTATGTATGCACTCCTCCACCTGCTTTTATGTGTGTGCATTAAGCTGATAATCCTTTCGTTCAAGAACAGGATTACTTCTGTTGGCAGATCTCATATCATTCTGTTGGCCCAAAAATACACTTTAGTGTTGAGAGCTCATATTATTTTCTTTGTTCAATTGTTTAAGAGGGGGAAAAAAAAACATGATAGAAAGGACTGCTCTCATCTCAATACTTTAGATTCAATGGCTGCAATTAAGCCACCATTAAAGCAATAAATAGCCACATTAATACACAAATATATTGCTTGAGGGAAATTTAACTCATGTATGAAACAGTGAGATCATTGTTTAAAACAACTCTTTTAAGGTATTTATTTACTCTGCAGTTCACCTACAGCATTCACATCCAAGTTACAACCACAGTCTTCCCAGTTTTCATTGATTTCAATAGAGCATTTTGCCTTACAATAATTTGAATTAAGAAACATAAAACAAGCTTCTGTTCCTTCTCTCAACATTATGTTGACCTCGACCTAAGAGAGGTCAGGTGAATGCAGAGAGAATGACTACATATGGATTGCAGGCCTGGGTTGCAACAGCTATACTTTTTCTAAGCTGTGTGTAAAATTTCAGATTTCAGTACTGCTTGATTTGGCCATACCAATGGTTACTGTGGAACTTCAATTTAACAGTAGCAACACTTGCTGAACAGCTACTTTATCACAAATACAACAGAAGAGCACTTGCAGCCAAACAAACTCATGTTATTGTAATGAAGAAGTCAGTTACATAATTTCACGGGACATGAGTAGGCTCAGTGGAGCACAGTTAAGTCAGTCGAAACAATGAGGCTGTTATCAATAGATTGATAGACTCTGACAGACTCATGCTGCATTGTTCTCCTGTGAACGCTCTGTAAAGATTCAGTAAAGGTAGGTTTGGAGCCAAAAGCACAACCCAGAGATCAAGCAGATAAAGATAAAAATTCAACTTCACTAAAAAGGGGGCAGACATCAGGCAACCAGGCAAGCAAACAAAGAAAGGCAGATTTAACTAGGCAGGGATTAGGCAAAAGGGCAGGAGTCCAAGGTTCAGTCATGCAGGCAGGTAACTGGCTGGAACGCTTAGTGAGGAACACATGATGATCTGACAAGGGACAAGTGGAAATAGACTGCCACACATGAAGCAAGGCTGAGCAAAATGGGAACAGGTGAGTCGGGTGATGGGAACAGGGGTTATTGAGGGTCAGAAGGGATTGGCAACAGCAAGAGTTTAACTCATGTGGCTCTTTGCACCTAAAGTAAACTTTATTTAATCCAAGTGGTTGTATTGTATTACCATGATAATAATGATGATTTCACTTGTGTTATGCGTCGCATCAGTGTACTGCCATTTGTAGAACAGACTTTGATGAGTCAGATTGATGTGATTTCCTGCATGCAGCAGCTCTGAAGCCGTCTGAAATTCATGAATTCTGTCCGCATCGCAACCCTGACCTCTTTACTCCACCATCACCTTTATATCTTTTCTCGCCATATAAGGAAGACATGATATCCACCTTCTTGCCTCCCGGAAGCTTCCAGAAGCCTCTGATCACCTCCGCTCCATTAAACTCACCTCAGTGAGACGATCATGAAGGAGGAGGAGGAAAAAGACCATCCAGATTTCATTACTTGGGGTTGAAAATAAAAGCACTTCTCTCGAGGGTCAGGAGATGTGGTGCAGATATGTGGATGTGAATAATTCAGGATGGTCTAAAAGTTCTAGCGAGGGAGATAGATATTTTTATGAGTTGTGTTTCATTTGAGGCAGAAAGATGGCACCAGTGTACGTTGTATGAATGAGAGCAGGTGCGGTGGGGGAAGGCATGTTCGTGGTATGGAGAAGGGTCACAGAAAGTGTGTAAAGGGAGGAATAAAATGAGCAAATAGGGAAAATTGAGTAAAAAAGAGGCCTGAGAGGACAACAGAAGTCTGAAAAGGAGGACAGAGAGTGAATGATGCAGGTCGTAGAAATAAAAATGGAGAGATGACGCTGTGGAGAGAAAAGAGGATGACACTAATGGCTTTTGGACTCGGTGCATCCAGCTTTTACGAATAACATGAATTAAACATGGCCTGGAGCAGAGCAGCAGGACAGGCTATGGTGCGTCACGCTAAACAATCCTGGCAGAAACATTGCTTCTCACCTAGTTCCTTCTCTAAACCGCTTCACTAATAAGGCTGGCGAAGACAAGCGTGTCATGACGCCACACTGTGAGCTCAGCGCTTGTCAGATGGTGACACCAGCAACAGCAAAAACACATTATCCCCGTTGTGCTTATTCAGTTTTTTCTTCATCTGTGCTTTTTATGCAGCGCCCGTCTGCAGGGATTAAACTGTAGCAGTAAACTCCTTCCAATAGCTAAATAAAGAAGAGAAGAGAAATATGAAGTGTTTTGACGGTTGAAATGAGGAGATTCTGATTGTTGTGACAACACTCACCGATGTGAAGGTTAATTGTGTTTGTCCTGTGTGATATAACCTGAGGGTGAAGGAGAGGTCCTCACATAAGGTATGTGTGTAAAAGCACCATCATACATACACACACACCTCTGCTGCATATGGATATTTATATCCCACATGTCACATCTGGTAGCGCTTCACCTGAGGCAGGTTTAGCTGTTTCACTTAAGTAATTATTGTAATAATTGTATCATCCTCCTTATATTGAAGTGTTTTATGATCTTGGTAATTCATACAAAAGAAAATATTAACTAAAAACAAACATGATTATAATAATTGGAGTGTTGGATGGCTGGCTCAGAGATTTGTTAGTGTTTGGTGTATTTTTGATATCAGGGGATGTAGTACGTTAAAAACACACCAAGGGAACAAAGATGGAACAAATGATGGTACTTTTGAATAACAATAGGCCACTTAAGAATTAAGAATAATTAAATGAAAACTGAATAATTCATCCAGTCATTAAATTAATTTGAATTTGTTCAACAGGAGGTTTTGATGAGCAGTTCCAAATTCACCCCATGAAACCAAACCAAACGACTGCCTTCAACGTCAACAAAGGGTAGTATATGAATGTGTGTGTCCATAAATAAGCAAGTGCACAAAGGTAAATTCAGTCTCTCTTTCCCTCTCCCACCAGGCACACCCCCACAGTTTGTGTCTCGTCCACTTTCTAACCGCTCACTGAAGCTTTTTTGTGTCGGCTCGGTTCAGCTCAGCTCGGCTAAGCATTACTACCGTAATTACTTTGTTTGATGACGTCAAACCAAGCGTGGAAAATCACGGGCTAAAATTAAACTTAATCGGCGCGATCCAGAGGCTGGTAAACAGACACCTGGGGAGCACATAATACGAGCGGCGCTTCTCAATGAGGCAGAAACGATGTTTGAGAGCAGCTAAACTTTCCTCCTCAGCACAGCGCAGTGCTGCGGTTTAGTGGCTGGGTTAAGACACAGCATCTTGGATTTGACACACATTCTGAAGTACTTTAACACTGACATGTGTTTCATCAAGATGTATCTCGACATATGATTGTCTCATGCGACAAAATATGGTGTAAAACGTTAATATTATGTGAAATATCCGCCTGAATGAAGTAAGTACACGTTAGTGCGCAGCTCGTTTCAGCACCGCGGACAGCTGCCTCGGTGAAAGTCCATGCCGCTGTTCGTGGTGCTGAAACGAGCTGTCTGCAAACATCACAAATCACTCAGTTCTGCTTTTACCACCACAAAACAAAACTTTCTAACACGTCCATGTGAGCTGATATGTAAACTGGCAAATTATTATAATAATTTAGACAGAAATATCAATCATAAACAAACACATAAACAACACATTTGGAATGTTCCCCAGTGTGAGTTCTGGTTGTTTTACACCATCTTTACTCTAAATAAACCTAAAACAACCAAACCATGAAGACTGCCTTCGTGAATTCTCGAATTTATGTATTCATTTTCTTTTCCTGTCATCCTCGGAGTCAAATTACAACTATTATCCTTCCAAGCAATTGTCTGGGCTGTTTTCCCCTCCCTGCGTGGAGTCCTTATGGATGCGCCAGAGGGAAGCTTTGCGCTCATAGGGGAGGGACAAGTGAAGTGAAGTTCGGATAGGATCAGGAAGGAGCGCACCGGCAGAGCGAGACAGACTGCACCAGGGGAGAGAGAGACGCGCGTATTTCATGTTATTTCTTCCATCTATCTCATCGATTGAACCGACAGAGTTCCTTCAGAAGAAAAGTGAAGAGGATTCCCGAACGACACGGGGAAGAGATGCAGCCGGCGGCGAGATGGACTTTGCTGTTTCTTCTCATGTGTTTGATGGCGCAAGGTAAGTAGGATTTATCCCAGGTAGGCTTTTGTATCATGTCGATTTGTCGCTCTAAAGAATTGGTTTAAAAGAAATGGCGATGAAATGTGCCTCGATAGTCAACTTGGAGATTTTATGACGGTTCAGTCAGACACTTTTCAGTAAGTTTCTCTTAATCTTCCAACCGCGCAAAGTCAGTAACGAGGTATTGGAGTTTCTGTTCAATGCGTAAAATCCAAAGACGTTCCTCCGCCTTTAGAGCTCTAATTAACCAGTCTCAAAACTTTTTCAGTTTCATCATAATTTTGAAAATGACAAAATCATCGTTAAACGTCCAGTGATTTATCACCAACTGTCCATTTCAGCCTCATGAATTGATTTAAAATGTTTGTTCTTAAACCTCGTCCAGGACTTGCTTCGTTTCGTGTTAACTAGGCCAAGAAAATGAAATGCAGAAGAATGCGAGAAGGGGCAAATGAATTTTGATGAATGCAAATTTTGCTTTGAGGCGTCAGTCGTGATTTCAGGAAACCAAAACAGATTAGAATTTGTTTACAGGCTCTGTTTCCGTGTTTACGGCTGCTTGGAGAGTTTGGAGGGTTGCACAGGGCCTGCGCCAACATTGTTTTATTCAGACAGAGGGCAGATAGGCGGTGTGAATGCATGTCTGCAGGCATTTGATAAAAACCTTTCTCATTGCAATGTGCGTCTTTGGATAAGCCTGATAACCGTATTTTGTTTTAGCCCAATTATGGCATGCATAGAAAGTTGCATTGACTTGTCATTAGTGTGTTTGTTCTTGCATTTCTCTGTGAAAAGGAAGGAAGGAAGGAAGGAAGGAAGGAAGGAAGAGATGACAGAAGAAGAAATAGGGAGGATGGGGGATGAATAGAATTAAGGAAGGAAGGAAGGCTTTGATATTATTGAAATACATCCAGAGACTTAATCACTGACCGCAGCTGTGGCAGAGAGCCTGGATGTGACCTGGAGCCACTCTGTGGAATAGAGGCAGAGAGGGTAATTATGCGGCGGCATTTCAAAGCAGTAACGTAAACATTTGCTCCAAGGGCACAAATAGCAGCTATCTGATTTATGCAAGGTGGCAGCGAGGCTCTTTTATGGTTTATCAGGCTCTACACTCATATTTTGCATGACCCCCTGGGCAAGGAGGTGGCTGCATGTGTGTTTATATGTGTGTGTGTGTGTGTGTGTGTCTCTATTATCAGAAGAAAAGTTTGTACCTAAATCATTTGTAAATGTTTGTGGAAAGTCATGCCTGAATCCAAATCTGTGCATGTAAACTAACGGGCAAAAGTGCTAAGGTGTGGGAAATCTCAGTGCACATTGTTTTACATCATTCTGAATATAAGTTTGCTTTAAAGGTCCAGTGTGTAGGATTTAGTGGCACCCCACAGTGAAGTTGCAGATTGCAACCAAATGAATACTCTCCCACGCCTCACCCTCTCATTCCAAGCAGTTAAGAAAAACTACCAAATTCACATTAAAAGCAAAAGTCCATATCTGGGTCAGGGTTTAGTTTGTCTGTTCTGGGCTACTGTACAAAAATGGTGGTTCAACATGGCGAACTCCATGGAAGAGGACCCGCTCTCACTATAGATATAAAGGGCTCATTATAAGACAATGATTCTTATCTTCAGGTGAAGAAAGACACACATTAATAAATATAGTATTCCATTCCTTTCATTTACAAAAAAATACTCCTGAATCTTACACATTGGACCTTTAAGCTTAAGTATACAATTACAGATTTTTTACATAATCACAATTCATGAATTTTAGACATTCACAAGGTTAAGACTACCTACAACTCCCTGAACACTGACTAATCTCAACATACTTTGTGCAGACAAACAAATAAGCAAACCTGTCTCCTAAAAATTACCTTCATTTATAACAAAATTACATTTTTAGGTCTGGATATGTTTAGGCAACCTGAAACACTTGGTTAAGATTAAAGATCATAGTTTTGGTTAAATGTTGGAAAAAAATCAAAGCTGATTTGAAGCTCAGGTTTTAAGTTTCAATAAAATGCAGGACATGGGACATGAACCTTCAGTGGCGTCAAAATCCTGTTCTTTGTACATGCATGCATCCACTTCTCTGTGCATTATAAAGATGTCACATTTCTTGTATAGAAGGAAAATTGCCAATTAATCTAATCGGGGCAGCAATTATGTTTCCTTTGCTAAAGTTAGAAGTTACAATCACATCCTTTCTCAGGGATGAGTGTCGGGACATTTTGGCAAACAGAAGGCTGAAATTCTTATCTCTTACACATGGCAACTAGTATGCACATATATTTCCCCCTTTGGCCTACAAAACACATGACCACACACACACAAAAAGTAGCATGTACATGCATATACAGTATATCTTTTGCTTCCGGTGGTTTCAATGTGCTACTACTAATGTGTTACCTCAGCCTGTAGGTATATCCATGATGCTGTCCCCTGTATTTAAATAGAGGCTGCTCTCTTAATGTATTTGACTGCATGACTGATGATCCGTTCAGTGAACTGTGGTGATGAGGTGTCTGTGTGTGTGTGTTTAGGTGTGTGTGTGTGTGTGTGTTTGTGCAGCTGTGTGGTAACAAGGTTTATATCACAGTAACATTTATAGAGCAGAACACAGAGCAGAGTGGGCGTGGTTAAACACAAACTGAGTCATAGATAAATGTATTGAGAACTCCTCATATGTTTTACTAGAACATGTAAACATTTTCTTCATTTCCACAAAAAAACACATGCACATATGCAAACACATGTTTCACTTTTTAACACTTTTCCTAATAGCTTTTTTAAAATGTAAAAATACATGTATTTTCCCAAAGAAGACCCATTGGTCATGCCTAATTTCTCTCTCACTGGCCTCTCCAAGGTGACATTACCTGAACCACAGAGAGAAGAATATGGCCGCTTCAGGTTCTCATTTATACCCAATCACCACGACATGTACATTTTGAAATGAGAAAACCGCTGTTGAGATACTGAACCTCAAAGATTGAATGACTCTTTTACGTCAAACATATTCAAATTCGTGTAACCCACCTTTTGGGGAACAAGCCTTGAGGGCAAAAGACATACAATTTCTATTTGATCTGCTCATTATGAAGGTGTAAAAAAAAAAAAAAATCATTATCTTTCTGCATGAAAAGCGCACAGACACGTGCAGTCTTCTGTGAATGTCATGAGGCTTTTAAAAGCACTATATTGGACACGTATTGGAACTTGTACCTGCTCTAAAGACAGGATGAAAGAATGGAAGAAAAGCAAAATGAAAGAAAGTTGTTTGCAGGCTTTGACATGGTGTATCTGTGATGGGAAAAAGCATTCTGCTGTCACTGGCATCACATCTGTTCCTACTCCATTTACCGAACGCACACACTACCTGCACCCACTACCTGCACACACACACACACATCCCAGCGTCACTATCCTATCTTCTCTGGCTCTTTACACCTGTCTCTCACATTCTTGTGCTTCCACCACACTTTCTCACTCACAAATCTCTCAGGTTCTGTTGCTGTCATCAGCTTTCCACTTCATCCTGCTCAGCTGCATCTCTCTGTCTTTTTCGCTGTCTCTCTCACTCTCTCTACTCTCCTGCTCCCGTTTAATCTCTGTCAGTTGACTTAATCTTGTTTCAACTCTGGAAAACAAACAGCATGATTGGAGCCTTCCAGCTTATTGCAAAGCAATTACTCCTTTTATGCAGTATTTACATTCAAAGCATTGTACATGATGATGTAAAAGTAGTAAAAGTAAAATAAACACTTTCTCTTTCAGCCCTGTCTCTTTCTCTCTTCCTCTCTGTCTCTTGTTCTCACACTCTCCTTTAAAAGCATTTGCATGCTCAGGGGAGAATGGAGGCTAAATGGCTCTCTAACAATATCCTTTCAAACAGGCCATAAAATCTCTTCTTCTCCATCACTCATTATCTGTCCTTCACTTGTCTCCTCCTTTCTCTCCCCCTTTTCCTCCCTCTTCATTCTTTTCATCCTTGCTCTCTATCATTGACCTGAATGACAGTCATCTCCGGACTATTTTTTTTTTTTTTTTTTCACAGTATGCAAGTTGACTTCCAACCCTCATGTCTTGGGTGCATTAAATATCTCACGGGATGTGTATTTGAAGCAACTTACTTTCTAAGTGGGTTTTGACAGATTCTGCACATTGAGTTGAATAATTGATACTGTACATTTGAGTACATTACATAAAGGTACATGCTGCTGACTTTACTGTAATCACGAACTCATCTTAAACTGCAGCTGGCTTCTTTTTTTTCTGATTTTGTTGTAAAAAAGGAGTCGGACTGAAAAGACAATCTCATCTTGAGTTTATATACCAATATCGACGTATGAATTATGATATAAATGAAATATTGATTGATTGATCCTGTTAATAATGCACATATCACATTATCATATATTATATTATCATTACATTTCTTTTCTGTTCATACTCCAACACAGTAGGTGGTGGTAACACACCTAATTTTTCTATAGACATTGCGATAATATCGTTAGTGTGAATTATTTTGGCCATGATAATCATGTAGTAGTCTTGTGACAGATTGTGACAGCTGTCATCTCAACAAATGAACTACACATTTTTACAGTAATGTCAGTAATATCACATTTCTGTTTAAATGTTAGGACAGAGGTGAATAAGCAGGTCTACGTCTAGACAGTGGTCAGGAATGACATGCTGAAAGAAGCTTGTGCTTGATGAGATGAGATATCACAGAAATATTGCAAATAAGTCGGTAAAATTAAATCACTGAACACCTTACGGTAATGTCAGATGCTGATTAAGAGCCAGTTGGATCAGCTGTTCTTCCTCAAATTTAGCCTCAGTGTATCTATCCTAAGTGTATAGGTGGAGATTTACATATTACTGAATTAAACCAGCCAGGTTGCACCACATACAGGTTGTTATGTAGAGATTAGTTGTTACTAAATATCTATGCAATCACCAGGTGTCACTGAATCGACTGACAAAACTAGCTTGGACAGAAACTCATCTATGGTAAACACATCTGACCAGGCACAGTCCGTTTTCACTTTTTGACTTTTTGTCACAGTTGGGAAATCACAGGTGTGAATATTAAAATAATGATGGCTGAATTCCATTTAGCTGCTTCAGAGGGGTATTGTTCATGCTGGCTCACCGTCATAGCTTACTGGGACACTTGAATAAAACAGAGCCATCGTTAATGTTATCAGTAACACCTGCGATTTCCTTACCATGTCAAATCAAAATGACTGCTGCGAAAAACTGTGCTTATCTTACTGACTGTGTTTCTTGGCTAAACTGACATCTTTTTCATGGTGTTTACACATTTCCACATCTCAATTTGCATGGTGAGTACAATTTTAGCATTAACCGATAGGGATTATGTTTAATTCTAATGAATTTTGCTGGCGGAAAATTAACTGTCAGATTTTATCAGCTCTTGCTAGATAGCATGCTATGTTAGTTTGGTTTGAAAACTTGAAAACTCTTATAGCATAGGACTGGTTTCACACAGTGAAATACAAGACACTGGACACACTTGTGAACAGATTTACAAAATGTAACTCCGCAAACTAATGTAGCTAGTTAGTACTATGTTCTTTGTCCTTGGATGAAGCACTACAGTAGGTTACTGTGTGTCGTAAGCTTGTTGGCCAGACATGCTAACTATTACAGCTCACAGAAAAAAGATTTTAATCAATTCCTCAGACTTTTGCTCTCTTATGTTTTGCTATCGGAAATACTATAAAAGACACCACTCCCCAGACTCCTTAAATCTCTCTCACTGCACCCCCATGTGCAGTACACCATCTCAACATGTGCAGAAAGCCAAAGCTTAACAGACCTTCCCTTTCTTGTGATGTTTGCTAATTGTAAAATCATTTCATATTAATTTAGTTGGCAGTAGTGGATAGCAAGATGCATTTGTGATCATGATTCATTTGCAAATTGTCATACACTTTTGTAGATCTTGGTTTTATTTGTACATCATAATGAAAAACATGTGATATGTAAATCCTAGCATGACCAAAGCAGCCAGTGAAAACTAATACACAGAGAGAAAGAGAAAGAGAAGTGGAGGGAGGGGGGCAAAAATGTGATAAATCCAGATGAAAGTGGGTAGAACCTGTGGCTCATTTTCTGTCATAATTGGTTCTTTTATGATTCTCAACGTGAAATGCATCTGACCATGCTAAATGCATGTATGTGTGTCTGCGTGTGTGTGTGTGTGTGTGTGTGTGTGTGTGTGTGTGTGAGCGTAGAATCCTGTTTTGATCAAAGAGCCGGTTTAGTCAGTGGACATGTAGCAGAGGGCAGCTCTGCCTTTGTAATTATGCTAACAAGTCCATGAACCACCATGACAGTCCATTTTAGTCCATCTAATTTATCCACTTATTTTCTTTTATCTTTTAATTAAAATTACCTTTCTTCCATCCTTCCTTCCTCTGACTATTGTTCTATTCTATTCTTTTCTATTGCACTCTATTTCTTGTGTGTGATCAAAATACTTCTGCCAACTTTGTGTATGTTTCCTTTTTTTCCCTTTTTTTTTGCCAAACATGGATCAGACGCAAAGTGTTTAAACTCTATTTAGCATAGCATTAGCACATGCTAGGCAGCGAACAGACAGAGGGCTGTGATGTCCGGATTCACGTAATCTGCTGAGTGACATCTTAAGAAGGTTTTGCTTTCAGTCTGTCTCTGCTTCTTCTCAATTCCTCTTCTCCACTCCTCTTCTCTTCTCAGTACTTTTTTATTCCTCTTGTCATTCTCTCCAGAGGGCTGTCTGCAGGAGTTCAGAACCAGCTGGGTTTCTGGTGTCATTGTTATCTGCATGAGGGTTATCTCTTGCCTTTAGGGAAGGGATCTTGATGTAATAGGGTCAGCACTGTTTCATCATTAGAGTTTCCAAAGAAGTCCATTTAATTAAAAGATTTTCCTCTCATCTATCCCAAACTAAGTTTTTCTGGGTTTAGTCAAACGAGGATAATATTTAAAAGAGTTTGGGGAAAACAACAGAAGCAAAATCTTCTGGTGTCTTTGAGGTGATGCAAGTTCTTCAAAGATCCTCTGGATAGTAGACGTCTTTTTTTTTTTTATTGCTTCGCATTTTTTTTGTGTCTTTGTTTGTTCCTTCTTCCTTCCTTTCTTTGTTCCTTTTGTGCACCCTCTCTTCAATCCAGTTCTCTATGGTGCCCTCACCTCCATTCAACAACCTTGAGAGATGTCCAACAGTGAAGAATGTAGCATTGATTTAGATATTTATAGAGTGTGTTGGGGGAGCAAGCAGGGTTTTTTTTTGAGTGACAACTTTAAGCACTGGGGGTCTTAAAGGAGGGAGAGTGGGTGATCATCTTCACAAACAGCAGTGTTGATAGCCAATGTGACTCAGTTGGCCTTCAGGCAGCAAACTGTGTGGGGAACTTTAAACTTTCGTTTGATATGGTTCACTTTGAAAATGTTTGTGGCTTACACAACCAACAATGACTAGTCTATCTCAGCAGAGTGTTCAGTTTCAGGGTTATTTAATATAATAACTCGATTTTTATATTTTTATGATCCCAAAGGTTTCAGTCCTGGTTGATTTGGCAACAGCTGTGGTTATCGGTGTTACAGCAAGTGCGATTTAATATTACAGGTTCCATAATTCTGAGGTCAACAAACACTCTTTGAGCAGCTACTTTGTCAGAAATACAGCAAGAGTGCATCTGTTTACAGTGCAGCCAAACAAACTTGAGTTCCGTTCAGACAACGTTTGGAATGAGTTTGTCCAGGCTTCAACCTCATCACTCCTTTGAATATATGTCTACATAGAGATATTGAGGAGTGATAAGCAAATTAAACCCTCCCAGAGCCTGTACGTCGATGCAGTGGTGGTCGTGGGGCTGAAGGAACAGGTGGTGATGCTGATGCAGGGCAGCAATTCCATTGACAGAGCAGAGGGAGAGATGGGAAATGATTACAGCTGAAATAAACCACCAAATTGGAAGGGTGTGTTTGGTAAATGATTGTGGAGTGCGAGACGTGTCACATGTGTGACATGTAACAAGCAGATCGAGTTCTCTGCCGCAACTAGCTTGCAGGCGTCGCTCCATTTGTTTTAATAAATAAGTCAGTCAATAATTGGCCTTGTTACATTAGGCCATAAGCAACCATGATCTGATTTCATGCTGTGCATGGCACAAGTAGTTTTCCACATAACATCCCGCTGCCACTTCATCCAACTGCAGCTGTTCCTTCTTGTTTCATTGGTGTTTCATATAACAAGTGAAAGTGATATGCTGTGCAAATACATTGGTTGCTTTATATAAAAAAAACAAACAAAAAAAAAACCACGCAGCTGGATTTGTTTAATGTGAAGCACCAGCAGTAGGAAATGTTTGGTTTGCACCAGAAGTAGCTTAGCAGCTCTGGTACGACCAGTAAACAGTAGATTTGAAACAATACTGTTGTTTCCAGTTAATCCCTCATACGGGATGTCACTTGCATCCTGTTGGGAATGGTGAGCTCTGTCACTAAAGTTGGATAATACTATAGAAAGAGGTCATTTCTGCATGTAATGACTCAAGTTTGAATGCATTTAGAGTCCAGTGTCTCTACATCACATTAATTAACATTAATGATCTTGTCTTAAAGAAAAAAAGGACTATAGAATCAGAAAAGACACCAACTGAACCAGCAGCTCCACCCACAACTTGATTCTTCACCTGAACTATAAAAATCTTTCAGCACTTCATCTCCTCTCCTCTCCTCCAGCTACAGTCTACAACTCCTCTGCACTATATTAAAATAGCTTGTATTTTACACAATAGCCATGCTGATATTGTGCCTCAGGCCTTCAAGGCTCCTTCCTGGATAATTAATAAATAAGGCTCTTCATATTTCAGTTATGTATAGCGCACTTAAGTCTAGCCAAACACATACCTATATTTAAGTAAATTATAATAAATTGTGTACTCTTATAGGATGAACCGTCACAGCTGCCAACACCTACTTGTCTATATTTACCATCAGTCAAGAGAAAAGAAGAGGACATGCTTGTCTCTGTGATTTATCTCCATTTAGATATCACAGTTTTATTTGAGCTGAAATGAGATACTATTCTAGGATATCTTGGATATGGTAATATACCACCTGCCCACCTAAATAAGCAGACACTCTTGGGGCTTTATAAAATGATACTCATCCCAAATGTTTGTTTACTCCAACATGATGAACTACAGCAGTGGCTAAATAATTCATGAATTCAGGTCAGTTGCAATGGACTGTTTGGATTGAACTGTACCAGTAGATATAGCTGAAATGCAGCTCTCTAGGCTATGGCCAGGTCTATAAGGCAGGTGATGATTTGAAAACAGGAGCTAATGAAAAAGGTCTCATGGTTAACTGAACTAAATTGAAATAAATTGAGGCAGTGGGAAGCAGTTGTGTCATTCAGGAGGTCAGGATTGAAAGGTCAGTGTGGGACATCTGTGTCTTGAATAAAGCAATGATCTTTTTTTCTCCCAATCTCATATTCCCAATTGAGAGCGCTAACAGAACATGAATACAAGACATCCTACAATCCTAAAAAAAATAAGAAAACAGACGATTTATACCCACACCCTTCAGTTTGCAATGCTATGACTCCATTAAAATCAGCAAAATCACAGAAAAGAAACGCCCTAAAAGTCATCTCATGTCACAGACTTGTTCAAAGGAGATTTAACTCTGAAGAGCTAAGCAGAGGATCTACAATCTAAAGAGACTTATTTATAGATGATTCATCAAGCATTAATCCATAAATCAAAAACTTGATTGATGTGACACTGCATCAAAATTGGACGACGCTGATGTCTACTCCTCTCTCAGTTCCTGATCAAAGTTATGTGTAGCACAACTCGAGTTGATTTAAATGGACTTGGATGTCTGTGGGTGATAGCTGTGATTCTGTGATTGATTAGCACTGCGAGCATTAGCCTTTCAGCCTTTGTTTCTAACACTTCTTTTTATTTCAGTCTCTTCCTCTCTTTTTACTCACATTTGCATCCAGTCACTCTTTCTGTCGTCTCTTGTCTTTGTCTCTTTTCCCTCTGTCCAGGCTGCTTTTCATCCAAGGGAGAGGACCGGTTGTTCAGGAAACTGTTCAGAAGATATAACCAGTTTATCAGACCAGTGGAGAATGTCTCTGACCCCGTCACTGTGGAGTTTGAGGTCTCCATCTCGCAGCTGGTCAAAGTTGTAAGCTACACACACACACACACACACACACACACACACACACACACACACACACACACACACACACACACACACACAGGAGTATATTAGAATCATTAAAGTCTGTGTAAAGTAAGAATAAATATGTGTTCTGAGTTTGTCAGACCAAAGAAAGAAGTGTTATTAACCACCCAGCCAAATTTGAATGATTAAATATATCGACAAGTTTATGAAATTAGGTGTCTAAATCTTGTAAAAATGATCAGTATTCTCAGCTCCAGGGCTGTGGGGGGGTGTCTGCTGAATGTCCTGAAGCCACGCCCACTCGTGGGAGCAGTCAAGCAGCAATTTTGAAGTGACTGAAAAGTGTCAAATGAGTTCAGAAAATGACATGACTAACTTTGAAACACTCTGAGTGAGTTGAATTCATCTCTATCTCTCTGCTAGGGGTGCAGGGGTATGCTCAGGGTGGCCTCAGCATGTCATCGAGCCACCCTTTAAGGACCGCCCACAAAATCCTGGACTGAAAACTGGTGAAAAAACAGTTTTAACCTCTAAGTCCACATTTCAGTAATATATCGTTCAAAGTCTTTTCACATGTTTTCAGCAACTATTTTCCAACATATTTAATATATTTTGAAAGAAATCTGCGTTTACACAGACTTTAAATGTACAAAAACCTCAGTTTAACATGATGTCAAAGGTGTTTCAAGAGCCTTTGCACATGAATTTCATACAGTTGGATATGTTTAGTTTTCGAAGTATGCATGAACAAAGTTGAATGTAACTTAAGTGTTTCACTTATAGCATCCTTGCAGCAGTATGTGAGAGTCTGTTTAAACTGGGAAACATCTTCCTACAGGCGTCTTGATCATTTTCCCTACCTTTGATATAGAAAAGGCAAAAGATAAGCTGCCGAACGAAAGAAGTGAAAGCCGAAAGTGAATACATTCTTTATTTAGTCTGCTCAATTTCACGGATTCCGTAAATGTCACACAGTGTTGTTATACATTGCTGTTTTGCTTTGGCAATGTTAAGTTTAATGCGAGTGAGGGAAGGCGGCGTTGGTGGTGGGGGGCTTGCTGCACATCCCCCAGTGAAAAGAGGTTTTCAGCTCAAAATGGAAATCCTCAGATTAAGAGAAAATTGCCTGCGGGAGCCTTTTTCAGACTGGACTGATATGTAGCTATATCTGCTTGCTCGGCAAGGTGAGATTAATCTAAAGGTGAGTGTGTGGATGTGGGTGTGGGTGCAATGACTGAATGTATCACAAAGTGTTTGTCCGTGCACATATCTTCACGTCTGCTATACAGTGTATATGGCTGATGCATTTCTGTATGTGGTTTATGTGAAATTCTAACTATCACAGGAGTGCAAATCAAAATGAATAAGGGTCACGGAGAGAGGTAGAGAGAAGGTGACATCTGTAACCTCTTCATCTATTATTAACTTACTCACAGTCGACCTTTTCAACTTCAGCTCTAGAGGACAACGGTTAGAGGACGAATTCCATTTCTTTTAAAAAATAATGTGGATTTTTTATTTCTGGCTGTGTTTTTCTTCTTCTAAAACTCAAGATGGTGTGCACTTACTACTTGTAGTTATTTCAGTTACTGTGCCAACAACACACTCTCTTTCTCTCCCTCACACACACATACACACGCACACATACACACACACGTTCTGGTAGCTAACAAGCTCACTTCCTTCTCCTTGTCTCTCTGCAGGATGAGGTGAATCAGATCATGGAAACTAATTTATGGCTCAGACATGTAAGTACACAGACACACAGACACACACGCACGCACACACACACACACACACACACACACACACACACACACACACACACACACACACACACACATAACATGTATTAACTATTACATTGACCTAACCCCATTTTGGGGTCTACAGATACAGGGGTAAGCGAAGACTGAAGGGTCCATATATGTTAGCACATACATACTAAGCAGACATCAATATGGGATGCCATGCTGTTTCTCCCTTTCCCTGTGTGTGTTCACTTGTGTGTATGTGTGTGTGCGCGTGTGTGTTAATGTGTGTCATACATCACTGAAATGTTAAACACAGTAAGAATAAAGGAGAGAGGACAAGTGAACAAGAAAGCAAGGATACCTCAGATAGACACTTGAATGAAATCAGCTAGTGATCAATGTTAACATTATGGTTAGTCACGCTCTGCCTCCCAGTAGATCTATGGCCACGGACCCTGAACTCCTGACCTCAAACAGCCAGCTATTCCCCCAAATAAGACACTTTATCTCTGTCCTCCAAACTGTGACTTTTCTGATTATACCTTTTAGTTATTTCTTGTCCCTTCCTTTCCTTTCCACTGCACTAAGCCTCTATTTTCCTTTTTTCTTTTTTTGAAAAAGAATTTAAGCTGCAACACACACAAAAAAAACATGATAGTCAGTGCCTTTTTAAATCAGTGACTAATTGCGCTACATTGACAAAAAGCTGTTGGATGTCGATGTGATTCAGTGGTGGATAAGATACTGTGATCTCTGAGCTGTCCAATTAAAATGCATTCAAAGGCCTGTATAAGCTGATCTTGTTTGTTGTTTGTAATGGCTGAGCTGTTTATTCATAAGAAAGCATCACTAATGAGAAGCTGTGTCAACACCATGGTCACTGATAAAGACTTTGAATTGCAGCCAGTGGGTTGACAGTTGTAGCTATTTTAGAACCGCCCCCCTTAATGAATTTATTGCATTGGGTCTGTGGTGACACTGCAGGGGATTCCTCTTGTGCTGTATACAGTGTTTCTAAATGTGTTCATTTTATACTCACTGAAAACCAAAGCTCCATTAAATACTTTTATGTAAGGTATAAGAAAACTTTAAACAGTACTAAATACTAACTACAGGCAGCCTTTGTATATGATGTGGGAATAAGTGGTCTTTGCCAAGCTGTAAATTTATTGGCTGAAGTTTGCTTGAAACACAGAAGGAGGCAGAATTTAAATATAATTTCAAATAAATATTGGAAAATGGATACATTATAAATATGAGTATCTCTATCTAAATATTGCTAAGTAGACAATGCAATTAATAAATAAGCAATGGAATATATATACAAATAAATTAGAATCCATAAACAATATTACTGTGTTGTACAGTATTTTTAAATTCATGTCATTTTGTTTGCGTTTTTTTCTTTATTTATTTCATGGTGTGTGTATTTCAGGTTGACGCTAACCTATGGGGGTGGGATCAGCAAATATGATGGTTGCTTTGTTGCTTGGCAGAGATTCAAACAAAAGCTGTATTGGTACACCTTGTTAAAATATTCATAATAGAAAGAGTAAAAAAATAAATCGAAAGGATTTAAGATGGTGTACCCTAATTGAACATCCGCTTAATGGAACACTAATAAAGTAACACTGCATGCATTAGAAGTGAAATTATAACAGCACTCTTCTGATTATTGTTATACAACATTTAACAAAAATACACATCAGATGTACCAGCAGGTTTTTAGTGACTCACTGTATTCTTTTCTCATTGCTGTAATTAAGTAAGTAAATGCAGAATCATTTGCATCTTGTAAACAATAAGCCACATACCTCGACCTCAATCTGTAATTACATCTCCAGCCAATCATATTGTAAACTCTCTGGATAGATAAATGAAAAAAGCCAATGTAGCATGAAGTGGTTAATTAAACAGCTCCCAGGTCATAACCGGGTATTAATCTGCCTTGCTAATGAATGAATTCATCTTGAATGACATGCAAATAGCCAAGACTAATGGATCCACGGCTCATGAAATGTTACCCGCAGGTATGTTGACTGAACATCAAGTGAACGCGCTCATCCTTTATTTCTGTCAGTGAGCTATTTGGTCACATACTCCTCTCCTCTGTGAACCGCTTTTTAGATGACTTATTATTTGTGTACTAAAGCTTTGTGGCTCTATTACCTGTAGGGATTGTATCAAAAACATACATATCTGTGCTTGATTTTCAGTGAAAAAGAAATGAAAGCACTCAGATGCTCTAAGATTTGGGGCTGCAATATCCTGATTTGGCTCTACTGTAAAACATCAAAGGAAGTTCTGCCTGCAGTATAAATATGTATTTCAAAATATTCCCATGAAGGGGGGCTGTCTCTAGCGACTAGTAATACTGTCTGCGGTGTACAATGCAAAACACAAAACAGAAGATCGACTCTGCAGAATACTCACTTTTTCTCTTCCTCTTTCTCAGATTTGGAATGACTACAAGCTGCGCTGGATACCGGCAGAGTTTGACGGGATTGAGTTCATTAGAGTTCCATCGAACAAGATCTGGAGACCTGACATTGTGCTCTACAACAAGTGAGACTGTCACTGTCATTACCCTCACCTAGTTCACTGTTATTGTCATTGCCTGATTAGAGATCATCCTCAGCAGAAAAGCAACAGTCATTTGCTCAAACTGCTCACAATGGGTTTCATGTGAGAGGCATCGCTCATAGTGATGAACCCAGAGAGAATTATCACCCAACTCTGTAGTTCCTCATAGCTTTACGGAACAGCTTTCAGCTTTCATTTTCAGCTTAGTGTTCTGGTTTCAGAGCCCTCTTTCTCACCACTCTCCTCAGCCTTGTTTCCAGCAACAGGCAGATGTTTTTAGCTAAAAAAGCTCTGATAAATCTACATTATGCTACCTGTCCAGCACCAAACAGCAAAGGACAGAGACCAGACAGAAACATTTAGCGACCAGCTGGTGAACATAGTCCACCATTTAGCAGCTAAAAAGCCAGATGTTTTCCTCAGGCTTTGGTGGAGCCCAAAAACAGAGCTACAACAAAAGTCAACATTGGACTTCGTAAAAACATGAATCGAATCGAACAGACAACAGTTTGCTATCATGTTTGTCATAAAGGCTTGAGATGTGAAAACACAAGTGTTGTGTTTAAAGGTGTTTTTTTTTTAATAAAATGAAATATTGTGCATTTTAATCGTGTAGTTAGTTTTCTAAGTTTAATTAAACCTCAGAGGTCAGATTGTAATAGTCATATGGACAAATTTGGAAGTCCTCGTCTTACACAAAGATCTTGTCAATATGGCATGAGAACTATTGTTACCATCATCAAATTCTTTGAAGCGCACTTTTTTTTCATACCTCTAGCTGCTACACTGTGCAACAGGATGATTGCCTTTTGTTCAGGATCAGTTTATGCTTCGCTATCGTCTCTCAATTTCGTTTCACTTAATTGTGGTCTCATTCTTTCTTTCTACCTGCAACAGTGACTCAACCCATAATGTTAATCAAATGCAATTTTCTATTTCACAGTAACAGGTAATGCAGCTTCATTGTTAATGCAGGTTCATTGTCCTCTGTCTTTTAAACCTAATGCTCTTCTAACCTCCATAAATTCATATTTTTATCTTCTCCTCTCTCTTGTGCTCCCTGCTTTCATTTTCTCCTCGCCTTCCCTGTCATTGTTTGATGTCTCCGCCTTCCTCTAACCTTTGTGTCCTATTCAAAACCCACATATGCTTGTATCTCATGCCTTCTCTGCCATGGGAATACTTTCTGCTTAATTATAAAAACACACGTCATATTCAGCGCTGTAGGTGATTTCTTGGTGGAGGATAAAACCAAGGCTCTCCTGAAGTTTGATGGTACGATCACCTGGGTTCCTCCAGCTATTTTCAAATCCTCCTGCCCCATGGACATTACCTACTTCCCCTTCGACTATCAGAACTGCTCCATGAAGTTTGGCTCCTGGACGTATGACAAAGCCAAGATAGACCTGGTACTTATTGGGTCCAAGGTCAGTGTTGTGACTGCATCCAAATCTTCTGCAATTATTAGCTCTATATCTATTTAATTATTTTCATTCTTACCTACAAGAAAACCTCTGCTTGCACTCATTCGATTAGATGCTGCATGTATTTACTGTAGGGAGCATTATTATTGTTTTTTATTGGAGGGAGCTCTCTAAAGCCTGAGAAAATAAACCTTATGATGTCATGGTGATGAACAGTATAAGATGCACACAGCTCTAGAGCTTTAAAGCTTTATCGGGTGCACAGTCGTGGCGAAGAACAAAAGAAACAGGATTTGGGACTCACAGACAAATATCTTTGACAGACAGAAGCATATTGGAGTCACACATTACAAACATATCTCAAGGGGTTCGAAAGAAGAAGTGCTGCTGTAACCTATTAGGATATTTAGATTGTACATTGTGTCTATGACATGCACTGGCCTATTGGTAGGATCTTACTTTAGCTCATGGACAGGGTCAGATAGCCTTTAACTAGTGTCCTTCTATACATTATTTATCCTTGTATGTACCTTTTATGTTTCTATCATATTTGTATCCTTATATCTTTTCTATGTATGTTCTATATACAGTATATTTTTCTAGATGTGTCAATATACCTTTAAGGGTAAGGGTTCAAACTATTGTTAACTATTTAAATTCCTTTATGCTATTGGTCCTTGATATATTTGGATTCTCTGTGTGTATTTTGCAGGTGGATACAGTTTTTATATATTCTTTGTGCTCTTAAAAATTCAAACTTCCTGGACTGATGGGTTTGACTGGGTCTCATAGCTCCTTATTTATTCATGTCATGTGACCCCACTATAGACTAATCCTATTTTATGGGATTTTCCTATTTCTCTTGTTAATGTGAGTCCTTATTTAGAACATAGGTCAGTGCATTGTGGACAGTTTTAAGCACGTACACGGGTATTATATTTTTCCTGAATAGACGTCCTATACCATGTAACTTATTATGAAGGTTTTTTCAGTATTATATATTTGTTTTATTCATGTATTTCTTCATGTAGGTAGATTAATTAGGATTATATAGCTCTTTTTCTTGCTATATGTTTCCATGCTTGGGTAATCATATTTAACTTTTCAGCTTGTCACACTGCTCATTGTTTTTTTTCATTATGGTGGTCATACCTCCTTCATTGGGAGAGGCTGCTGATGGGAAGTTCATTCACAGATGCTTCTAATTATATTATGTTGGCTGATTGTCGTTTGTTCTTTTTAAGTCATATAGGCCATCAAGTATACTCACAACTAAAAATTGAGATAAAGATAAACGGAATAAAAAGATCTTCAAAAACAAAAAAGAAATGCTTATAACTCACTAACAGCACTACCACTAATGAAAATGTATATTTACAATACAAACGGATGACAAGAAGATTAAGATTTCTGTGATCGGTGTGTGAGTGTAGCTCTAATGACTCCCTTATGCACTCAGTCTGGTCTTATGCACTCAGTCTGGTAAACAAAGTGTGGAATAAAATCCAAGAATAGATCCAGTACTATGTATATCTAGTACTTGTAAAAATAATATTCAATTCCCAGGTGAGCTGTGTATATTTCAGAATGAGAAAACAAAATATGATATCCCATTGGATGACATATTATGTTGTCTTCCCCCTAAAAAGCAGCTCATTTTAAAACACTGGGAAAAAACAGAGGCTCCTACTTTACATATTCAGAAACAGCTGATGAAATATTTGACCGTAGCAAAGACATTGTCTGAAGATAACCCTAAAATAAAGCAATTTAATGAGGCATGGAAGTACATTTATGAGGCCTACAAGAACCTCGCCTGTTTATAAATGGCCACTTCTTTTGATTTTATGATGCTGATGATGGCTTATAGCTAAAACACATTTGTATTTTTTTTGCCCATAATAAACTAGAATAAAACGTGTGTGAGTGCTGAAATCCCGATTGTTTTGTTGTCATCACAGAAAACCAATATTGGACAAAAAGCAGCGTCACAAACTATGGGTATGGTGTTTAAAAGAAGTGGTTATTTTTTAAATGTGTCTCTTGCAAGTGTCCCAACTTTAAGTGCAATATTAAATTTAAAGGAGTACCTCTTTAAAAAAAAAAACATTTTGCAAAAAAAAAAGTCTGGATTTATATTTAATTTAATCACAACTATATTGATTTTGTTTTTACTCAGAGGGCTGCAGTGCCTGCACTTACATTTTCTGCTTCACTTCACTTCACAAACCTAACCCTAACTCAATTACTGTCAGATTTTCAGAGTTGTAAAGAGCTGTATATATCTTCTTCCAGCAACATACATTATTTTGGGTGTATGCGGACATGAAACTCAGGTGAAAATCAGTTTTAGGTTTTGCATATTACAATAAATCCATAATTATCTGACAAAAATGAGCCTTGTATATATTGTATTGGCTGACAGAGCCCTTTAGAGAATGTTGAAGTTGACCTGACTGTTGTACTCGTGTTCAGTTATTATGTTATTTTAAGATCGTTATCCGTCTCTTAGGTGAACCTGAAAGACTTCTGGGAGAGCGGTGAATGGGAAATCATTGACGCTCCTGGCTACAAGCATGATATCAAATACAACTGCTGTGAAGAGATCTACCCTGACATCACCTACTCCTTCTACATCCGACGCCTGCCACTCTTCTACACCATCAACCTCATCATCCCCTGCCTCCTCATCTCTTTCCTCACAGTGCTGGTTTTCTATCTCCCGTCTGACTGTGGAGAGAAGGTCACGCTCTGTATCTCTGTCCTGCTCTCCCTCACTGTGTTCCTGCTCGTTATCACGGAGACCATCCCCTCCACGTCGCTGGTCATCCCGCTCATTGGAGAGTACCTGCTCTTCACAATGATCTTTGTCACACTCAGCATCGTCATCACTGTGTTCGTGCTGAATGTACACTACCGCACGCCAATGACCCACACTATGCCGGGTTGGGTGCGCTCTGTGTTTCTCAAAGTGCTGCCGAGGATTATGCTGATGCGGAGGCCGATTGATGAAGACAGCAAGGCTGGGGGGTTGGACAGCAGTGGGGAGGCAGGAGGAGCTGGAGGGGGAGGAGGAGGCGGAGGAGGGAAAGGAGGGAAGAAAAGGAAGAATAGCTTGATGCAGGTAAGGCGTTCCCATCCCAAAACATCTAGTCCAGGTCTGGTTATTTTTACCAGGGTATCCCAAACTTTTTCACATCAAGGACCCAACATTACATGCACATTAGACAACAAACCCCCAGTTTGAGAGGATTTTGCCTTAAGGACTGCCTTAAGAGTATTTGTTAGAGTATAGTCAATCAATAATCAAACAAGGATCAAAATGGCCAGCCCAATTTCTTCCTCTTCAAATATGTAATGTAAAAATATTTTATTCCTCCTTTTGCTGGGGACCACCTACAACCCACTCAAGGGGTCCTTCACTGTTCAGATCACAGTTTGAAAACTACTGATTTAAACCAGAGAAATTTGGGGGGGTTATTTCATCTTGAAGTGGCCATTCTAAACTACACCTCTTAGTGAAGGTCAATGTGAGATGAGAAGCAGCAAGGTTGGTCTTGCTCACAAGTAGGCACAGAGTACCTTGCAGGCGAAGTGTAGTATAAGTTTATGTCATCAACATGCACAAAGTTGCAGAAAAGCAAAAGAAAAACAATGCTCTTTCAAAAACTGCTTGGAAATTATACAAAAGAAGGTGTTAGCAATCATCAGGTAAGAACCTGTTATTATTGTATTGGTTGCACATTAACAGCTCACCAACAACCATGGTCGAAAGTTAAACTATTCATTGTAGCCCTTGGATTTACATTCATATTGGACGATTCTGGGCGATTTATTTCCAAAGCTTATGTGAATACCAAAGTAGGACACCCTTTATGTAGTGAGGTGTAAAATAAAGATAGGTTGCATTGCGGATGAGTGTGTACGTGTGTAGTGAATCCAGCTGTCATGTAATGAGTTTCATTTCACAAACCTATAAAATGATGCGGTATTACTTTAACCATGACCACAGGCTTTACCTAGCTTTAACCAAGTGATTTACTTGCCTTAGTATAAACATACTGCAATCATTTGCCATAACCAACTCCCTCCCTAACCTTAACCATTCCATAGGTTCCATGTGGAAATATTGTAGAAAACCCAGCAGCAATGGAATTAGAAAACACAATGTCATTTGTCATGATCTGAGGTTTTGCAGAATTATCTAATGTTGACATTTCTGTCTGGAGATAGGGTCGATTTGTTGATATCTAAATTTTAAAACTGTTACTTCCATATATCATGCACTAAACTGTAGTTTTGACTTAAATCTCTTTTCATCTAAACAGCAGCTACTTCTTCGTGCAGTCGAAAGAATTTCTGCCTGTTCCTTAGTGCAGCTCTGAAAAGCAACTCAATATACTATCTAAAATTTAATCAATCAAGTGTATTTCAGCTGTGGGACTGGGAACCATCACAGCCGTAACTGAACTGCTTCCTATAGTAATTCAAAACTCACTACTGTATAAAATGTATTTCTCCTCTTTAACTTGCTTGTTGGACCATACACCTCTTCCCTCTTCCTACTTTCAATGGTGTAACCCCTTAGTGATCTAGCTTTTGCTTCCTGCAAGTACTGCCAGGTGAATCCTCTAAAACTTTTCTCTCCTGGTGAAGAATTTTAACAGTAAAGTTCTCACACAGTATATACACAGTATTATCCCATAAGATCATTGTTATGGCCAGGGAGAGCTCGAAGGGAGCACTCATCAAAGTTTCACACCCCCAAACACCGAAAAGAAACAAGACTATCCTCGTTATCACCTTGTTAAAGTTGTGCTGTTAAGATCCCAGAGATGCATCCCAACATTTTATATGAAATTATTACCTGAAAAATGTTGACTTTGAGTTGAAGCAGAATGCCAAACTTAATCCGATCTCCGGTTGTGATCCCCAGCAGGTCGGAGGAGGCTCCCTCAACTGCCTGGAGTTTGGAGACAGTAAGCTCTCGTCCTTGGAGGGTTGCACTGGGAAGAAATGCCCTTGCCCCTGCCAGCATGGGAAGGAGACCCCAGAAACACCAGACATGGGGAAGATGACGCGTCAGCTGAGTCCACAGAGCATCAACACAGTGGTGGCTTTTTCTGTGGTGTCGCCAGAGATCAAACAGGCCATCGAGAGCGTTAAGTACATCGCTGAGAACATGAGAAGTCGCAACAAGGCCAAAGAGGTGAGTCATTCTTATTTCACTTAAACAGATCACTCTGAATCACTATGTATAAATAAATATACAAATCAAATGCAATACAGACTTTTCACCAAGAGTCGCTGGTGTTCAAATGTCCTCCAACAAATACACATCTGAAAAACTACACCCTACACCATATTTAGTAGTGTTGTTCTAAATTTTGACATTTTAGTGCAAAATATTTGAATTCTATCTCTACTGGTTAGCTTGCTATTGCAATTTATTTTCACTATTGCTTGATCTGGAGGCAGGTGACATATATGATGACCTCTCCAACAGAACCTCTTCTGACTATGCAGACTGTGGCCTTCTACTTCCTCTGCTTACTCCCCCAGATACTGCACAGACATTGGAGACTTAGTCTTTCTTATCTGCTAGTTTAGGCTGTGAATGTGCTTCAAGTGACTGTCAAAGATCCAGTGGACCCTCTGCTGTATTTTTTAACATTTGCTGGGAGGGAGGGAGCTAGCAGAGTTTGGAGGTGCAGTTAATCTTGGCCTTTATCTATCAGTACATTTCTATCAGTAATAATGATATTCACCTGGCTGTTAGCTGAGATCTAGCGACATCATTAAAAAGAAGTCAGTACAAGCAATCAGATAACTGGCCTTCTTATTGCAGACACGACTGGTCATAACAGGAAATGAACAGGTAATAATAACAGTGATAAGGGCTCTGTCTGTTTCAATAGTGTGCCAGCATGCACAATAGGCCTTTTTCTCAGCAGACATTTTGACATTAACGATGGCTCTGTTGTATTCAAGTGTCCCAGTAAGTTCTGACAGCGTGACAGTGACAGTCAGCATACAACACAAGCTAGCAGCTAAATGGAATTCAGTTATCATAAAATGTATTATTTACATGTGTGCTTTTCCTGGTGGTTTGGATAACCTGCTTAAACTATTGGCTTGTGTCCCATAAAGACAAAGTCAAAGTTATTGTACAGCGCGTGCTAAATCTAACACTATTTCAACCAGTTTAGGAAATACAGTAGTAGCAGTATATATATATATATATATATATATATATATATATATATATATATATATATATATATATACAGCCACTCATAGAAAGCAAACACACAGCAAGTATGTTTGATGCATAATATGTATTTAAAATGTATTTATGCAAAAACTCTTTAAGCTGTGTCAGCCTGTGAGAGCTGTGCAATGATTCTGGGCAGCATTGTTACACATCCTAACCTGCTCCAAAAGTAACAACACTGTAAGTTAGAACCGAATCGTTTTGAGTTGAGAGCCTTCCCTCCTCCCTCAGTCAGTTATAAATACAGTGAGTGAAATCTCCCAAAGGGGAGAAGCAGCCTTTGATATGCAAAACTTGTGGCTCTATCAGCTTTGTCAAAACACCCGTCGCTTCTTTTGACACTGTGGTTTGAAAGTGATTATCATAGTAATTTCCTCTAGTGTAAATTATGTATCAGTTTTTTGTTGGCTTACAAAAATGTTCAACTTTTTTCACTCTGTCTTTGTTTTTTCCTCTTTTTTTTGCTCCCTATCAACACCCATAAACCTCTAAGATCCTGAACCACCCGTTCACCTCACCTCTCTTCATCTGCTCTCCTTCATCTTGCATTTGTCACTGCGGACACTTCTCATCCGTTTTCTCACAACTCGTTGTTTTGTCCCTTCCTTTGCTCACAGGTGGAGGATGACTGGAAGTACGTTGCCATGGTGATCGATAGAATCTTCCTTTGGGTGTTTGTGACCGTGTGCGTCCTGGGAACCGTGGGCCTCTTCCTCCAGCCTCTTTGTGGCTTTGTCTCATAACTGCTAACCGATCAGGGTTCACCGCCACCCTGTGTCAACCAATCCTGAACAAGCGACTAACAGTTCTTAGTTGACCAATCAGTTTTGAGTCCTAAAGCATTATTCGGTGTGCTGGTTTTGCTTCTTGCCTTTTGCAGAGAGTAGTAATTTAGAAATAATGAAGGCGAGGAAAAAGTTTTCAGACTGGCCACTAATTTGCATTTGCAACAAAGACAAAGGATGTAATGCCTTAATTTCATGCCTTTTAAGGCTACTTTCATTCTGCCTTTAAACTTCCCAGAAAGCATGAGAATAATGCGTTATCTACAAAGTGTGTTATTACAGCTTATTTTGATTATTCATAGTTCATAGTTCACAGGAACTGAAATTATCTCTAATTTGATAGATTTGTCACAATAAGTGCGACAATATATTGTAGAGCCCAAAGAATTCTGGGCTCCAGAGTGTGTCTCTGTTTTGCAGCTACTACAAAATTGACATTTTGTCTTCACAGAACCTATTTCTATGGCATAATATTTTTCAGCCAGATTCAGGTCTTAATTGAATTTTTATCAAATATGTTACTGCATTTTGGCCTTGTAGTGTTGATTCCTGCATGGTTCGAATGAGGTATGTTGTAGCTTGGCTGGGAACAAAACCTGCCACATCCAGTAGTCCTTTAGGACTGGAACCTGAGAATTAACATTCAACAGAACGAACTGGGAACTTTTCACATCCAATAGACAGGACACAAACTCTCCACCACACTGAACTGAACCCTGCGGCAGCCAATGAACTCTCCCCCCATTGAGCTGACTGCTGACTGTCATACCCGCTTCACAGTCTGATTCATCAAGCTGCTGACTGTCAGAGCCAATCGCACTCATCGCTTTTTGTGTCATCTCCAATTAGAGCTCAGATTTCTGGCGCACTCTGCAGCGCTTTTAACAAATAAGGGCAGGCTGTTCTTCTTTCTGTAATTAGAAAACATGTGTTTACAAAGTGTTCTCTCTGATTAATGTTCCACTAGGTAATTGGTTGGCCTGAATGAAATGGTACTTGATAAGTTGCTCCTGAAATAGCATTACGTTTATTAATTCATGAGAGGATTCTATCATCCAATTCCATGGCTATTAATTTAATCTTTTTTTCTTGTCACTTTTTGATTAGGTTCACTATTAAGAGCAAACATACAACGCAAGAAACGTGCATGACAGAAACTTTGATTGCTTTGACCACAAACGTGTAGCCCCTTACAGCTGTTTTATTTATTTCATTTCATTCATCCCGATCCTTTTTCGTGATTTGATGCATCAGAAATTCACAACTCATGCTGACGGGAGCAAACAATGTTTGTATACAGTAAACAATCTTTGCTTTTCTTTTGTCTGGCTGTCTTTAAACTTAAAATAAATGCAATATTTCTTCAAATAAAGTGAATAACATTTGCTGGTAAAGGTTTTAAAATATGCTACAAAAAAGAAACCAACAAGTTCCTTGTGAAAGCCATTATGCATAAACATTGTGTATGCACACACACACACACTTACACATTGGAGGATTACTTTGCTATTTTTGTTGCCATTATGCACAAAGAGGTATAATTAAGCCTCCAGTTGCAGCGTCTAATTAAAATCTAAACATTTAAGTGCTATTCAGACATATTTTCAATATGGCAATAAAATTATGCATGTCATTGCCAAATAGTCACATTTATATATCAGCAGTAATGTACGTGTGTAGAGATAAGTTACAGTGGCAGATTCAGTCGTTGTAGGTTGTAATTAATAAGTAATTTTTGGATGTGCATATTTAATTTATGTATGTCCAAGCTCTCACTTTGTCTTGTCTATGTCCTCTCAAGGTTAAGGTAAGTTAAGGTAATGGGAAAACATACATAGACAACAGTGTGATTCTTATGACAACAATTTGGGGAAAGTGCTTTTACTGTTTCAACATGACAGTCCCCTTGTGTACAAAGAGCCGGGTCCATATGCTTTGGAAGAATTTGACTTGTCTGTACAGAAAGTAGGTTCCTGGTTCGCACCTCAGCTGGGGCCTTTCTGTGCGGAGTTTGCATGTTGCATGGTAAGTGCCTGCGTGAGTTTTTGACCCACAGTCCAAAGACATGCATTTAACAGGTTAATTGGTGACTCTACATCGCCGTAGGTGTGAATGTGAGTGTGAATGGTTGTTTGTCTCTATGTGCCCTGTGATAACCTGGCGACTTGTCCAGGGTGTACCCCGCTTCTCGCCCATAGTCAGCTTGGATAGGCTCCAGCCCCACCGTGACCATGAGGACAAGCGGTTACAGATAATGGATGGATAATGGATGTACAGAAAGATTATTTATAATTGCTTTAATCAATGACTGATTTGTAATTGAAAGACATTTAAGTGCATTTAGCTCCTGAAAGTAAGCACAGCGTGAAGCAGCTTTTAAAACACTGTGTCACCCTGCAGCATACAGCTATTACTGCTGAAAGGTGCTAAGCTGTTGAGGTGCATGAGTCTCAGTTGGATGTTGACTCATTCTCTTGGCTTTCCTTTGTTTTTCTTTCTCAAACCAAAGAAGTGGATTCTTTTCCTGACCAAGCAACTCAACTTTTTTTTCTTTTTTGTTTCTTATCATCTCTGGGAGCTTCTCCTCAGAAGCCCTGTAAAACAGTGAGGGATTCCTCCTCCTGCTCCTTAAGCTGTTCCTTCATCTGGACAGTTTCTCTCTGAGGCCTGACTGACCTCGTCCTCAGCCTTGAGCTTGCTCTTGTCTTCAGGCCATCCAGCTCCTGATAGAGACCATCCTATTTATCCCTCAGCTGCCAGATCCTGTCTCACCTGTTTTAGCATGAGACTGAGCAGCTGCTCACTCAGCCCCAGTCTCCAGGTCTGCTCTTACGAGCTTGTTAGTCAGATACTCAGCTCAGTAGAGAGCTCACTGGCTTTCCCCTCCTGACACACAATATGATGTTACATTGAACATAAATCTCTAATGCAGAATAACTGTATATGAACATACTGTAACTCATGTGAGATGTGGCTGCACACAAACACGGACTTAGAAGAGATCAGAGAGCAGTTTGAGTCACTGGATAATCTCTTCTATGGTAAGTTATGGTGCCATCAGAGCATGAAACACATGGTTTGAGCCCAGAGGCTGAAGAGGCCTCAGTGATGCAGTAACAGTGTCAGAGAGCAGGGACAGCTAACAGGGACATAAAGGCTGGCTGGTCCAGAAGAGAACATACAGTACATGCAGAGTAGGACTAAATGCTACATTACACAACTAATTGTATATAGACTTAATAAAACACTCAAGTTAAAGGGATTTTCCTGTTTGTATATTCTGTATGGACTGAGCTGACGTAGAAATAATAAAGATATCATCTATTATTGTCTGAACAGCCTTCAAACTGTTCCAGTAATATCATCTCAGTAACATAACTGTGTGGTACAAGGCTGCTGAAGCAGTGTTTTCAGGACGCAGTGTGGTCTTGCTGTCAGTAATTATTTCCAAGTGAGCTAGATCATTTGTTTCTCTGTGTGTACAGTGCAGAGTATACAGCGTGAATACGGATGATGGATTAACTTGCATAAAAAAGTCTGTGCTCAGCAACACAAATTCCATAAAAATAATTTAACACTCAACGCTTGTTCAATAAGTCAACCAACCCAAAAAGTTGCAGATAGAAAAAACAGATGTACTTTTAAATGAAATGTATTCTATTTCACAACAGTTGCAATCAAACAAGAGCAGCCTTCCTAGCTTTATACTATACATAATAAACAAATATTTAGCATGCAGAATGTGTCTTGCGACCCATTGAGTCACAAAGGAGATGAATGGCTTCATTTGAAGCGATAATTGCAAAAACACAATATCCTGAACTGCCCCCCGTGGCTTGTGATTATGTAAACTGCACTTTGTGTGTGTGTGAGAGAGAGAAAGAGGAATTTTATTAAGGGCAGCAGAGGAAAATACACTTTACCAATGGTTTCATTGGTGGGTGTATGGTATGAGTACAATACTTTTTTTTAATGTATTAAGTATGTCTGAATGCACATGCACAGTTTGGAGCATCCTGCTTACTGTGTCTGTGTGTTGTATTGGTTTCAGAAGCCTGGATAAATCCTTATTTTGATGTTAGAAAACTACTCTTACTTACTCTGAAGAAAAAAAAACAAAAGTAAAGTAAAAGCTAGACACAAACAATTTCAGTGATAACAGTGTTGCCGGTTGTTCTATTCTACCATTACTAAGAAACCAGTGTTCATCTCTAACTGCTGAGAGACCTCAGTGGGTAACGACAGAGACATGTGGGATATTGCAACGTTGATGACAATTTTGCACAGGCAGCTAAGTTCAGACAGCTGTTAGATAATGATCATGTATGCTGTAATATGAATAATCTACTGTTCCATGTAAACATCACACTCCAAATATGAAACAAGAAAAGGACACAAGTGTGTTCTGTATATAGTGTACTTAACAGGTTTTAGAAGGGGAGCAATGTTTCTTCACGCACACACACATTTGTGTTTTTGCCACCCGTCACATTGTGACACAGTGCATTCAGTCATTAGAGCCTTGCTTAACCACCGCACAACCATGACCCTATGCACATCATTTCTACAACAAACACATAACAGTTCAATTCACATAGAAAGATTCTCAGAGCAGTGAAGGCTTCTGCAGCAACAAGGTTAAAAACACTCACTGTTAGTTTATTTTGAAATCCTGGAGCTGCTTCCAATCTCTTGTCCTGGAGTGTGAACGTGAAATGTACTGTGTGCTGATAAATTTCAAATCCAGAAGACCATGGCAGGGCAGGGCTTGTGATGCCGCCACATTTCCAGCCAAAATTGAACATTTTCAACTCTGAAAAGCAGAAAAAATACAATGTTTTTGTCATTGAACAGAATACCACTTATAATACTAATAGTACTTCCATCTTTTTTAGCATTTGAAAAGATGATGTATAGTTTTGATCTATAAACAATATATGTTGGCATTGAAGGAAATCTTGGCTTTGCAGAATCCTCCAATCCTAAAGTTGTCACCTGGAGAGGCTATAAGGAGGGGCAGTAATGCAACTATTCTGACAGCACTAGACAACAAACAAACCACACAAAGGTGTTTATTATACACATTTATGCTTTTTTTTAACTACATGTCTGGCTAACTGGTCAGATTTTTAATAGGAAGCATGTGGGACTGGATGAGACAATTCCAAATAGGGCTAAGCCAACCATGACCAGAAACCAGAAAAAGTCTTTGCCTAGAAATTTGATGGTTTGCCTTCTAAACACCACCTTTGTCTCTCGTAACGAAGAACAGACTGTTTCCCCCATTACATAATTAACACAAATCTACAGAAACAGATAAATACAAATGTTCATTTAACCAGTGTGTAGGATTTAGTGGCATCTAGCAGTGTATTTGCTAATTGCAGCCTCCTAGCCTCACCCTGTGAAGGAGAAACTACAGTGGCAACAAAATGCAAAAAACATGAGGTTGATAGACAAACACATTTAATCTTTGTTTTTCTTTAGGGGGATGATGTGTGCATTGAGTTTAGCAAAAACAGGGTGCTTTTTGGGCTCTATGTTGTAGATATTGAGTCATCTGGCCAGAAAGTATCAATAATCCATGCTTTGCAACTGAGAGGGGTATTATGTTCTCTGTTGCTTCATTTCCCAGTTTGTATACAAGTGTGCAATTTGATTTAGATTTAATTCAGAACCAGTTTGGTGCCACGCTTAAAGGCAGAAGAAACATGGTGAAATGAAAAACATTAATGGAGCAGCGTAACACGGCTCTATGAAGTGCCGTCCACAATAGACGGCTCTTAGTAACGGAGGTCAAATGAAATTGGGATGTCACGCAGAATTGGAATTATATTGTATGGGGTGATTCATGTTCTATTTTCCAAGGGATTTGCAAAAAGGAATGAAGCTCAATCCTAATAGGAAACATTATCATATGTAATACAAATTTACATCTCCAGAAGTCCCTCTAGAAAATTGCCTTTCTATGCTGCACTGGTACATTCAATCATGTCATATGACTTTATGAAAAGCCAAGTTGTGGAAATGAATGAAGCAAAGCAACGTTGCATTTGGTTCAGTGAGGCCCGTGTGATATTTATATGCACAATTAGTTTTATTTTATGTTGGCGTGGATTTATGATGTATCTGAAGAATTCTATTTGAGGAAGAATTTGCAGACAGTGAATGAGAAAGTATATTTAATAAAACAAGTAAGAGGGATGGCGACAATGTTATAAATTGTGTATACAATATGTAGCCCCATATCTGCTGATTGTGTTATCTGAAGATCTGCTGCTTGCACTGATATAGTAGCTGACATAGAGTGTAAATCAGCATGAGCTTTAATTTTAAATCCATTTTGATGGGTTGGTTTTTATTTAGTCAAGAGTTTGATGGGACCAGAAATACAGAAATCTTTAAGACTCATAAAAGAGAAGAACAGGTTTTCAATGTTTAGAACTTTTTCAGCTGTACTTATGAGGGCATTTCTGGCTTTCCCTTTTTGATCAATCTGTTTGCTTGTGGGATACTGGAGGAGGAAGAGGTAGAGAAAAAGAAAAAAGACAGAGATGCGGTCCACAGCAGCAGAGAGGTGTTTCTTTGATGGCTGGCGGAGGCAGAAAATCACAAGATTTAATGTTCAATGTTAAACTGAGCAACTCTCACAGGCACACTTCAGACAGAGCAGTGGGAGGGAGATGTACAACAACACTGCATACTGGCATTGGTTTTGTGATTTCACTGCAAAAATATATTATATCAAATAATGTTTCCAAATGTAACATTCCCACGTATAAATGAATAATTAGTCATTTCCATGACAAAAGAAACTTTTGAACTGAGTAGTTGGATGAAGAGTTTATTTTTGAGTCTCTCTGTGCTAAAGACAAATATTTCAGGCTTGTTTAAAGCTGCATTAATAAATATTTTTATACTAAGGATGCATCATTTGGGACTTTGTCCAATTTAAGAGCCTTAGAATTGATGAGAATTATCACCTCACTCAGCTCTATAAGGTGTTATAACATCTTTCAGCTCATTGTTTTGGTTTTTCAGGCCAACTCTCATCTACCTTGTTTCTAGTGGCAGCTGTTGGCAGGTGTTTTTAGAAGAAAAGCTCTAAAAACTCACTGTAACCACCGTGCCCTGTGCCAAATGGCAGACAGACAAAGTTAGCAAACTAGCTGATGAATACAATGGAGCTTAAAGAGACAGATATTTCCCTCAGGAGTTGGTAAAGACCCAAACAGTGCTTAAAGAGAGTGATTAGACTTAGATGAATACAGACCTTAAAGGTGGGAGAGTGATAGGCTGCTATCCATTGTGAGTGGGATTTGGCTTGGCAGCCCAGCACCACCCAATGGAAAAGAAGTACAGTGGCACTACAGAATAAAGCTGAGAAAAGCTCAACATCGTACAAATGTCACCTGACGCAATGAGAGTGACAACAAGGCGAGTGGCGATCATGCTAGAAACAGAAGCACAGTCGTTTACTTGTAGACTCGTAATGCTAATCGGCCATGCCAGCTCAGCTGCCATTTTTGCATCAGGACAGTTTCAACAAGTACCACCTTTACAAAAGCGAGCGGCATCTGTAGATATATAGGCTCATTCTAAGCTAACAGAGTCTTATTTCCGGTTGACTATACACTATAGTTATGCATATTATATTCCTTTTCTGCCATATTCTGTAAATCAATCAATCAATCAATCAAATTTTATTTGTATAGCCCAAAGTCGCAAAATACATTTTGCCTCGGAGGGCTTCACAATCTGTACAGGGAGTGACACCCTCTGTCCTTAGACCCTCGGTTCGAGTGAGGAAAAACTTGCCCACAAAAAACCCTTTTAACAGGGAAAAAAGTGGAAGAAACCTCAGGAGGAGCCACAGAGGAGGGATCCCTCTCCCAGGACGGACAGACGTGCAATAGATGTCACGTGTACAGTCAACAAGTCAACAGAAACATTTTGTGTAATTACAATGAAAAATGACAATGGATTACAATGAATGATAAAATGATTACAGTAGCAGTGGAACCTGTGATAGAGATAGAGAGACACAGATGCACAGCAGCAGCAAATCATTAACTAAGTTACTATAAACTGTAATGGAGATCTGGTAACATTAATGACAGTAATAATATATGTAGTGGACGTCATGCAGGACCACAGCAGCAGCCACGATCCACGAGAACCTGCTGGACGAAAGAGCACAGAAACTCCGGGGAAGAAGTTTAGTTAGTAAGATGCATTAATGTACATGTATGACAGACATGTATGTTTACAGATGGTGGTGGTGATGGTGAGAGAGGAGAGAGAGAGAGAGAGAGAGAGAGAGAGGGGGGGGGGGGTTTCAGTAAAGGGAGATGTGACTGCATCTTCAACCAATACCATGCCTGGCTAGGCATAACCCTGAAAGGAGGAGTCCCCCGGCAGTATAGTCCTATAGCAGCATAACTAAGGGATGACCTGAGCCAGCCCTAACTATAAGCTCTATCAAAAAGGAGAGTCTTAAGTTTACTCTTAAAAGTGTTGACCGTGTCTGCCTCCCGAACCCAAAATGGTAGTTTGTTCCACAGAAGAGGAGCTTGATAGCTGAAAGCTCTGGCTCCCAATCTACTTTTGGAAACTATAGGAACTACAAGGAACCCAGCATTCTGAGAGCGCAGTGTTCTAGAGGGGTAGTAAGGTACTATGAGCTCTTTTAGATATGATGGTGCCTGACCATGAAGAGCTTTGTATGTAAGGAGAAGAATTTTAAATTCTATTCTAGATTTAACAGGTAGCCAATGCAAGGAAGCCAAAATGGGAGAGATGTGATCTCTGATCTTGGTTCCTGTCAGAACACGTGCAGCAGCATTCTGAATTAGCTGCAAAGTCCTAAGAGACTTATTGGAGCAGCCTGATAACAATGAGTTACAATAGTCCAGCCTAGAAGTAACAAATGCGTGGACTAGTTTTTCTGCATCTGCTTGAGATACAATGCGTCTGATTTTGGCAATGTTACGTAAATGGAAGAATGCAGTCCTTGAAATTTGTTTTATGTGGACATTAAAGGACAAATCCTGATCAAAAACAACTCCAAGATTCTTTACGGTGGAGCTGGAGGCCAGGGTGATCCCATCTAAGGTAACTAAGTCTCTAGAGAGAGAGTCTCTGATGTTTTTGGGTCCAATTACAAGAACTTCAGTTTTGTCTGAATTTAACATCAGAAAATTGAAGGTCATCCAACTTTTTATATCTTTAAGGCATGCTTGGAGTTTAGTTAATTGATTGGTTTCATCAGGCTTGATCGATAAATATAATTGGGTGTCGTCGGCATAACAATGAAAATTAACGGAGTGATTCCTAATAATGTTCCCTAGAGGAAGCATATATAAACTGAATAGAAGTGGTCCGAGTACAGAACCTTGTGGGACTCCATGACAAACTTTGGTATGCATTCAGGATTCATCATTGACAAGAACAAACTGAGAACGATCTAAAAAATAAGACTTAAACCAGCTTAGGGCGGTTCCTTTGATGCCAATTTGATGTTCCAGTCTCTGTAAAAGAATTTGATGGTCAATGGTGTCAAATGCGGCACTAAGATCTAACAGGACAAGTACAGAGATGAGTCCTTTGTCTGATGCCATTAGGAGGTCGTTTGTAACTTTGACTAGTGCGGTCTCTGTGCTATGATGCACTCTAAATCCTGACTGAAAATCCTCATATAAACTGTTCTTATGGAGAAAGTCGCACAGCTGATTGGCTACAGCTTTCTCAAGTATCTTAGAGAGAAAGGGAAGGTTTGATATCGGTCTGTAATTGGCTAAAACCTCTGGATCTAGAGTGGGCTTTTTAAGAAGAGGTTTAATTACAGCTACTTTAAAGGACTGTGGTACATATCCTGATAATAAAGACAGATTAATCATATCCAATAAAGAAGGGCTAACTAGAGGTAAAACATCCTTGACCAGCCTGGTTGGGATGGGATCTAAGAGACAGGTTGACGACTTAGATGAAGAAATTATTGAAGTTAGAGCGAAATAGAGCCCCCTAAATCTCACAAATAGACCTTTAGAGCATGTTGCAGCCTACATATTTCTAACTTTCATAACCATGATGGCTGCTGTAAATTGTTAAGGATAAATATTCCAAAATGAATAACAACACATCATGCTGCTGTTATTTTATTTCTTTGCATTGACATTTTCCAAATTTCTTAGACCACTTTTTCCTTCAGCACTGATGAAAAAGAAACATAATGTCAGCCAGCTTTAAACTGCAGAGAGAGACTACTCCAAATGACTCCAAGGTCATGTATAATTCACATCTGTACCCCTTGTACCCTTTTTCCTGCAAGAATTCCTATTTAATAGCTAATTTTAACCAATTTCCAAGTCCATATCTCTTCTTTTATGAACACAGGGGGATAAACTGACATTAAAATGTAATTTTTTTGACAGAGTTGCACTCATCTGACTTGTCTTGTTTCAACATATTAGCAACTCAGAAGAAAGTCAAGGTGAAATGTACTTTCATTCTCAAAGATTCAAAGATGGAAGCTGTTAAGATCTGATTTGTGTGCTTTTCTTAAGTAGCCCCTGTCAGCCTGTCTAACTCTATCTCCTGCTATATTCATAGTTTTTGTATGTTGTCTTCGGTCATCAAATATTCAGAACCCCTGAGTTGAAATGTTCTGCCATGCGTGTGCCTGTCTTATGGATCAAATACAAGTTTGTGTCAGTGTCCCAGGTTCCTCCAGGAAAACCCACATCCCCACATCTCAGGTTGCTTGTTTTCTCCAAGTACTTTCTGACTTCTACCATCTCCTTCTGCGTACTGTGTATCGAAAACAAGTTCCTGCAGTACATGCACAGTACACAGTGGCAGGATGTTTGTACTTTATGCACATTTGTCTGTGTACTACATTTGTACAGTTCAGCATTATCACCATCAAGACAGACAGGGCCATGTAACTAACAAGAAAGTGGCCGCATGTCTCTCAATAATTCATGAGAGGTTTGACAATCTACTGTACTAAACCGCCTTTTGTAATTGTAATAGAGTCAACACATTTTGTAGGCTAATGTCATCTTTACTGTATAATGACCTTCAGTGCACTCCAGGTTATTCTTCTCTGTCCTATTTGGTCCTACCCTTCAAATAAATCAAGTTACTTACTGAGGTCTGGAAATGTGGCAACATAGCTGAAAAGAAGTCAGGTGATCATGCAAGTTTTAAACAAACTCCCAGTTTAGACACAAAGGTGCACAGAGTGAATTTTTAATCAATTGTGCATGCACCCATTTTCTTTGCACAATGTGAGATTAATACTAAAATTTTGGGTGTGCTCATTTTCAGTTTAACCTACAAAAGTGAATGATAGTATGGCTAAAATCTTTTTAACTGCATCTCCCTACATCCTGGCGTGGATTAATGCACAAACCGAGGCAGCAGCCTAGGGGCCCCACAAATGCAGGGGCCCTGGTCCAGGATTGCCACACTATTTATAATTATTTAAATTTACTTCAGAGGAAAAAAACAACACAACCCCTATAGGGACCATAAGAGAAATTTAAAAGATTAGGCAGCAGAACAGAGCTGTTGAGGATGACTACAAGGAAGAAATGAATAAATCAAGCTTCAACCACATTCTTTTGCCAGCTGACATTCAAACATACCTCCTACTGTGACTTGCTCTCCTAGCTACTCATTGTTAAGTGTGACTTTATATGATGGATAGGATTATTCCCTCCAAATCACATTTGATTGGATACATTTATATATACGCCATCAGAAGAAAAATGAGTCATCAAAAGAAAAATGTTGACATATATTTGGCATATAACAAAGATAACTAAACAAAACATGAAAAAGCATTAAACATCTAACATAAATTATATTATATGTTATTATCATTATATATTATATTATATCATACATTGTATAATTGTAATATATTGCTGAGCTCAAGCAACTTCACTGAAACCTTGATTAAACATAAGCATGCAGACACTGTGTGTTACATCAGATCAGTTTAACATCAGATGGTTTGATATCACTGATATCAAAAGGTCATTTCAGGGAAGTCACATGATCCACATTATGATCTGACACTCACTAAGACAAGTGGAATGACATATCCATCTTGTCTATTGTCCTTGATGATGACTCAGTGTGGTGGTGGAGAGCGATGTGACATCATAATGGATCTTTAATGACCCACTCATTAGAAATCTCGTTACAGACCCCTTTCTGAGAGCTCTTCTCTCAGAAAACAGGAGTGAGCGGCAAGAGATATGTTTTTATAATAACACACATCACTCTTTGAGTGTCATCTCCACCTTTTTACACTTCAGAACGAGTGTAGCACTCACAGTAACTGCTAGTAAAGCCATGAAATAAAAGGTAGCATTCACTCTCTTCTACACTGTTCGGCTTCATTCATCTCTTTACCAGGTGCATGTCATCAGAGCAAGGTCTTATTTCCCAAAAGCATTGATCATAACTTGGTCTGTGAGCTTATTGGAACGATTGGAAAGATTGTTAATGCTATATATTTAACTTTAATTCCCAGTGTTGGAGACAGTGTAATAGTTGATAAACTAGCGTGATGTGAACCCGTTTGTAGACAAACAGTGACAGAAATTCATGATAAATCTCAGATGCAAGGCTTGTGAGAATCAAAGAGGCAAATCAGAGCACTAGTTTCTATTTTCAGGGTACATACAGTAATGCCACAAGTAGGCTACAGTGTGTGTGTGTGTGTGTGTGTGTGCGCGCACACATGTGTGTAAGTATATTAAAGAAAAAAATATTCCATATTAAGCCAGACTGGGTGAATCATTATTCTTTGATAGCTGCCACAGCTATACCCCCAGGAGACTGCAGAGACTTCAGATACTGGTCTGTTCCAGGGTGGTATTATACAGTAGATGGCAGGGTTTTGTGTGTGTGTGTGTGTGTGCGTGTGTGTGTAAGACGGAGAGTGATTGAAAGAAGTTGGCAAAAGAGAAATGCTATAGTCTCAATGAATCAGATTTGTTAGTGTCTGTATCTCTTTGACAGCTTAACTTGAAGATATTTGTGTGTGTGTGTGTCACGTGCACGTGTGCGAGTGCGAGTGCGTATGTGTGTGTGTCTGATCCAGTGAGTGGAGGGAGTAAAATAAGGAAGAGAGAAGGAGTCTGATTCAGTCATACCTTTAACTCTCAGTCCAGGACATTTTTGTGACAACTTCAGTGGTAGTGCGGCAGAACGAGTGTGTACGTCAGTGTATGTAGGTGTGTGTGTGTGTGCAGATGGAGCATGCATGCTTGTATCAAGGTACACGCATCCATGAGTGCAGACAGTGAGTCGCAGTGAGTCAGATCTCTGTCTCTCTATTAGAATATTTTTGTGACAGCTTCAGTTGAAAAGAGGTGGAAAGGTAGAGTGGGAATGACAGACTTGGTTTTACTTAATGCCAACTCCTGTCCCTCCGTTTTGTGTGTGTGCGTGTCTGTGCAGGTACTGTGCATTCAGTTGTGTGTTCTTGTGATGCCTTTGTTTTTCGCTGAAAGGTCTTTCAGCTGACTTCAGATAGCAAACAAAATGTCAGTTCAGCTCTAGATTTGTTATTGCACACAACAGAGTTGATGTTACATGACTGATAATGGAATGATGACTTCATAATTTCACTTTGGACCAACAGTTCTTGTATTAATCATGTAGCATAGATGTGAATCTGTTCACACACAGGGTTAAGTCTTGTTTTTTGGTTAGTATGTAGGATTAGGGTTAAGTCAAGGATAGGGTAAGAGTTGGGGTTAGGCTAGCCCTGTTAGGGACTGCTTCATCTACAGCTTCACGGACAGCATTAGATGTTGTCCACTGAAAGATTTAGTGAAGTGGTACTGCCAGAATGGTGTCATGATGTCCCCCTTTGGCCAGTGGGTGAAAAAAACTCCAGTACAACAGCAGTTTTCACCAACCACTTTACCCCCATTTGCCACTGGGGGCAGTAACAAGCCCATTCTTTGCTTGAAGCACACAAATGAATAGACGAAAATAAATCTAAAAACTTACTTGACCACACAGGTGAAATTTATGCATCATCTGAAGGACTGCACATAGATGTTGTGTGTTGTTTTATAATTGTGCATACAACGTATATATCACTGTTATGGAATTTTCTATCCTTAGGTTACACGAGGTCATGCGTGGGCCTTGAGGTCCTCGGCAGTATTACTTGTTTGGCTTTGGTTGAGAACAGTAAGTGCCAGTCCAACTCAACACTGTGGTGGCCAGGGTCGGAGAGACTGTTGCTGTCTTCCTAGACATAATAGATAGCTGGCCGCTGACATTCCAATCTGCATAAACAGACATCTGTGTCTCCAGACTAGAATATGACAATAACACCTGCATGGGTAAAGACATTCTCTTTGGCTAATTCTGGGCATATAGCATTTGTGGTGTTATCTTGGGGTTTAAAGTCTATCCACCAGGATGAGTTGGGGAGAATGTGAGACCGACTCAGGCACTTCTGATGTACATGAGAGTGTCTCTAATTCTCCTTGGCCAAGCATCAATAAATATTACAGCATAAGACATCAGAGGCTCCTGAACACTTTCTTCCCTCCTGACCTCTCCATTGACCTTTGACTTCAGCAATTTCTACAATCACCTGCGAGCCTCTGCATTCTACCATATCACGCTTTCCAACAGAAGATGTTTAATTCCAGCTTTAGTGGTTTACTTTGGCAGATGCACATCGGCTAACTTCCTGTCATAAAGCAGCTGCATCCCTAAGCTTTGCAATGTACAGCATTTGACTGTCTCACATGCAGTGGATGTAAATATCACAAGCTGTCACCGGAAAATTCATGCACAGTATTTTTAACCTCTCTTTGATCAACTTTGCGACCGCGCAACCGTCTTGAGTTGAACGCTTGCAAGTCATTACCATGGGGAATCTTTGCCATATCTACCATGCATTTTATATGAGCTGATGTTGCATTGCAAATATGGTTAATGTTAGTGTAAGTCTGCAGGCAATCAATGTAAGTCAATATTATTACCTCCTAAGGGAAAAAAACTAGTCTGTGTGTGTGTGTGTATGTATGATCATCTTCCCTTTTCTATCTGTTCCTCATGCCTTTAAGCATGAACTGGTGTATTAACAGAGCCAACAACATGTCCTCTTCTGTCTCTGTCTAACCATTCCTTTCATAGTGCCTCACCCTCCTCCCCTCTCCTGTGGCCCCAGCATGTGCTGGGCAGCAGGCCCGGCAGGATCTTCCTTGCTTTTCCATATCATTGATAATTGACCGGCTCGGGGAATGGAGGAGTGGAACAGCAGAGCGAATGCTACCCTGCAACTGCAGCTGCTGCTGGCTGCCACGGCAACTGGGGCAGAAAATCAGACTCATCGCTTTGTCATAATCAGCAACGGATCGCGGTTTCCGATGTGTCTCTTTGCTCACTTTCTTTTTTTTGTCTGTTTTGTCTGTGTTCTCATTTTCTTTTGATGATTTTATCATTCTCAGGTATGAATTTGCGCTGGAGTGTTTTTCTCTATATTTTCCCTCTCACTTGCTTTCCAGCCAAACATCTCATCTATGCTGTTTGTGAATACACGTGCACCAGGGAGATCTTCACCTTCCTTTAGCACTATACACAACTTACAAAATACTTGGCAGTCTAACAACAGTGCAGCATGTAGCCTCCAGTACATGTAGAGATTATACCTGTTTACCCAACAGTCTAGCAAGACAATGAAGTAGAGACAAACAGGTGATTTCTGTCTTACAAATCTTCTAATTGTGGGTTATATTTCCTATCTAAGTGCCTGAGACCAGAGAACTCGCCATTAACCCACATTAAACGCACAACCTGTGCAACAGCATACCAATAAAAATGGATTTGTTTTGGAGCCAAATAATTATCTTTGAAATCCACAATTCATTCTTAATTAGGCTGTAGTCTTCCTCTCCCACCATTTCTCTCTTTCACTCTTCTTCTTTGTCTCTGTCTGAGACACCAGACTGAGAGGGAAATGTTGCTTTATTCTCTTGGGCACTGCTCTTTGCTAGACACACTGTTCACTCAGCCATACTGGATCACTGCTGGTGGGAAAGGCTTTGCACCAGCCTTTCATTGTCACCCTCTGTTCAAATGAATGCTTGAATGCCTGTTTTCCTTGAGTCTGCATGCATTGTAGCGGGGTACCAAGGCAATTGTATAAGTGTGCTATTTGCTAGGGCAAAGATGCTTGGACCACTGTATAATGAATATGTTTGTCTCTGACATTTTCCAAAAAATAAACACACTAAAGGTCTGGAAGTAAATGATGTTGTGGAAATATCAGAGGAGGACAGGAAATCTGTTCTAGAAAATATGAATAAAGAAACATTGGTTATAAAAAAGGAGGGGCAGTAGGAAGGGTGGAGGGAAGGATAATGATGTGACATAACATCAGTAATGACAGCAGCTGAAGTTCCAGGAATTAGCTCTTGCAGCAGGGATTCGTAGTCTGAATCATGTCAGCTTTCTCTAAATCTTCTTGTGTGAAGTTTAGCTGCTTATATGCTTATACCTCAATGCATAGATCGAGTCTCGGAGTTATAAGGCTAATGTACCATAACACTATGCCTTACCAGTATTACATTCATTCTCCAGTACCAAACCTCAACGTCAAGGGAATAGGGTATGGTTATGTGTATGGTAGTCTTGCAATTTCGTGCGTCACATCCATAAAGTTAGATGGCTTACAGTGGGCTAGTAAAAAAACAAAAAAAAAACTGTAATCTGAAAGGCTGAAATATCACGTATTTTACCCCCGTAATGTGGGTCAGACTTCAGAAACCCTGTGTATGCCATAATGCAACTCAACAGAGAGCTGTTTTCACATGCCGAGTAGCAGTTGTCAGGATGAGTAAACCCATCTCGCTATGTAAAATTGGTTGAGCTCCTCCTTCTAAAGTCAAAATGGCTTCTCTTTGCTCTGAAGGGTTTAAACTAAAGTTGGTTCTCATAAAGATAGAAGAACAGGAACACACACACGTGTACACAGCTACAGGAAAATGCTCCAGTTTCAACCGTGGTTTACCTTTTTCTCACTGTTTGGACTGAAAAGGTCACTGAGCACACACTGGAGCATGACTGTTAAATGGTGATTTGATCAACCGCAGTTTGATTAAAGAGCAGGGAGATCGTTTTTAGCTTGTTTTCCTGTGTGTGTATGTGTGTGCGTGTGTGTGTTTGGGCAGCCAGGTGTATGTGCCTTTATGTTTTTGCATTAACATCACCCTGTTAAGGGTACAGTAGTTGAAGGGGCAGCTGCCATTCTACAATGACTGTGCGCTCAGTGTTTGTCACAAACCTGGCACTTATCCAATACATTGTGATCAGGGACAAGACAGTGATTGGGAAAATCACGAAAAAGAAAGAAAGAAAGAAAGAAAGAAAGAAAGAAAGAAAGACTCTTTTCTTCTGCTCAAGAATTGTTGTGAGAATTGTCAAAAAGATGGGGCTTTTCACATTTCTTTTATAATTAAAACACAGATTGCTCTTCCAACTTCCCCTCAGCTCTGATGACCTTAATGTGAACTCATTTTCTTAATTAACATGGATTGGAAGTGGAATGAGACTAATCACTGAAGTAGTCTGCAATTTTAAGATCATCCAGAATCTCTGTTTATTCCCCGCACTGGATAACAAGACTACTGGAGCACTTACTGTCAGTTTGTGTGCACTGACACAGAAGTGGCAGAGTTTGTTTGGGTGTTAGATAAGCAGGGTGGTTGTGCCTACTTGAAAGATGTGTGTGTGTGTGTGTGTGTGTGTGTATGAGACTGATAGGCTGGGTTCCCCCGTGGGCACTGTCTTGGCAATAGCAGAGCAGCGATCAGGTGTCCGAGTAAGACAGCATTTAATGAGATACACAAAGCCAAAGAAAGCAGCCAAGTGGCAGATTTTCAAGCATGTGACCTGCATGTGTGCAGCATAGAAGTGTGTGTTCATGTTGATTATGAATGAACCATCAAGTCCCATGCATTTGTTTGTTGTGTTTGTGCATGGGTGCAGAATGATTCACCTTGCAGTCCTTCTTCCAGCTGCTGTTAGCTCCAAATTAATTACCAGAGAGCGAGATAGGAAGAGTCCATCTCCTTCTCCTGCTTGCCATGAGTTCTTTACGAGTCAACTAACTGCTTATTTGATTGCCTGAATAAATGACACAAAGCAAATGAATCCCGAGCTCTCTGCTCTCTGTCAGATGGTCTGGCCGTTGGACTTTGACACCTCCATAAATCACTCCTATTCTTCACACACTCTGTTCTCTGCTAGATGTCTTTTTACACGGGGACACCACAAATTTTATATCATAATTAAAATAAAACGGCCTAACCTATTGTGAAGCTTGATTATATTCATGTAGGTCCTATTTTCTCTCTGTTACACCTCCATTAACTTGCAACAGTAGGGGAATTGAACTGGAGGAGATGCATATTTCTCAATTTCCCAACAGTGTATGGAAACTCTCTGTGAGATCAATAACTAGATTGCCTCATCTGCTCGGCTTGTACAGCAGGTAATTAGATAGATTGTGCTATGGTAAGTGCTCATCCTTGCCACTTTACCTTTTATCAGTGAAAGGTGATAGCTTTGGAATAACAACATACTGTACATAAAATAATTGCACAACCACCTCCAGTCGCCACTTGTACTGGAATCAGGGTCTAATCAGGGTCCATGATGCCTACATACATTATGGGCTGTAATCAGATTTGGTTTCAGGATGTGATGTGGCAGAGTGTATTGTTCCAGTCATCTGGGATCTGTTTTTCCCCCTCTAGTATACAGTGTCCTTATATCATTAGCATGGATTCAGTTTTGCTTTTGTGCTTACGGCCTCACCCATGCTCTCCTGTGACAGTAAAGAGATGCATGGCATGTGTGGTATGGTATGGCGTGGCATGGCATGGCATGGCATGGCATGTATAAGTGCATGTGCAGCTGAATGAATGAAGCATCAAATGCACTCCCCGATGATTTACGATAATGTGCAGACTCACTGCCTATTAAACAGTGTGATGGGCTTCTGAGAGGAAACTTCCAGGTCACTGCTTCCTGAAAAATGATCTTAAGCCATTTATCAAACTAAAGTGCTTCACGACATCTCTGAGTGTTACTCATAAAGTGAAGCGGTAAGCCCTGTGGTTCAACGGAAAATCCTTCGCTCCTTACCGAATGTGAACTTTTGTGCAGTAACGTGAGTTGGAGCCTTGATGAAGTCATGTTCGTGACTGATGTCGTGATGTGAAGGAGTGAAGTCGGAAGAGTTTTGAGCACCATTTTTCTTCTTTGGCTTTAAAGATTTTTCAAGTCTGTCTGAAAGCAATACTGATACGTCCCTTTGTACATTGAAGGAGGTTTTGTCCACTGGTTTGTCCTTTTTCAATATGAGCAGCACGGACAAAATCCACAATCCCTGTACTGTGCAAAAATGTATTCCAAAGTTCAGCAAAAGCACATACAGTATGAGATTTTATGAATAAAATTAAGTTCTTCAGATTTTTTTCTCTGTGTTTGTCACTTCCATGGTTTAGCAAGGACAAACTGTCCGTTAGAGCCCAAATAGAGAAAACTAGATACCCCCTTCATTTGTCTAACTCTGATGAAAACTTCTGTTATTTTTAGCTGAACTTTTAGAATTACATCAAACAAGGACTGTGTAAAGACTCACTTATCTTTTTAGGAACGGATCTTTATGACCAGGATGAAAAGGGGGAACAATTGCAGCAAGTATTTTTTTTATGGATATGAGATGCACAAATGTTAATCTATCCTTAAAGTAAGGGCTTTCTGCACACTGGACTCACCTCTGGACTTAAATTTCAAATTCCTACATTTTTTGCAAGTTCTTCACATCACACTCGAATGAATCTGTGAAACAGGTGGCTCATTTTTCCACTTGGAGAAAATGTGCAACTTAAAGGCCCAGTGTGTAAGATTTAGGGGAATCTATTGGCTAAATATGGAATATGCTATTCATAGTTTTCATCAGTGTATAATCACCTGAAAATACAAATCATTGTGTTTTTGTTATCTTGAGCCTTTTATATCTACAGAGAGAGCGGGCCTTCTTCCAAATAGTCTGCCATGTTTCTACAGTAGCCCATAAGGGACAAATCAAATGCAAGCCCTAGATAGGGCCTTTTTACGTTTTTTATTTATTTATTTTTTTCCGCACCAGGTTATCTTTCAAGCTAGTGGAGGGTGAGATAAGGGGTGTTCAGTTGGTTACAATCTGCAAGTCAAATTCTACACACTGGACCTTTAACAGCAGCAGCTTCAGTGATTTAACATCTAATCTTACTACAATGATGTAGAAGTGTATACTCAATACACTGTGACATCACTGTTGGGCGTGACTACAGAGCACATTTCTCACCACTTCTGGCCACACCCATCACTGATGCCAAATCAGAACAAGACTGTTGGCTAATGAATGAGCCACTGCTTTTTAACCTATTACTAACCATGTTACTCTTTAATGACATAGAATTGGGTCAGTTTGGCAAGTCCTCTCTTTATTGTTGATTTGTTTGCATCACTTGCATTTCACCAGCATCCACCTGCAGTACCAGTCTACTCCAGTATTTAAATATAAAGCTTTGCATCTAATATTTTACACCAAAACTGATATTTACCAAATTCATATAAACAGATTAAGTTACTGACTATTATCATGTCATGCCTCTATATAAAAAATGCAATTAATTAAGTTTTTCTGATTTAAAAAGATTTAAAATGAAATTGTTGTCATATAAATACATCTGAGATATTTGTGTCGATACAGTACCCATGCATGTGCATCTATTTTATTTATTCCCCTCTGGATGGGGACCGCATCTGTCCTCTCCAGTCCGCGTCCTCCCTCCATCCTCTAACGGGCCAGCCCTCCTCCGTCCCGCCCTCAGCCCCGGCACCGCTCCGCTCTGGTATCATCCATACCTGCACCAGGACACACACAAACACACACGAAAAAAGAGGCTGCATGAACAGAACAGGCGACAGAACAAGAGGACGCTGAAACAAACAAAACACCACCACACAGGCTGCTGTTGTCCCGCATCGTGAAGGCGGTCCGTGTTATACAAAGCCACCAACAAGCGTCAGTCGTTCATTATTTAAACTGGTCATCACAGCGATACTCCGCGGGTCCCACTCGGCTGATGAAGTGATGCATCCGACAGGACTGTGAGAGCTGTGAAATGATTTGATCTGCGCTCTTGTGGATAGATCCAGTTGGTGTGGTTAATTACAAGAGAGAGCATGAAGTTTGCGGTTGCAGTGTTGTGGTTCTCCCTGGTTCTCGGGAAGGCTACTATGCAAGGTAAGAGACGGCAAACACAATTCGTCTTTAAACTGTTGAAGCTGTCTAACTGTCAGGCAGCATCCCGTCCAAAACAACAAAGACTGAACTGATTTAGGCTGCTGAAACGCTTGAACCCTGGTGAGGATTTGGGATCTTGTTGCGCGATCAAAACAGAGCATCCCAACACGTTACAGTGTCTTTAATCTGACATTAGAGTAATTGGCCAGTGCGCCCCGTCCTACCCAGTGCTGCGTAATGAGGAAAGAGTTTCATAAAGAAGCCGACATGTTGTATAATTCAGATGTGATTGCACTTCTAATCGTTTGGGAGGCAGCAGGACAAAATGATGGGGTCAGGTGAGAGGAGCGCGTTGATGATTTATTAAAGAATGGGGGCGCAGCGCCCCCCTGGGGATGTGTGACTGAGGATGTGTGTATAACAAGCTACAGGAGAGGAATATGGGACAATATAACATTGAAATTAATGGTGAAAGAATCCCATTACATGATAAAGCTGTGAGTAAATTATGTCTCATGGGGTTTTTTATTGAAAGTGAAGAATGAAATATTGTGTCAGCCTGGTGGTAAACGACAGAAAAGCAGATACTTGGTCTGTGTGTGTGTGTGTGTGTGTGTGTGTGTGTGTGTGTGTGTGTGTGTGTGTGTTGATTCAGCTTACTGTAAAGCATTTACACCACTCTAATCTTGGAGTGGCTCTTGGCAGCACGTGCTGTAAATCTTCCCTGCTATATATTTATGCTGCATGTGTGTGTGTGCCTGTGTACATAAGGGAAGGAGCGAGATGTGATGACAAGATGATTAATGATGAAAATGATTAATCCACTGTCAGAGACCAATTTACTGTCCCAGTGTCAGTCCACACTTAAAGTGACATTACATAGAAATTGGTATTTTTGTGATTGAACGCCCCCAATTTTCATCGTCTTTGTCTTTCAGTCTCTTATTTCTTATCCGGAATCTTTTTACTCTCTTTTTTTTCTCTTGGCTACTGTACCTCTGTCGTTCTTTTCAGGTTTTTCACCTATACCATTATGTCTATAGCGACTGCTGAGCCTATTTCCTACTTCCCCAGCTCTGGTTTTGGCACTACCCTGGCTCTGCTTCCGGGCAGCAATCCCCCCTGCCTCATGCCTGAAAACCTCCTCTTCCTGGTGCTCCAAAACACCTGTGGTACAAACACACACACCCCTGTTGCTCACATTCCAGGCAGCCCAGCTAACAAAGTAAGCTAACATAAGCTAACAGCAGCTATAGTTCACAACAGTTTATGTTACTGTTTACTTACAGAAAGTTGGGGTGGAGGACATCAGATTTTTTTCCATAAAATATGATTCACTTTCACCAAAAAAAGTGAAATAGTTAATGGTATGTGACTTAGTGCCATAAAGCACAGGAGATGGTACCCGGAGCACGAAGAACATAGCTTAGAAACAGGCGTACAGGATGAGTATGAATGAAAGAGACACTATTCATCTGATTATGGGTCAGTGTTTCTAAATCAAAATGATTTAAAATCTGTTATTTTATTATATAAAGATTACGCAATAGAGCTTTAAGCTCATGAGGAATCATTTTAAGCTGATAGTGAGCTTCCTGCAAAGGAGGTTAAATTACAGAAATGGCACCCATTCGAAGCAAAACAAAACAAACAACATATTTTCTCACGTACCTGTACGGAAATCTTGGGTCCAAATTTTCCAAGACATTCATCTCTGCCAACTCAAGAGGGATGATTGAATTTTCTTTGTGGCACTCACAGCTTTTAAAAAATTACCTTAAAAATTCAACCGCACCATGTCTTTCTGAATAATCAACGTGCCTCACTGACAATAGGAATTATTCATTTTGTGGAAAGTAGTTAACAGTGATATGTGCATTGCAGTACAGTGATACTGCACACATGTGGTCACCTCTGGTCGTGTGATGGTCAGTGTAGTTTTGCACCCAATGACTACATGCAAACTAACATGTGTTGGTTCACATACAGTACAGTACATGCCTCAAGGACATTGTGACTCATGAGGTTAGCCATTGTGAAATGTCTTGGCTACCTCAGAGGCACCTGTCCTGTTGCATTGTGGGTAAACAAGAGCAGAGCTGCATCTCAGATGGATCGCTTCCTTCTCTCTTTAAATCTCCCCTTTTCCATTGGTGTGGAAACATCTCATTAGAAATCAGTGACAGCTGCGTGGAGAAAAAAGAAAAACACAAAGTTAAACTGTCTTTCATTTGCACTCGTGTGCAAAGAAAAAAAAAAGGACTCCCCTCTGTTTTCTCTCTCATCCTTTCACCCCTCCCAGTGGTACATCCCACTGTGGTTTCACAGTTAACAGATGGCTGCAGTGTCAAGGTGATCATACCACTGTGTCGCCCATGGGGTGTTTGAGATTGAGAAGGATGCAGGGTGTTTGTTTGAAAGCTGGGTCACCCTTGTGTCTGTATCAATCTTCAGCAAACAGTAGTTTCTCTCCCTTACACACACACACACACACACACACACACACACACATACAAAGTGTATGCTAATGCATCACTATTTCCCCACAGAGAACCAACCCCATCCCCCAGGCCATCAGACTGTGTCTTCTAATCAATACTCTCCCCTTCACCTCTGCTCAATCAACCACACACACACACACACACACACACACACAGAGTCAGTCAGCCTCTATCTGAGGGAGGGAGAGAGTGGGCTCTTGTACAGGAATCCATCCCTGCAGTGTTTGACTATTTTGGCTCCTGCGTTTTTGGTTGATGAGCATCTTGAGACAGCGTTGCTTCCTGTAGAGATGGTAGAGGGATTCAGCTGAGTGTACTGACGCTCCGTTTCAAGCCTTTACAAACTTTGAGTGCTTTACAGGGGGTTCTGATGCAATGGGAGGTAATCTGTCTGAGTTTGAACACGCTGCGTACTTCAACTTCAGATTCCAACACATCCAACAGGAAACAGGAGGAGACAGAAGACAGGAAATATAAGTGTACGTTTGTGTCTACACACCCTGAAGCAATTCTTTCCTCACAGATTCATAGAAAAAAACATATACTCTTTTGTCTCATAAAGTGCTTTGAGGACATTCCACTGACTTTATTCATCCACCACTCCTCTACCATGACAGCATGTATAACATCAAACCTAAGACCCCAATCTTACCAGCAATTTCTAGTAAAACTACATGGTGTTGATTTTTATAGATTAAGAAATTCTGGATAAAAAACAAAACAATGAATTAATCCTACAGGCAGCTATTGTTTGTATATCTAAAGTCTGATGTAGCTTATGCCTCTGTGCCATAGTCCACCCTTGTTGCTTAAAGGCCATTGAAAACACGTCAGTGACCCACACTGTTACACTATGTGACATTTTTTCTCAGGCCACTGTACTGCACCCAGACCCGATCCTGACCTCCCTGGGGCTGTAAGCGAAATTCTTCTAAGCGGCCCTCCTACCTGACCTACGAGCCGTGCAAGCCATATGCCACTGACACACCGTCACATCTGACACCCCAGTGCTCTCACTACCATCCTCCCTCCTTTAAAAGTCCATCTGCCAGTTTGAGAAAAGGTAGACTTAATATGAAACAGAATGAGGTATAAACAAACAATATTTATTGAATAGAATATTTTCTATAGAATCTTAAGATACGTGAATATTAACATTAGCATGAATAATAAACTGTATAATATATAAAATATAACACTGACCTCTGGCTCTGCTGCCCAGTCCCCACAATATTGTACAATTATTGGCTATACAATGTAAACATGAACGTGGCTCCCCCAGATTTCCTATTATAAAAAAAACTATTTAAACCATGGCTTGGCTTGAATTAAATATTTCATCAATAGTCAATTTCAGTCCAGAGAGATAATCATTGTCTTGTTTTAAAATTCTATGTGCCTATGAGGAGCACCATCACGCCCAAATATTGTCTGATTTGAGTGTGATGGTGGACAGAGGTCGCTGCTGGAATAATCTGGAGAGTTTAAATTCATGCAACCTGCAGTTTAGAGCTGCAGTTTATAAAATCAAATTTGAATCAGTCAAGTAATAAGTATCGCATGAAAAGATGAGAGGGATTAGCTTGTGCGGTATAGAACATTGTGTTGGGAAGTTAAATTGGAAATTCTTCTCCTTGCTATCTGTTTTGCTGTCTGTTCCCATTCCCCTTGCCCCAGTTAACTTCCCCTTCTTCACCAACCTCTACCCTGCCCCCTCGTTCAGTCTCTCTCAGACACTGAAGGGAATTGCTCTGGGTCACTCTGTCTCTCTCCTTCCCTTATCAGCTCTCTCCATTCCTCTGTTCCATTCCCCTTGTTTGCGAGGCTGTTGATTCAAACCTCTCCTTTCTGTCTATCAGCCTCTGCCTGCCTCTGTTGTAACACCACCATAGGCAGTGCCAAATATCCGTCCTCTTATGCAGCGGAACGCTCAGAGCTGATAGAACCAGTGAGTTACTGTGCAAGGCTCTGCAACTCAAGTACAAATACCACATAATGCTGCGAGCGTCCAGCAAATACTGCTGTCATCTGCATCTTTTAGACTGAGTTACAATGAGTAACAGCGAAGAGATTCAGTGTCTTGCTTAAGGACAATTCAACACAACATATAGCTTTTAGTGAACACACTGGCTTTCAGTATAGCTAAGTATGCAAACTTTAAGGCACTGAAGAAACCATTAGTTTATGTTTCTCTATCCACTGACTGATGATTATTTTCAACTGAACCAAACTCAATTACACATCATACATGTTTTGCTCTACAACTGCAATCAGTGTGTTTTCTGTAATTGTCTACCTAGGAGACCTGATTCTTTCAGCCGTCTACACTTGAACGATAGCTGGTGAAGTAAAAGCACTGTTCCTTCATTTGCACTGTCTCCTGCTCAGCGTGAACGTCACTCTTTAACGGACTATTATGTCTTGTGCCTGGCTGCACAAAGCGCTCTGAGCTCAGCTTGTCTCCCCTGGCGACTGTTCTGTCTGAAGTGATCATGTCAGCATGATCATTTTGTCAGCCTTGGGAGCTTAGATGCATTTGCTCGGCCATGACCAGCTGTCAGTCCAGGGTTGACAGAGTGTGTGTGTGTGTGTGATATGTGTGTATGTCTGAGTCTTAGACCCTGACTTAATTTTTCCCTCCACTTGCTTTTGAGACTCTGGAGAGGTGGTTCACTTTGTTCATGCACGACTGTGTCCTTGTATGTTCTTAAACATGTAAGCCTCGCAAGAGTGTGACATTTATTTCTGCATCTGTCTGTGCACATGCATTTTACATGCATGCGAGCTAACTAGCCATATAACTAGGACTGCAACGCATTTTATTTCATTGTTGATTACTTTATTAATGAAATCATTTATCTTACAAAATGTCTCACCACTATTGCCAAGAGCACCCTCAGATTGCTTGCTTTGTTCATATACAGCCATTCTAGCAGCATCATGTCAGGATGAATCATAATGTTTGTGATCTCATGACCTTTTAACTAGCGTCACCAGTATGCTTCAGATAAATATTTCAGCATCTACTGGATGACACAAAATTTTGTAAAGACATGATGCATCTTAAACTACAAATCCTAATGACTTTGGTGATCCCCCGACTTTGCCTCTAGCACCACCATGAGGTTGACATTTGTGGTTTTAACTGAAATGTCTTGACAACTATTGGATGCATTGCCATGAAACTTGGCAGACACTCATGTTCCCCGCAGGATGAATTGTAAAAACTTTGTTGATCCTCTACCACTGCTTTGGTTTATAACTTAATACCGGCAAAACATTCTCATCAGCTTGTTCAGTGCTAATTAGCAAATGCTAGCATGCTAATACACTTAACTAAGATGGGGAACATGGTAAAGAGGACACCTGCTGAACATGAGCATGTTAGCACTGTCAATGTGGGAATTACAGAGTCACAGAGGTATCTATACAGCCTGCATACAGTAGCAAGAGCCGCACATTATCACTGTAGTTACGCACATGAAATATAAGAAAATAGACTTTAAGGTTTACACACATTAAGTGTGTGCTTTACACAACAACTGTGTAGACAGCTGGACTGATTAAAAGAGAAGCACATCTGTTCCCTCAGATGATAGATGACTGATAAATGTGGCTGGAATGTTTGTTTTATCGTTTTATCAATACAATTAATTAATTTCTTGCCATTTGTTTACCATTAATCTACCAATTTCAGCGCTACTTCTGATCATATCCATGGCAATATTCTCATATTCTCATTAACACTATACCATTTTCTCTCCCAAATTTCTTCCTCTCTGTTTTGTCCTCATCACAACTTTCTTCTCTGGCTCCTGCTCCAGCTCAAGAAGACTTTGTGTCGCTGGCTGAGATGGAGGATTCCTTGTTGAGGAACCTTTTCAAGGGTTACCAGAAGTGGGTGCGGCCTGTCCAGCATGCCAATGACACCATCACTGTACGCTTTGGACTCAAGATCTCGCAGCTGGTTGATGTGGTAAGGAAACAACACCCAGATATGCAAACACACGAGAGGCAGATTTTACTAGAGAGAAAGAACGAGCCTTCTGTGCTGTGTTTGTGAAAGAGTTTTTAACTCTATGGTCATCTTTAAGGTCACAGTTTGTGTTGGTATGGCTCCTGTTACTGTATTTGATTATGTGAGAAGGAAGTGAATAAAAAATGTTCAGGTTATTTTTGTCATTAATTCTTAGCAAATACACATGTAAATATGTATGTCAGCAGATTTTAATTTGAACACCTGCATCTTATTTGTCTGCAGCTTGTGAGCTTACTCTGCATGTTTTGTTATATTATCAGAGGAAAGAAGAAAGAAGGAAATTAAATAAAATCAGGCTGGCCTTGAAATGTCAGACAGAAACTAGATTTAGGTAAAGCCTAACACTCACAATTCTAAATAAATAAGAAAAAATAACATAAAATACCAAAGACAGTACCTCTGTCTGGTAGTAGTCTGGTAGTTCTGGCTCTGTCTTTGCTATACATAATGTATTATATTAATATTAGATAAATGAAAGTATTTTAAACTGTCTCTGCAGTTGATCACATCCTGAGCGCCCTTGAGCGAAGCAATCAGACATAGAGGCTCTAATGCTTCCAGGAGAGCAACCCAGTACACAGTCTTACGTTGTGTGGACCTGTTAAGGAAGCTCTCTAAGGAAATTAAAAATGCCTTATGTAACATGCCTAATAAAATTGTGGTATAGTCTTGTCTGAGGATTGGACGGTTATGTTTTGGAACAAGAGAGGAAAGGAAGGAAAGAGGGAAGAAGGGAAGGAAGTGAAACTCACCATCACTACAAAGCATGAGAGTATAGGAAAGAAGCAAGAGGCGAGGGAGAAAGTTCGGAGAAGAATTTGATGATTTAATGTTAAGAAGAAATAAATAAAAAAGTAGTGCAGAGAAAGACAAAAACAAAGACAGTGGAAGGCAGGTTAAGAGTGTAAGAGATGGAAATGGGTGGCCTCCAGAGGAACTATAGTGCAGACGCTATGCTGAGAACAAAAGTGTTGGGATAAACAAGGAGGAGGCTAAGGAGCTAAGGGAGCGAAGACAGGAGAGAGTAAAGAGATGAGAGAGGAAGAAAGGTTAAAAGAGAGGTCCAAAGTGGTCTTTCATAGCAGCAGAGGAAGCAATGAGGCCATCAGGCTTAGAGGAACCAGATCGCATTTATTATTTACAACTGCTCCCACTCTCCACAGAGAACCACATTTTGACTACGTCAGCATTTAATGTTTGTACTTCTGCTGTGCGGAAATAACATTCAGAAGAGTGCCATCTTGTGGTGTTCTAACTAAACTACTGTTATTTTAAAAAAGATCAATTTTTGTTCACAGAGGTATGCAATCAGGTTTGCCTCAGTGACTCTCGACAGCAGACAAACCACCAAATCTATCCCATAGATTTTCTCTTTGGTCACACTTCGTGTGCAAGGGTGTGCATAAGACCGTCATGACACTGTCATGAATTTTTATCAGCGATTTGTCATTAAATGTCATTCGGTTAATTAACCATAACCCTAAACTTATTAAAAATGACATAATTGACCAAATTATACTTGATGGCAACGGTCACAAACATTCATAAACAAGCTCATGAGAGGTGTACGTACACTACTCAAACAAAGTTTTATCTTATCTTTTTTAAGTTTTGTTTTTTATGTTCTTCACAAACACTCAACAGCTTAAACTGAAAAAAACTCTCTGACCTCCACAAATTCAATACTGTCCTTTCTTTCAAACTCTCTCTTGTGTTTTTTAAAGTATATGTCAGTACTTTGTATTTAGCAAATGAGGCAGCAGTACCCATATTAGTATTGCCAGGAGTAACTTGTGTTTTTCTCGTTCATTAAATGCTGTAAATGTAGCCAGAAACAAGGCACTTAACCCTCAAAATGTTCTGCTGTGCTGTCTTAGTGGCAAGCAATAGAAGCAATTAACCCACTTTGGGGAAAAAAATCTTCCTTTCTAACTTTTTAAGTACTTTCTTTCACTCAGCTTATTGTCTTCAGCTTATAGTTTGCTCCTCACCTCCTCATTACCCTTTCTTATTGTTCACAGTAATCCCCACTAAGATTTATAAATAGTGCTCAAAATGTCTCCCTTGTCTTCCTGCAGGATGAAAAGAACCAACTGATGACTACAAATGTCTGGCTTTGGCAGGTAACAATGAACACTATTATTCCTACTAAAGTGCTACATACTGACTCTATAAACTGTGAGCTGCTATTTTCACATCTGTGAATTATTCAAGAGTGCAACCTTTTGTTTCTCAGACTGATAGAGTATGAATATTTGCAACGTGGTACTGTAGCCTATATAAAATGTACACATTGTGTTGTCACTTCAGGTTCAAGGCACACACCGCCTTCTCCAGAGAGCCAGTCAATCTGTCTGTCTGACACAAAATAAAGCTAATCTTGACCTTGGGTTTGTCATGGAGATGAACCACAGAGTTCAGCCTTATCAAGGCAGCTGCATCAGTCTACTCAGTCAAATAAACAAAGAAGGAGGGACAGAGTTTAGCTTATTGCTTTGAAGAAGGTAGTGACATGTAGCCTCCTTTAGATCTGCCAATGACCCTGCATGGCACGGGGAACACTATACTACTTTATCCATTCTAAAGAAGGCAAATTCTTTCACAAAGTTAGCTGCAACAATATGTAATATTCAGATAAGGATATTTTTAGCCTACTATTTGCATTGTTTAATTTACTCTTTGTTGTTGTTTCAGTTAATTTCCGAGTATTAAATGCTGTTTAATAATCCCAATTACATATTATGAATGGGTGGGTATTAGATTGTTGTTAATTTTACATGTTAATTGCTTCTGGAGAAAAAAAACATTTGATACAAATAACATTCATTTACAAAAAAGAAAAAAGAAAAGAAAAAATAATGTGCAGAACAACATATCACTGGGTAAAATATAAGGATTTGTAAACAAAAGAAAAATAAGATTTAGGGTAAATCCTTGTCATTAAGATATAATAAAAAACTATTGCAACATAATAAATACTCATTAGTCTGTGGAAATAAAGATTTAACATGATAAACAATAAATCTTGAAGTTTAAAGGAGATTACATTTGGGAATACCTCTTTTAAGCTATCCTTAGACTTTGCTAAAAGAAATGTATTTACTTGATATGATGTTGAAAAACCTGCAAACATGATTATGGACAAGACCACAAGCAAAATGGGAACAACTATGCAGAAACATGTTGCCTTGCATTGCAGGTATCAGTCTGGTGCTGTCCATGGTGCTGAAATTTAGAAGACGCACTTAAAGACTACTTAAGCTTTCCTAAGTCTAGTGTCTGTCACCGTTTCAGTCGGCTAAATCTATCTACTCATCACGTGTTGTTATGTATGTTTTTAAAGGAGTGGGTTGACGTGAAGCTGAAGTGGAACCCCGATGACTATGGAGGCATTACCTCCATCAGAGTGCCTTCAGAGACTATATGGCTTCCTGACATCGTGCTGTATGAGAAGTGAGTGATGCAGCACTCTGCACACATCATTCAGAGGCAGTGCCGGATAACTTTGATGCATATTTCACATCTTACCTGGACTGATCATTATGACTTTTTCCTTACCACCTCATCATTTCTTTCTCATCTTCTCCCAGTGCGGACGGTCGCTTTGAGGGTTCCCTGATGACCAAAGCCATTGTGCGCTGGGATGGTACCATAACGTGGACTCCACCCGCCAGCTACAAGTCCTCCTGCACCATGGACGTCACCTTCTTCCCATTCGACCGACAGAACTGTTCAATGAAGTTCGGCTCGTGGACTTACGATGGGAACATGGTGGACCTGGTCCTGGTGGATCATTATGTGGACCGTAAAGACTTCTTTGATAATGGCGAGTGGGAGATCCTCAATGCCACAGGAGTAAAGGGAAGCAGGAGGGATGGGGTGTACTGGTACCCGTTTGTCACCTACTCCTTCATCCTCAAGAGATTGCCCTTGTTCTACACCCTCTTCCTCATCATCCCATGCCTTGGTCTCTCATTTCTGACTGTGCTGGTGTTTTATTTGCCATCAGATGAAGGAGAGAAACTGTCACTTTCCACATCTGTGCTGGTGTCACTTACTGTGTTCCTCCTGGTCATAGAAGAAATCATCCCTTCATCCTCCAAAGTAAGTTATGTCAAAGTCTTTGTTCATTTCAAAGTTTTGACTTGGCTGTATTTTTCAAATCTACCCTCGTTTTATCCATGTCCAGTTATCCTAATTGTAATCTTAATTGCAGTGTGCTCTAATTAAAACAGATCATAACCACAGCCCCTCAATTACCTGCAGCTTAAACTGTATGTCAACTCAATTACCAAGCTATTGACTTCAGACACAGCTCAGTCCTTCATAGAGCTGTACAGAGAAGCAGCACTCAAAAAGACAATGACTGACTTTTCCATACACTGTGTATTCCATATCCTCTTATGTTATTTTATACCCTATGTAGAAGTATCAAATTATCCCACAATCTAATGTAAAAAATTAATGAACATGCAACAGAGACTAACAAAGCTTCAACGTGCTCATTTGTCGTTCACTGTAAAATATCTCAACTATTATATGGATTGCCTTGAAATTTGCTACTGTTATTCTAATTTCCTAAAGGATATATTTTAATGACTTTGGTGATCCCCTGACTTTTTTATCTCGTGTCACCAGACAGTCTTCACTTATTCAGAAAAAAGATAAACTAGATTAAAAAAAAATAAAAAATTGTACAGGGAGTGTCACCATAAAGTTTATAGTTTTGTTTGTAAGTTAAATATTTTGACCATTGGTTAGATCACTGCGCTTTTCTGTTGCAGATATTGAAAGTCTCCTCAGGATAATTTCAGATCACTTTGCGGATACCTTAACTAGTGCTATCTTCAGGTCAAAATTTTTATTTTTTTGAGATATATTAAGAAGCGTAGTTTTTACATTTTTTTGATGTGTTAAATAAACCAATTTCTCCTCATAAATTCCCCATCCTTACATCCTGTGGAAATAATTATTTCAAACATAAGCGTGAGCTGTTTAGCTGATTCCCTTTCTCTGTCTCCAGGTGATCCCACTGATCGGAGAATACCTGCTCTTCATTATGATCTTTGTCACGTTCTCCATCATCGTCACCGTCTTTGTCATTAACGTCCACCACCGTTCCTCTGCTACTTACCACCCCATGGCTCCCTGGGTAAAGAGCCTCTTCCTTCAGAGACTGCCCAGACTGCTGTGTATGAGGGGGCACACTGACAGGTAAAATAGCACCAACTTTAAGAAAAAGTGCAACATTATGGGAAAAATACTTTACACTTTCTTTCCAAGAGCTAGAGGAGAAGATTAGCTTAGCTTAGCATAGAGAATGGAGATGAGAAACACCTAGGCTGTTATGACAATGCTGCTATGACAAGCTAACATAATCTTCTCATCTAACTCTCTGCAAGAAAGCAAATAAGCGTGAATGCATAAAACAGTGAGTGTCCATTATCCTCAGATACCACTTTCCAGATATGGAGATGCGCAGCCCGGAGCTGAAGCCCCGCAGAGGTGTGGGGAGGAGGGGGGTTCCTGGACACAGTAGCGGCCAGCAGAGAGGCCCCCTCGGAGGGAAGGAGGATGAGAACCAAGCCTGGCTGGCCATGCTGGAGAAAGCCACGAATTCAGTTCGCTACATCAGCCGTCACATCAAAAAGGAGCACTTCATACGAGAGGTATGGGAGTGGGCTGACATGAGGGGAGGCGTGGGATAAAAGTGATTGCATACATGTATATGTATTACATTTTGTCATTGTTAAAATGTCACTCCCAGCGTATGTCTCATTTGCTCTATGAGTGCATATAAAAATGATGAAAGTATTCCTGAATGAGGAATGTTTTCGCTGTGACAAACGAAATGCTTGAGGCTGACACAGATTCTCACCTGTGGACCTTTCTTTTTTGTTCTGTCGCTCTCTCGCTCTGTCTAGGTTGTTCAAGACTGGAAGTTTGTGGCTCAGGTGTTGGACAGAATTTTCCTGTGGGCCTTCCTCACAGTGTCAATACTGGGAACTGTCTTAATCTTCACTCCTGCTCTGCAGATGTACCTCAGCACACCTTGATGAACACACACAAACTCACGAATACTCCAACAGCGCATTCTTATTTCCCAGTTTGTCTCCGACTATGATTTATTGATAAAGCTCAATAAAACATTTACACTGTATATTTTTTATTGTGGAATCAAACTTTTACCTCCCTGCAGTACAGTATAGTTTGCAGCCTGTAATGAGTACTGGAAACTGTAATGTTCTAGATGCAACTTGTCGTTCATTGTACGGTGCATGCACGGGGGTGCAAAGGTGTGAAAGCAATAAGCAGGTTATAGTAGCGTGTACGATTTGAATATGTGTTTGTACAACTGTAACATTGTAATTATACATGCAACAACATGCACAAGTTGCATCACTTCATGAATAATGAGTTGTTTTGTGTGTCACATGCACCAGCTGTAAGTGCTGTAATGATGATGATAATTAAATGAAATCTGATGTACAAAATCAATTTTCCAGTGTTTTGACTTGATGCTTACAACCAAAATGGGCAACTACCCTGAGCAGAGGACTACAGGTTTACAACATAACAATTTGTTTTGTGTTAATTTGCAAATTTGTAGTGATATGTGTGATATAATATAAGTGATATGATAGGGACCTTAAGATAACACCTGTATTATAGCCTAATTTTGTGGTCTAATTTGTGCTTACATGGTGCATATGTCTGGAGAAAATAGCCTCAAACTCCTTGCTAATTACTAAATAAAACAGAATGCACAATGCAAAGAGAGTGGGAGAACAGTCGATAAGGACCCACATCTAATTTCTGCACCTTGTGCCCGCTAGAGGCTTGATCTGGCCCTGTTTCCGAATGCGAGATCCATGAACTCGAGTAGACCATATGGAGTGGCCCAATTAGGTTGTGTTTTTAGCTGTAATGACACAGTATCACCACTGAATGGCAGCAAACATCTTTTGTTTTGCCACAAAAACAGCTGGTTTCACTTCAAAACCTACTTCACAGAAATAATGATGTGATAATGAATATTTCAAACGTGACATGCGACCAATTAGTATGCTGTGGTGCAGATTGGTATTTTAGCAATATGACATTTTGTTGCCATGTTCTAGCACAAACAATGTATCTTCATTAACAGCTACAACCCTGATGAATGGCTGCATGCGAGAAGGTTACAGCACAGGAGTGCAGACAGGGTGAGGGCACAGTATAACTAAAACCTGTACAATTAGATTAAATACAACAGGTAATATCTATATGAAGCTTATTATGCCCAATTTTGGTTGATTGTAGGTCATCTAGCATTATATTGTACTGTCCCCCTTCTAATCAGCTCTACTTAAGCTTCCCGGAGTTGTCTGCTTTGCTAAAGGGCACATCATCAGCAGTAATTACAAGAGGAGACAGTGGCTGATTCATTTCCTCCGCACTGACTTTCCCAACTGGCTGTTTGTCTATCTGAACCGCCAACCTTACGGTTATTAGCTGATGTAACTCTCTTGTCTAGCCTTCTGGCTTTTGTCACCCAGCAAATACAAGTGGCAGTCCCCTGTGATATCATAGCATTCTGTGCATTGGCCTAGTTTTTGGGGAGACATGAGTTTGTTCTCTGACTTATTCAAAGTGCGTGGCATGTTGAAGTGAAAACCTCTTCCCTGTTTCCCCTGCACTTGAACAGTCTGACCTCATCCCAGTCTTCTATTATTCACTGCTACAGATCTGACTCAGGCAGACAGGTGTGTAGGTGTGTGTGTGTGTGTGTGTGTGTGTGTGTGTGTGTGTGTGTTCAGAATCAGAGTGCACGAGAAGGTCACAGCGTGTGTGTGAGAAAGACAGACAGTGACAGAGCAGGGTGTGAACCCCTCAGGATTGCACATAAATAAACAAGTTTTTAGGTCTTTGGATGGAGAAAAATCTGTGATCACGTGGAAGGCACGCAAAATATAATGATTAATAATTTGAAGGGGACTCCTCTTTCTAGCAAAAACATGTTTCATGTACTTACATTCTTTAGTCTGGCTGGGAAATTCATAATTTAATGCTACTAAATTGTTTTTGTTTTTTTTAGAATAAAATATAGAATAATAAAGAATAAGTAAGAGTAAGCAGCTCTGCAAGGCAAGGCATATTTAATGTAAATGCTAAATCAGTGTGCCCCCAATGACAATGATAACATGCTAATGTTTAGCTAGTATGTTTACCACATTCACTATCTTAGTGTTAGCAAAATTCGCTAATTAGCACAAAACCAAAAGTGCAGCTATAGCTGGTGGGAAGGTCATGAGTTTTGCAGGTGTTTGGTCATAAACCAAAGTATTGGAAAAATTTCAATCTTGTCTTGCTGGTGGTGCTATTGGAAAAGTCTGATTTATTCTTTGGCGAGCATGACCAAACTTTCCTGGCAATCCATCCAATAGTTGTGGAAACATTGTAGTCTAGACCAGAGTGGTGGACTAGCCAGCAGACTGACAGACAGAACAGCAATGCCATTCCCGCAGCCATGCTGCTGGTGCGGCTTATAATAAAACCAAGAAGTGTGTATCAGATGTAATATGAACTGCTGACATACATTTGTAGGCATGAGCCAGTTTTACTCTGTATGGAGTCTCTATACACTATTTTTGTATTCACAGAGATTTCCACTGAGCTGTAGTATTTGCCTCATGCTATAGGGCAATTTGAGCCATCTGAGTGAATAATCTTTACTAACCTCAACTCTCTGAATCTAGCCTGACCTGCATTTACAGGTCAGTACACCAGTACGTGTCAGATCAGAAAATCATGGCATTGCTTGACAGAGATGCTTGAAATCCACAATAAAAGCTCATGCTGACATCCAGACAGTGTACAGATTTGCCTTTGTTTAGTATTGACTTGAGAAGTGCATACTTTGTTTTCCATGGACACTAATGTACAGCTCCAGAAGCAATAAACAAGACAAGACTGAAAAGGTGATCACAGGAGCACTCTGGGGAATTCCTTGGTAATATAGAAAGACTCAATTTTCCGCTTCACATCTGTTATCACCGCTGTGAATTGAAGCTCATGTGGATGAAAAGGCTGAAACACACATTTTCCACAGGTTCAGTCTCACATACATTCTTAATGAAGCAACTCCATCATGGGGAAATTACAGGGTAGAGCCCTGGCTCTGTTGCTGTAAGCAGCTCTGGGAGAGAGATGATCATGAAACCAATTACTGATTGAACTGCCAGGTACTAAGGCAATAAGATGACTGTATCACACCTGTGTTAGTCCTCATAACATCACATATATTAACTGTGTGCACTGGTGTCTGGGTATGAGCTATGTCACTATGAGCCATGACTACATGACTCAGACTGCCAGTAGCGGTATAACAATGTGAAAAGGTCATTGTAGGTGCTGCAAAACATGCTGTGTTGCTCACCTCAGCTTCCCCGTCTAAAGGTGTGATCCTACCTTTCAAAGAAAACACTGCACGATTTACACATGACCTTTAACTTTTGCGTCTTCTGTCATCAGAGCAGACAGAGTGAAAAGTGTTTTTCACTTTTTCAACTCAAGTTTTTTTGCTGACTTAGACAAGAAAATGAAAGTGAAGAAATGTAAAGAGAAGCCAAAGAAGGATTAGCTCTGGTGCTACAATGCGAGGTACACTCTTACACTGTGACTGTTAATGGTTATGGATTTTAAGACAAGGCTGCAATGACTCCTGTTCAAATAATTTTATCTATGGAACACATGGTAACAGTCACATTAAAAACTGAAAAATGTGACTATGAGTAAAGTCAAAGGTGTCATAAAGAGAAATCAGCTGAGAATTATCACCCAACTCTGTAGTTCCCCTGAGCTTTACAGAGTGTTTCAGCATCTTTGAGCTCATTATTGGCATTGAAGTTAGCTCATGTAAAGTTATCTTCATATCTTATCTAAAGCCCACAGACAGGTACAGTGTGTTTCTACAGAAGCCCAGAATGGACAAACAAAACACTGGCTCTAGATCGGAAGTTTAGTGCTTTTTGTGAGTTGCACAACCAATGATACTGGATGCTAGATGCCACTAAATCCTGCACACTGCTCCTTTAAACATGCAAAAACTGATCGTTTTGTCCACTTGGACTTGGTCATGTAGCTGCTAAATGTTTGACTTTTGTGTACTATAGAGTACAGTGGGTTTTTAGAGATGTTGTGTAGAGTTGCCTGCTGAAAACCTACAGTACGAGAGTGGTGAACGTGAACCAAAACAGTAGCAAAGCAGCCGTCCAGACAGTTACACAATGAGCTGAAACTCATTATAAAGGTCATTAAAGCTGAGGGGAGCAGTAGATTCAGATAATTCTCTATAGGTCCATCATTATTGAACCTTCACACATTGTTGCATTGTTTTCATGTTTGTTTGTTTTTAAAAAAATTCTTTGGCAGTAGCAGTAAAGTCATTTCTCTTCCCATACATGTACTGTACATTATGATTTAATGTGGTGAAGTATGCTGAGACATGTGCAATGGCATATGTCTCAGATTAAATCACATGTGGAACCCTATGCCTGATGATCATGCCTGTGATGTTGTTTATATGTTTATGATATTTATGGAGCAGGCTCGGGGCTACTATACTATACTGTATGTTAATGTGTTTTGTGTGGTAAGGGGGGGGTTGTCTCTTTGAGTTGGGCAGGAAGAGATAGCACACATATATAATACAGGACTGCACTGTAAATAAACAGGTGCACACACATAAAAACACACAGAAGCCCACACTCTTATAAATACACACACACGCACAGTACCAACCTCCAATCCCTGCAGGCTCATTTATTTAATGTGAGCTGATGGCAGTCTACATACATGTACAACACTGTGTCCAGACTGAAGCCAGACACTCTGAGGCTGAAGTGAACGCGACAGCGAGAGTGATAGATAGTGAGAGCTAGAGAAGCGCTGCAGGCGCTCTCGTAATGGTCTGAGGACATCACTGCATCTGATGCTCACAGGCAGAACCGCAAGAGTACAGAACAGAGAAGTGGAAAAAAGGAAACAGAGTGGGAGAAGACAGATGGAAGGCTGAGGAAGAGGAGAGAAGGAAGATCAACAGGAAATGAGGGGGTATGGCAGATGTGTCAAGTGACAATGAAAGGAGAAAACTAGAGGAAGTGAGCGTCAACAAATGGGTGACTAATAACATTAAGAAGATGATGTAAAGAAAAGGGGGTGATGTACACGAGTAAGCAAACAGATCGGGAAACAGGTCATCAGTGCATCACACCAACCAACAACTTGAAGCATCTCCACACGAGCTAATGAGGCCCCACACTGACTCACACACACACCTGCACACACACAAACACACAATAATACTCCATCTCTTGTCATAGCAGTGTATGGTGTGCTGCCTCTCTGCCCTGAAGATGTTTTCCTTCCCGCTGACAGCACCACACTGAAGCTCAGGCTGTCTCATTAAAGGTAATTATGTCATGCAATATGTTTTAACAACTGGCTACCTGCACGAAAATTCACCGCATTGTATGTCTGCCACAGTGATTAAAGATGCATTCGGTTGTGCACGCTGACATAAAATTATGAACTTCATACTTCATCTGCACTGCTGCTGCTGTGTAGAAATGCTTATTACTCCAAACAACAATATATAATGTCCTTGTTATAAAATGTGCCGTGTGCCAGCTGATATTTGTATTACTGAAGTTAGGTTCAATCACAAGTGTAGATTTCCAAGGTGAAAGTAAATTGGGTGCAGGGTGACGTTTTCAAGGCTAAGCCCCTGATTTAAGAGGGTAACGATGTTGATCACATCAGTGCCCATTAATCAAGAGTTTTGTTGCCACAGGCTGAAATTTATGGCTTTTAAAATCCAAATTATTTTGTATAATATATTTTGTATAAGCCTCCCTGTTTGGATACATTTTTTTTTTTAATCTGAACCTACCTCACCTTCCTTGTTCCATTGTCCTTACTGCTTACAAATACTCTTGTCCCGCATGTCTAATCATTGTATGCTTGCTGTCAAATTAGTAGTCTTGATTTCAAAGCAATCGATGGCTCCTACACCAACCCTCAGTATAGTTATTAACTAGAGCAGAGAGTTGAGGAAGCCACAGGTGATTCCTGTGGCAGTGAGAGGGTAAAGATAAGAGAATAAAGAGGAGAAACAATATGGGAGGATTAAGCAAAAAGACAATGGAAAAGATAGCAGAGGAACTCAGCCATGAAGAAAAGCAGGATAATGAGAGAAGGTGGCTGACACTACTTGTAAAAGAGGTTACTGAAAGAGAAGAAGAAGGGCGTGAAGAGGAGGAGGAGAGGTGCAGAAAGAGAATATTTAAATAGTGACAAGACTGAGAAAAGTTCCACAATGAAAAATGAAGATATTATTCCCTTTTTATGCTCCTACGTGAACTGAATTTGTGGACTTTTTTTTTTTTTTTAAAGGAAATTCTTTATTGTTGCTCAGTTGCTCATCTTTCCCACCTGTAGGAGAAAAAGAGGACAGGGATGAGGCTGTGATGGATGATCACTGCACCCAGATTTTAGGTTGGAAGGGAGATCATGTTCACTACTCTACAAAAAATGAAAAACACCTCAGTCCTGTTGATCAAGTGCACTACTGAGCATGTGCTAAACAAGCCTACGAGACAATATTTAATTAAACAGTTAAATGACTAAAAGTTTTCCAGAGTCTGGGGGTGGGATCATGTCGCTCTCTGTTGGAGATTTCTGTGCGCGCGTTTAGATCGTGCGTGCTCATCTGTCCTTAGTCATCATAATCACCTATAAAGTAGATGAGGATGAGCCCGAAATGACCGGAGGAGACAAACCTTGACGAAGTTGAGGGCATTGCGCAGAAGGAGGCAGCGGACAGGTGGCTGTCATCATCACCGCACAGTGATACGAGACAGGAAAGACGCACGGGGACACGTTGGGGATGTTTGATATAAAAACACAGCTAAGCGCAGAGATGAGGGGAAGAGAGCGGGACTCAGAGTGACTTTTAAGGCGACAGTCGGCTCAAACACGAGGAGACAGACAGAGGTGTCCTCCCAAGCGACAAGGAGAGAGAGCGAGAGACAGACAGACGGAGAGAGAGAGAGAGAGAGAGAGAGAGAGAGAGAGAGCAGAACCAGCAGTCTAACAAAGCTGCACTCCCTCGAAGTTTGACATCCCCAGCGGGCTCTTGAGGAAGTTCTGCTCCACCGCTGCCATGGAGCCTCGGAAGTGTCCTGGATCTGTATTGATTGGAGTTTACCTGTTGGCGACATTGTGCTGTCAAGGTGGGTCACTGATGGAGCCTTCAGTCTGTTTTCTGTGTGCTGAAGGATGCAGGCACCAAAAGAAAAAGATGCACCCGTAGGCATATTTTCTTTTGTATTCATGTCATTTGGGCTTCATTTACATGAATATTTGTCAGAGAGATGAGAGCTGCAGTTAAGACACATTTCGGCTTAGTTCGGCTGTTAACGGCACATCTGGCGTGACGAGAACATCTGTATCAAAAACTGTCAAAGGCATGCTCAAGTTTTTGGTGCAATAGAATATTTTATTAGAAATGTTTTTATCAGAAAGATGTTTTTAATTTAAATTTAAAACGACCTTTACATATGTGGCTACATATGCAGCAGTTTAGATTTGTGTTAGGTGTAAAGGCTACTGAATCTCTTAAGGTCACCACAGTTTAAGAAATTGCTGCTGTCTTAATAAATTTGCAAGCTTTCAGCGCGTGGGTCAGTGTTACTGTGTAATTATGCGTACACGCGAGTGACTCTTTAGTCCGACAACATCTGGACCAGAGCAAGAAGGGCGTCCCGTCCATGTTGCACGAAGCCCCATTGGGGCCGCTCATCCCTTCAGTGTAATCTGGAGCTAAAGGATTGTTAGATGCGTGACTCCAGTGGACCAGAGCTACAAGAGTAGGAGGTTAAATCTCTCCTAATGTGTTTGAATTTCTGGTGTACATTCTAAAAATGTTTTACAATCATGTTTTATTGATGGAAGCTACCTTTTCTGTACATTTGTCTGACTGATGAGGAGGGAGAGAAAAAGAGAAGGTCTTGACATAGAGGCACATCACACATCCATGAAGATGCCAGTCTCAGAAATTGAATGACATGAGTACAGTTATTGTTTATGATGAAGCAGGGCTGACATGCTTCCCTATCCCTGTTTCTGCAACTGCTTGTGCACAGATGAAGGTAAGAGAAGGGAGGGTCCTTGCATATTCTCCCAACAGAACGGATACTATAGGTTAAAGACTATATTGTGATTACAAAAGCAGGTTCTCTGCATATGGCTACAGCAGTAGGTTGAGCCTAGTTGTTCCTACATGACAACATGGCGATTCCCAACTGCTAAACAAATTTAAGAGCATTTTCATGGACATCGAATTGAAGTCCTGATCACCATACATCACAACATCTTTGGACCTTCTAGGAAAACAAAATTCCATATAGTTTTCTTCATCTTTTATCGCTCAGTGGAGTGAAAGCTTTCCTTCTTCAGGAGTCATATGGTGTCTCCACTACACACTCACCTAACAATTTCTAGGACAAAATTAACATGGAGGTCTTAAACTCTTCCAAAAGTACAGGCTGACATATTTCCTGATTTTCACATAATTAGCTGCGTGTATTATTATGCCCACCCTCTGTTTCAGACACAGACCATCCACTTTTAGTTTCTATGGGTACAGTGTGTCAAATGTAGTGTGGACAGAGTCTTGTCATTGCTCGGTGAACTCATCTAAATTTGCACTTGGCTTGTCGCTGATGTTTTTAGTGTTTGCTAATGAAAGTTTTTGACTATACACTTGTGCATACTACAGAAGTGGGGGAAAGATGGGCTTAAAACTTATAACACTCAATCTTGTTGTTGTCACTGCTGCAGCGTGTGTGTAATTCTTCTCCAAAAATTCAGTAAAATGGGTGTCCCAGTTTCACTTTGCAGACACTTGGATTGATTGTTGCCAGCCGGTGCTTACATTTCAGCAACATAATTGTTGTTACTGCAGTTAATTAGGAATTACCCTTGGTGAAAATATCAGCTCAAAAGAATGAAATGAATGTAAATGAAATTAAAGTTGGAATTTATTAAAATATTTTTGCATGACATTAATGGACTCAACATGCACTAATGTATATTATTATTTTAATGAAAGAATATGACTATGCAGAGTGTAAGGGTTTCTCAAAGTGGTAAACCTACAAATTATTATTGCCCCACTTTGCAGTTCCTTTTGGCTTTACTGAGCGTTTTAGCAACTTTCAGCTCGTTGTTTTGTTTAATGGACACTCTACTGGCTGGTTTATAGCCTGCTCAGCACCTAATGGGACATAGACATAGTTAGCATCTAGCTGGTGAACATAGTAGAAAGGGTAGCAACTAAAGAGCCAAATATTTCTCTCAGGACTTGGTGGAGAACAAAACAGATCTAAAAGAGTCTGTGCATATTGGACTTGAATTCATTAGTTGGCCAAATGAATGATAATCCTGCTCTGTGTCAGCTTGATATGTGTATTTAATAACAGATTTGACAACATAACTTTATTACATAATAATGTGTGCTATGTTTACAGCTGGTTGGACTGCTCACAAGTGGCTAAAAAAACAATTAAAGTGGGTTTAAGGAAACTTTCTGAAAACAAATAATGCTGCATAAATGGATAATTCTTGTAAATCTGAAGCAACTATGTGACCAGGAAATCTTGCATAATGCATACCACTCTGCATTTCAGAATCATGTTTGTGTGTACTCTTGGGCCAAAGAAAATGCTCCTGGAAACATATTTGCCCAAGCTAAGTAAATGACCTTGTTTGATATTCTTGAGGAAAATAAGTTTACTTGGCCAGATTCTGTTCTGTCTTCTTTGCTTCTCAGATTCTTGATTTGTATTGATCCTATACAGATATCTGCGAACCAGCTGCTTTAATGTGATTCGATTTTAAACATATCCAACCCTCCTCAATGTTCAGAGTGCCTGAGGCTAATCAATATTTAATCTGTCTCTGTGCTGGGATAGTCCTTGGGAGCGTTGTCATGTTCTTGAGTCGAAATGTATCTGGTAAATTCCTTTGTCCGATTGCAGAGAAGATCATTAAAGGTGCGTTCTAGTACTTTTCTATAGCTGTGTACACTTTGAAAGGAGAATCACTTGAGATGAGCACTATAATAACACATCTAATATGATAAAGTGAAGAATACATTATTTGCACCAGTAACACGAATGTGAAAAAATGATAAGAACATCTGTCATAGGAAAATGTAATCATGTAGATATCCAGTAGCTATAACAACAATATGTAAAGCTGTAAAAGTGCACTGCAATGCGCAGATTGCAACCTGTGTAAAATGAAAACTGTCTCAGGAGTTTGGTGCTTTATCCCATCAGCTGTTGGCTTTTGAAACAAGTTGTAATTTCTTAACAGCAGGTTATGTCTCATCTTCATTGCATTCACTCAAATGGTGACAATGGCCCATTGTGTGTTTTATGTATTCCGTATATTTATTGCTGTTCATTTTGACTACTGTCTCTAAACCAAACTGCCTCTTGAGCACATTAAAGACTCTGGCATTGTCCTCTCTCTTATTGTGAAGTCAATATTACTGCAAGCAGCAAGCTGTTAGGGGTTGCCTTCTGGCTCTTGGAAGCTCCGATATGGGGCACACTAAGAGGGGAAAAGCCCAGATTAGGATGTTGCTTAGGGGTGTAAAATTTTAGTGTCCTACTGCTTCTCTCTGCTGTGCGTAAACATTTTCCTAAACATAACCTGCAGAGAAGCTACGAGTGTGCCATGTTATATTTTATGACTTTAGATCTTGCAAGGTGTGTGTTTGTTCTGGTTAGCCAAACAATATAGTTCATGTGTGGTGTTTTTCAAAGTTGGTTGCAGTATGTGAAGATATAATATAGATCCAGATATATTACATCACATAGCTGAGTAGAGGGAGAAAGAGGCGGTGTTTCTGTGAACCTGTTTCTGTTTTACTTTATTTTGAAAATGAAACTTTTCTTTCATTAAAGTAGCACCCCTCCAATTTTCAAGAGCCACTCAGCCTGTGAAAACCTGTATCAAGTCAGGGAAAATCCTGATGATGTGATGTCTCTTGGATTTGAAGACCAATTTCTAACAGGAAGCCTGTGTTGCAAACAGGAAGTGTGGAGCTGATGAAAAAATGTTTTTGGAGACTGGCCAATAATATATGAATAGATATTAGATTTCTTGCCCTCTACTTATTGATTGTATCCTCTCTTTTTCCCAAATCCACCACCATTGTGGAATAACATACTAAATTACTGCGGGACCTCTTTAAGGACATGCTTTAAGATTGCTGTGATAAAATTGTAGGATTATTCCCAAACTGCAACCAGTGAAATAGATCCACCAAGCAAAAAGGGGTGATTTGGTTGAGGTTTGATTTGGATTTATATCTTGGAAGACTTTATGTGAAACCTGTGGCAGGTTTTGTCTCAATGATTTGTTACACCTGTGAGTGTCATTATCTGTGACAGGAAAAATGAGCACACTATGGACACAGAGTCTGTAAAAATGATTTTGAAGGCGAGTACTTTCAAGGGTGAATGGCTCATAAAGTGAATTGCCTGTGTGTCTAGTGCTGCATCCTTCCAGTAATAAATGAAACACTTTTTTATTTCTGTACAATATAACTGAGCTTTAATGATTGAGGATTGAATGCGGCCCCCAGTGGGCTCTGAAATGGAAATATGAGAGGTCACTAATGCAATAAGAGAGATATATAGCAGCCATTTGAAATTGATAGATGCCTTCGGGCTACGTTAGGGCTCTGTATGTTCAGTGTATCTATTGAGGTTGTGGATCATGTAGCAAAACAGTGAGCGGTGAGTTTATTGCTAAAAATTGAAAAACATGGGAGGCTGGGGCAGGAATTATGAACGTTAGAGAGAAGCCCTGAGGGCATTAAGAGGACAAGGCGTTTTGCAGGAGAAACATAGATGATAAGACCAATCGTAGAGCTTGAAATGTCCTAAAATGTGTCAAGTGAAGTCAAATGAGATCTTTAAGTGTTTTGAAAATGGATAATTGTCCAGGTAGAATCTATAGGTAGTGTCACATATGCCTTCTGTCAACTGAACATGCCCCCTGAAAAAGACAGTGTCATGGTTCGACTCTGTATCCTGTGTGGGTATTGAATAAATATTGAGCAGGGCAGTCACATTCTGTAAACAGTCTATGAGAGTGATGCTGCAGCCAGTAGCCAACAAGTGCAATAATGTACAAAATACAATCATGGTACATCACCATATGAATTACTTAATTTCCAAACACAGCGCATCAACATTTTTGTCAGACAACTGGGTAAATAAGCAGGGCAAAGTTGAGCAAGGGTGAAGTCTTACCTGCAAGTCTGGCCAGAAGATTGCATCTTAAGTGGAAATGCATGCTTGAATTCATCCATTATACATGTTTCAATTGGAGTGAATGGGAGACAGACTGAAAATTTGCAGGACAGTATCTCACCTCTTCTGCTACAATCGCATTCTTTCACCCTACAAGCAGATATTCAAAACTGAAAAACTCTGCAGACCAAAAATTAAAATGACACAGGCATTTTTGCCTTACAAAGCTGCAGCTTTAAAATGTGATGCTGAATGTGTCTGAAAAATGCAACTTATTTCTGTGTTGCATTTCATTTGTGCTGCAATAATTAGTTGATTAATCAACTAATAGATCAACAGAAAATTAACAATTTCAGTGATTGTTCAAGCAAAAATGCCAAATCCTTTATGGATACATTCTTTATCGTGATATTGCTGTTTGTCTTTGCCATAGATTTTAGTAAATAAAATATCCATGGGTTTTTGTGTTGGATGGATAAAACAATACATTTGGTAAAAACGCTTTGCGCTCTCAGACACCCCATGATGGACATTTTTCACTGTTTTCTGATTAACTTAAATAACAACAAAAATAATGGTATAATGGCTGTATTTGAAATTCAAGCAAATTCAGTGACACTGAGTGACACAGTGGTACCTTTGGTCTGTTGTGTACTCCAGGTGCAGGAGACATTTGTGTGACAACCTCTTTAAACCATTTGCACTGCTAAAAATGCAGCATTAACTGTATCTATTAAAATGATAATTTCCTGTGTTTTTATAATGGTGAGTATTATGTTGACCTCCATCATAGCCCTGCTTACACAGCTGCCCTTGACAACTACAGCCGTTTTAGGATTCTACACTCAGAGGTAGAAAACAGATAAAGAGCAATTTAAAATGAATAAATTAATACAGTATATATACTCAAGTTATGCAACTCCACAGGCCATATTGACTCATTAAGAGTTAATTAGTTACCAAGTTGGAATTAATAGGTTTGCTTGTCAAAAGTTAATTAGTGGAATTTCTTGCCTTCTTAATGTGTTTGAGACCATCGGTTGTGTTGTGCAGAGGTACTGCTGGCATACAGTAAATAGCCCTATTCGACTACAGTCATAATCCCTACAATGGCAAGAACCCCTCAACTAAGTAAAGCAAACAACAGTCCATCATTATTTTAAGACATGAAGGTCTGTCAGTCTTTTCAAGAACTTTGAATTTGTCTTCAAGTGCAGTCACAAAAACAGTTAGCGAACACTATGATGTAACTGGCACCAGGAAAGAAGAAGTAAAAAGAAAAAGAAGAGAACTGCTTTGCCAAGAAACACAAGGAATGACCAGTGGAAATCTTTACTTGGTCTGATGAGTCCAAGTTTGAGATTGTCTGCATGTGTGGTTCCCACCATGAAGAATGGAGGAGGATGTATGATGGTGTGGGGTTGCTTTGATGGTGACGCTGTTGGTGAATTCAAATTCAAGACAAGCATGGCTACCATTGCATTCTTCAGCAGCACGCCATCCCACCTGGATTGTATTTAGTGGGACACTCATTTGATTTTCAACATGACAATGACCAAAAACACACATCCAGGCTATGTGAGGGCTATTTGAGCGAGGAGACTGGCGAAGTGCTGCATCAGATGACCTGGCCTCTCCAAACACCTGATCCTTCAAGACTGTTGGAAAACCATTCCCAATGACTACTTCACAAAGCTGACTGAGAGAATACCAAGAGTTTGCAACGCTATCATCAAAGAAAAAAGTGGCTACTTTGAAGAATCAAAAATATAAAACATTGTTTTGTTTACCACATAATTCCTTGTGTGGTATTTCAAAGTGTTGATGTCTTCAGTGTTAATCTACAATGTAGAATTATAATAAAAATAAACAAAAAAATAAACAAAATCCATAAATTGTGAGTACATAGAAGAGGAGAATTGTGTTTATTGATTGATCCATAAGCAGTAGCTGCACACACTCTTGCAACTGCAAACATATCCAATGACTCTGCTTTCACACCACATGGGAGATGTGGTGTGAAAGCAGGAGAAGGAGAGTGAAGAAAGTGTGAATTTTTCCTGTTTACATTCCCCACACTGCAGTAGTTGCCTTCAGGGCTACACAACATAATAAGACAGTAATCCTGTCTTTCTTAAAACCCTTGTGACCTCCTTTAACATGACAGGTCACACTGTCAGCCAAGGACAGTACACTGTGGCAGTAAACTGATGCTGAACAAGAGATGAGCTATCTGCTCTTATCCCTTACAACACTCTTCAAAACAGCACTTTTTCTTGTAGTCTTTCGTGAGAACAGAGACTTTGAGGTTCAGCTTTTTCTTCATTCATATCAGTGAATCATTGAATCATCTGTCTGTCCCTCCACCCATCTGTTCATTCATATGCTATCATGTAATGAAAAATAAGTGAGGAGAGGCAGGTTTACACCTTCAATAACAAGGTAATACAAAGTGTTAATAATATAAGACATAAAAGAGAGAGAGCATGATTGACTTTCATTTTTCTTATCTGTCAGTGATTGTACCAAAAATGGGGTTGGAAATGTCTCCTCTTTGTAAGACTAGAAAGAAAACAAAAGACAAAAGACTTAATCCATTTCTGTTAGCAGCCTTGTGCAGGAAAAACCCAACCCTGTTTGTGCCAGAAATATAGTACGAATAATATAAAATAATGTAGCCTTGTAAAGTTTTTCAAATTAAGTTTAATTTTACATAAATCATTTCAAACTGAGCTCGAAATTTGTACCTCTTTCAACACCTTTGATAAATCGGTCTGGCTAGTTATGACTGCAATTTATGTTATGACATATTTTCACAGGTGTAGGGTTGGCTAATGGATCAGTGTCATTTTAATACAGTTATTATTTTTATATTAGAGGCACCACCACATTACACAGCCTGACCTTGCAAAACACAAAGTGTTTATTGATCCATAACACCTATATTGTTTTAATAATACTTTAATGTTTTACATTTAATGTAAAAACCTACCAAACTAGTGGAAAACTAGTGATATTAATCTGTATGTTTTTGTTTCACCTCTGAAGTGTGTTCTGTTGCACCTGTAACCACACCCAACAGTGGTGTCATGGTGTACTGATACACCCTGAAGTGCACTTCACTACTGTAAGAATTTCGCACGACTTTAAGCTACACTTTAAATTTGACAGTTTCAAATTATATTTTGCCAACGTCTGAAAGCAATGATTGTTGAATGTTTTCATCAGAAAGAAGGGCATTTCAATATGTAAAGCAATGCACTAGTATAAGACAAGCCTGTGTAAAAACAAACAGTAAGCACATATTAAAAATTAGGAGATGAACAGAGTAGTGAGTAAGAGAGATATTACATAACGACTGAACTACTGACACGGAGCATCACATATGGGACACCGTAGGGATAAACATGCAGCTTTCTGGAAGCTGCCCCGATTCAGACTAAAGCCCAGTCTAATAACACAGACACACACACACACACTCACACACACACACCAGCCTGAGGACATACTGTGTAGTGTGCTGCAGTCTACTGTACCAGTTAGCATCCCAGTGCAAGGAGGTTTTATAAGATGTGTTTCTCTTCCCTTTTGGGATTCACTGATAAAATGGAAGTGCTAGTCTCCCCCCCCCGCGCGCCCCCCAAGCCACCGTCGTCTGCCTCCACCTCAACCAAGCACATTCTGTAACACCAACCTTGCTGATAACGTAGAAAAAAAAAACAGAAAAAAAAAAAGGACAAAAAGAGGAAACAGCTCTCTCTCTCTCCTGCCCCGGTGGAAGAGACTGACAAGGCCAGTAAGGTCACCAAAAGCTTGCCTCATCAGTAAAAGTTTTCTGTTTGCCGCTGCATTTTTATCAAGTTAAACTTGGGGCTATTTATTCACATTTTACTTCCTGCACTGCAGCTGCACTGTGTCTGTTTTACTCAACCTTTTAATCTGTCTGTTTTAGCTTATTTTTATCTCGTGTTTCACTCTTTAAAATCCTATTCATGTGTATCTTTTCATATTACCTTGTGTTTCTTTTATATATTCTCTTAATGCCTTGTGTAAAGCACTCGTCGTTGAAAGGTGCTATACAGATAAACCTGCCTTGCCTTCCTGGCATATGAAGTACTGGTAGTGTGTGTTTATCTGCTTAAACTATAGAAAATAACTGGTACAAACTCGACTGTACCATCTTCTGTCTCACGGGAGGGAAGTACAGTACAGACTGGTGTTACTTGAAGGACAAGGAATCTGATTGCATAAAACAGATCCGGTACTTGTAGCAAAGAAAGGAAACACTCAAGTACAACATGGGGATTGACTTAAATAAATGTACTATTATAGATTAACTGCAGTATATCTCACCATTAACAGATGTGTTTATTTTTTACAGTGGCTCTGTGTTGGGGCTCTTTATGATTCGGCTTAAGCTTGTATTTGCTCGGATCGCTTCACTCCATCGACTCGCAACACTTTTGCTGGCTGCCACTCTCACCTATTATGCAGATTCCCTGTCACGCCAAGATTTAGGGGTGCCCCAACTGACACTCGGCAACATCCTCACACACAAACACATAGCGAGCTGTCTTTGTTTATTTTTTTTCTCATTAGCTAATTAGTCATCCACTCAGTCATTGTGGGTGCACTCACGTCTTGGCTGTCACTTGGTAATTGCTGGAATATGTTGAGATAACATCTAATTTGGACAAGGGTCATTTGGGAAATGCAGGCTGAGACCTATTCAGTTATGGCTGAGGTGAGACACTGAAGGATGAGGGAGTCTGGGTCTGAGTTTTGTGAACGTTACACTGGTTAAAGCCATTGTGTTTAGAATTTTTATGTGATTATGGTATCTTTTATTAATCTTTTATTTTATTAAATTATTCTGTTGGCCTACGATTTTGGTTGAAGAAAACAATCCTCTTGATGGTGCAGTATATGGTTTCCTTGTAGCTCATTGTGACCGGGTGTACACTGCTGACAGTTACAGTGTGTTTTAGTAGAACCACTGGGGGCACTAAAACAGGAAGTTTTGATATTTAACCTCCCCAATTGGGGGGACTCTGTGGTCGCTGTACTAATCACGTAACAATAAAGTTATATTGCACATTAAATTAAACAGGAGAAACCCCACTACAAGCACATATAAGTCATATTTACACACACCAAACACAACTACAACACCAAGCAAATTAATTATCAAATATCAAAATCTGTATAGAGTCATAAAGTCAACCCACTGACCACATTTCATTGTGTGAATTGAATTTTTATTGGGTGGAAATTAAATTTTTCATTTATGCTGTGTGCCAACTTAATTTACTCTGAGTCAATGACATACATACTGATACTTAAACATCTGAAGTGTTCCCACCAAAATTATTTAAATAGACCTTGTAGTTACGTAGATATACTCTATTCATTTTGGGTATGTCATTTTTGAGCAGAGGCCTAAAAAAGAGGCTGGGGCTTAAGAGGTTAACACATAACATGGATTTAAGATGGAAGGAATTTACTAGTTTACTTATTTCATGGTCATAGAACAACTTAAAAAATGAAAAAGTGGATGTATTTTAAATTGCATATCCCCGTGTTAAAATCTGATGACAAACCCAATCTATCTACCCTGACCTCCTCCCTATGTGGAATTTGTCACTCATAATAATGTTACCTGACTTTCTCCTCTGCTCCCATCATTATTACTACTACAAGAAGGCTTTTTTCACTTGAATAGCTGGAGCTAACTTGGTAGAGTGGGTCGTACGGGTTTGGTTACCCACTCCCCCAGTCCAGCTGAAGTGTCCTTGAGCAAGATACCGAGCCCCAAATTGCTCCTGATGGCTGTATCGTTGGCATGTGAATGTGTGTGTGCGGGTCAGCTTAGTATCATTGTGAGTGCTTTGGATTGGAAGTGCTGTACTGCTCTGAATAAGCAGTTGGTTTGCTTGCATGGCTGCCTCTGCCATCAGTGCATAAATGTGTGTGTGAAGTGTAAAAGTACTATGAGAGGTCGGTAGACCAGAAAGGCGCTGTACAAATACCAGTCCATTTACCATTTAGTATATTTACTTGCTGTAACAAACTGTTACACTGTTGCTATGAGTCATACCCTGACAGAAGCATTCGTGAAATAGCAGCAATGCTAGCACCTACCTTTATGACCTTCTGGGTTCTCTATTGCATCAGGGACTGCGATTCACTCCTGTTAAAGATGGATGCCTCGTTGTTCAGTGTAAACTGAGGGGCCTAATGAATCCAGGAGAGAAAAATAAAACGAAAGCACAGTCAACACAATTAAAGTTCACTGAGTTAATAATGTGCTCATTACATTCAGCACATCGTGACTTAATCAGGATTTCTTGAGGGATTTGGCGCCGTGTGAACGATGTTGGAAATAATTGCAATAATAGTGTTGATTAGATTACGGGAATTAATGTAATATGTCTGGGAGATTATTTTGAGCATGTTTTTATTAAAGTTTGGGATTGAGTCTTTGGTAAAGATGTAAAGTTCCCTTTCCTTTACTCTGCCTCTACTTTCTCTACAAACAACTTCTATCCTTTACCTCCTTTCTCTCTTTCATCGTCCTCATCTCATGTCGTTGCTTTTCCTCTTCCTCTATCCTTCCCTTTACTAATTTCTCATTTTCATTCTCCATCTTGTCCCTGTCCCAGGTTGTCATGGCGGCGCTTACCAGAGGAAGCTGTACCATGACCTGATGGTAAACTACAATCGCCTGGAAAGGCCTGTCCAAAACGACTCAGCGCCCATCGTGGTGGAGCTCGGCCTCACACTGCTACAAATCATTGACGTGGTGAGTGTGAAAGAAAGAAAAAAAAGAAAAAGAAAAGTGTTTTTGTCCAAAACTTTTTGTTTTGGAGGTCAACACAGAGCGAGTAAGAGAAAGTTAAGTTGAACGCTCTTTGTCAAACTTTTTTCCACATTGGATGTCTTTCAGGATTTTTTTTTTGTTTGTGTTTATGCTAAAGGTATTCCGTCTGATTTATCTGGAGTGACTGCGGTGCATACTAATTCACATACTTTGCAGTGGCTGCACTTCATCTTCTTCTGAACTTAAAACTGTTTTTCCACCAGTGGCACCCAACCAAGTCCGAATATTTATCTTTGAAAGAGCAAGGTCTTTGTTTCTCCCCAATTTTTTCATTTGTGGCACTGCAGACCCTCAGTCCTTTCTTTGATTCGACAAGAAAATTCAGCCTCAGTGTTGAGATAGTGACAGTGTTGTTTCCTTCTGAGCTGCTCCTCACTCTCCCATTCTTATCACAACTATTGTCATCTGTAACCTTTAAAGGAATAGTTTAACATCTTTGGATATACACTTCCCTGCTGAGAGTTAGATGAGAACCTCAGTACTATTTTCACATCTGTCTGTTATATGAAAGTACAGCAAGGAGATAGTTAGCTTAGCTTAGCCATGACTCAAGAGCTGAGGTTTTTCCTGGAGGGACTTCCTGGAGTCTCCACTGGTCGCCTGGCAACATGTGACCGATACTGTGTTAAGATAGAACATGAAACAAATTGTTGAGGTTGTACGACTGCATACAAATTCAGATGCAATTAAATGTGAATTTGCGCAGGGCGGCCATGCGAGTTGTACATTTTTCAGCAAAATTGATTATCCCGGCCTCTAAGAATCTGTTTCATAAATGAACAGAGGCAAGAAAGCAAAGGAAGGAAACTGGAAGGGATGAACCAGAGTCTCTGGTGAGTTCTGAGTGCAGTCAGAGGCTGAGCTGCCACATAAATTTACGCTGACACTATCCCTCACACGGTCGGTATATCTGTTGATAGCTAGCTTACAGCTAATGTCTGTACAGCTGGTTACCAATGTAACAACGGTACATTGGCTGTTTGGGGTGAATCAACACAAACGGTACAAAACGTTCAACATCCAAATTCGTATAAATGAGGCAAAGTGAAAATTTACTTCATTTTCTGTCTGAGTCAAGCAGCAATCTCTATGGCTGGAAAATGTGGAAAATGTGGAAGTGCTAAAAACTGTAATTCCCCGAGCTCCAGAAGTGAGTCAATCTCCATAAGCACCCGTATTAAAATGCCCAACTTCACAGCAGAAATAAACATGTTTACAGCCTGTTCAAAAAATGGTTTTGGTCCGTATAGCTAATTTCCCCATTCATGACAAATGTCATTAATTTTTTTTAACTCACCCGTTCAAATGATATTGAGGCTTGAAGTTGCACATAATTAACAGCATGGCCGTTTTGATTGATCGCTTTGGTAAGTGCAGTTACAGATGGCTTATTAGAGCCAATGATCCACGTCTTTGCCAATATTTAGATTAGCCAGGAGGCGGAGGAAGCAGTACATCCAACATGGTGACGGCCAACGCCACATATTTTCAGCTTCAAAATGGCGCTTCAGAAACCTATAGGTGACGCCGCCTATGCTCTGTCCATTCTTTATATTGTCAATGGTCTCAACACTCCTTTAGACCTTTAGCCACAGTAACAGCCAAGAAATAGTTGAGCGCATAAATCCACCGAAAAACCACAATATAATATAATATTAATTAGTCAGCTTTAAAAATGTTGGTGGGAGCTTTTTTAACCTCCTTGCTAACAGTTAGTTGAGAATATAGATATCACTCCTAGATTTCTGCAGTAAAAATATAGCTGGAGCCAGCAACTGGTTAAGCACAGCACAAAGACTGGAAACAGCTGGAATTAGCTAGCCTTGCTCTGTAGCAGAGAGTAACAGAATTTGTTACCTAAACAGAGCAGGGCTAGCTGCTCCAGCCACTGTTTCCAGACTTCCTAGCCTAACAGGAAGCAAATAAGTGTATCTTTTCATAAAGCCTAAACTAACTTTCCTTGAAAGCATTTTCTGTACATTACCCAAACCCAAACACTATACCAAAGATTCTTCTTCCTCGGTTTCCTCGAGTTTTTTTGTAAGAGAAAAGCTTCTCTTTAAAACATCACACCCACCAACACACACATAAAAACATACCTAGAAACACACCCATTAGAGCCCCCATTTAGCTCAATGTGGCCACAACCCTCCCTTTCACTCTTTTTCTTGTCAAACCCACAGCTCTTAAATCGACACTTCTGTGGTTTGGGCAGATTTTCTGTCACATCTCATTTGATTTTTTGTTCCTTGTGCTTCATCATGTGTTTTCTTCTGTTCCCGAACTCATGCTCTCTAAAACCCACACACAACTTCCTGCCTGTTAGCCCCACCACACAGCCGAAGCACTCATCCAAAAAACCCAAGCTGACGCCCCGTCACATCCCTGAGCCAGCCCTGTCACAAGACATGTATGTCTTCTCATGATAACTACATGATGCCGTACTCTGGGCTGTAATATAGGATTCCCATTCTATTATTAATATGAGCAAGTCTTGTTCAGCACATATGAAACAACATTTGAATGCATTCTTAAAGCTCGCAAAAGCTCGCAAAAGACAGATGGGAGACACAGTCGAGTCAAGAGGCGAAGCAGTCTCCAGAGTGAACATATGACGCTTTTTAAACACAACGTGACCAGTCCATTTATGTTTGCTTATTCATTTGGTGTTGACGGAAAAGTTGCTTTAATTATTGTTGTAGTGACATTTGTTGAAATGTTGTTGAATAATGTAATGTTTTGTACATGGACATATACAATGGTTCAACCAGACTGACAATTAAAAGGGCAGAAAGACACAAAGATCCCTGAGCAACTGTTAAATATGAATAGAAGAAATCATCAGTCATTAGTAAAAGAAACTGAAAGCATGGTATTAAAGTCTGCGCAGTATTAAATAAGAAGATGTTACTGTTTCAGTGTAAAGTGCACAATAATGCCTATAACAAGCTATAATTAAAAGGTGTGTGTCTTTAGCAAAGCTCTTTGTAAAACTTCAATAAAGAAATAGAAAGTTGAGTCAGCTGAGCAAACTATGGACTAATAAATCACAGTTTAAACCCACTGAATCTGAAACTACTGAATAAACTGCAAAAGGCCCAAAGAGAAACAGGTTGCTAAAATATTTAGAGCCCTATTGCACCATTGTGGTTCAATAATGATCTAGGGTCAATCATATTTTTCTGGACTGGAAAACAAGTTCAAAATCAGAATCAGAGTATTTGGGGGGGAAATGGTTTCAACAGTATTCTACTCTCTCGTGTAACACTGGGGACATCAACTAAATGGAAGTTTTGGTTATTTAATCATTCTTCTTTTGGGCCCAAACTATTTCAAATGTAAATAATACATTTGGTGCCTGAATTGAAACCATTCCAAACTTTTGTATGATAGTGAATGTGTGTGTGTGTGTGTGTGTGTGTGTGTGTTTGCTATGAATGTATTGTTAGCTGACTTGATACATTATGGATAAGATGGCAAGACCATATGAATTAATGCTTACTGGGCAGTTGTAAATAATGCAAAGCTGGTCCTGTGTGCCTGTGTGTAATGTGGCCTTTGATTCCTCCATCTGCTCCTGGGTAGCTCCCTAACCATAACTGGGGCAGGTTGAGGCCCACAGACTGGGTTCATCACCATAAATAATGACACATACACAGACAGACTGACAGACGAGCACAGGACTGGTCACCATCCAGTATGGGAAGGGCCACCATGTGCCTTACACTGCTTACAAAGAAAACAAGGTTCACTGGTGAAATGTGCTGTAACTTAGTAGTACTAAGTGTACCTACATACACATGAGAGGTGTGTGTAGTTGACTTGAGTGTTTCTATTTCATGTTACTTTATATATCTTTACAAATCAAGGAGGAGAGCCACCACTAACCCTGTGATTAGTGAACTACCCTCTGAACATCCTGATCTACAGCTGCCCACTTTCTGATAATACTTTTGTAGTTTTACTTTGTATCTGTCAATTAGGCAACAGTGCTGTTACCTTAGATTAGCACAAAGTCTGTGAGTCACTGTGAGTAGTGATGAACAGCTAGGCTGGCTCTGTTCGAATGTAACAAAATCCAGAAATCAAGTAAAACCCACGAGTAACCCTCTGGAATCCCTGATGGTTGCTTGGCAATTGCTCAAATCCCTCCCTTAAAACAGCTGTTTCCCTCTGCTTCCAGTCATTATGCTAAGCTAAGACAATCAGCTGCTGGCCCTAGTTTCATATTTAATGGACAGACATCAGAGTGGCATTGATCTTCTCATCTAAAGCCCTAATTCAGACAGGACTAACATTACAGGGGAGGTGGAGAATAAAATATTTATTGTGCTCCTCTGTAATAATGGGACTCATTGTTTTGGATGGCATTTTAACCAGAACATTTCAGGATGTGGACTGTATTAGACATGGACATTCTGCAGGACCAGCTAAAAGAGAATACCAAAATATCAGTAGCTAGCTGTAGCTGCCATCACAACAGCCTATTTGATGAGCTCACAGAAACTGCTGCATCTGCTTTCATTTCTTTTTTGTCAATATTTTTACACAAAATTGAAATTTCACACCGAGCTGATAAAATGCAGTAGAAGGAAAAGCAGCTCTTCCACCAGAAAAAAAAACTCAGTTGGTAATCCAGCACAGACCAGCACAGGTAATGTTAAAATCACCCCAGCTCCTCTAGAGAAATACATCCAGGCTGAATCTGACTTAACTGACCTCCAGAAAGCAAATAAGTGTATTTCCCAAAATGTTTTCTGTACTGTAAATAAAGGATCTGAACACTTCCTGCACCACTTCCAAGGTTATATGTAGTATATTAACAGTAACATAGACATACAGAGAGAATAAATGAAACAATTAAAAAAAACAAAATAAACAAACCTTGTATACGTATGTAAATCAAAAAAAAAAAAAAAAGATGCAGGCATGGTGATCATAGTGTTACCTCTTATCATTATACATAGTGTTCTGCTGATAGAGAGATAGACAATATATATAGTTTTCTATAGAATACAGAGACCTGCTCATCTTGGTTGTATTGCATCCTTTCTGCACACACTATTGTAGTGCAGCAAAAATTCGACCCAATCTGTTTAACTATTAAAACGAGTTGTTCAACCGTAAAACAAAGTTAAAGATCTGTTTTTCAGGAAATTGATGAGAAGCCAATGCCAAAGACAAGTGCAGGAAGCATAATAGAGGATTCATAAATGTCTTTTCTTCACTGATGGTTTATTTAGTAGCTTTGAAACACTGATCCCCTGAGCTGGATTGAAAGAAAAGATGTAGAAAGTTAACCTTTTGTTCCCGACTGGAACAAAAGAATAAATTCCACATTCCACAGATAAAAAAACATTTCTGCAACAATATGGAGATTTACAGTAAAGCACCAGTTCATATATATATATATGTCCATATATATATGTTATAGTGGCCATATGATGTCAGATGACTTGCAATAAAATACAGTTAAGGAGCTTTCATTGAATGCAAGTGTCCATCACTCTCCTGTCAGTCTGTCTAAAACCAATCAGAGCAGATTTATGAGGAGATTAGTGTTTATAGTCACTCTGACAGGGCTGATAGTGCCTATTGCAGCTGAGAGAAATCCCACAAAACACCACAAAAGAGAGGTCAGCCACAGAATAGAGCGAAAACACAGCAACCTCAAAGCCAGAACCAAATCTCTACTGTTGAGGCTTGGTCACTCTCACACACACACACACACACACACACACACACACACACACACACACACACACACACACACACACACACACCACACACACACACACACACACACACACACACACACACCCCAAAGGGACAGAAAAATGTTGTTTTGTGAAGCACACAATGGGAGGCTGTTCTATTTCAGCAGCGGAGAAAGGAGGCTGTTTAAAAGAGG